>JACVVK020000421.1:90000-127500 GCA_018292915.2 Batillaria attramentaria | reverse complement strand
AGCTATGCACCCACACGCGCGTCCACCCATCACATATATATATATATATGCACCCACACACTTAAGTGACTTATCCATAGTCATAGCATACACTCTTCTCATGCATACCGCCATGCCACACACCACAAAGTGAAATAACCTGCACACATAATACATACTACATAGTGAAGCTACGTATTATAATTACATTATTAAAAACAAATCTACAATTCAGGGGATACTACTATAGTTCATCATAGGCACTGATCTACTGGTGTACGCCTATGTAATTTACACCATGCATCCACGCACTCTTCACTCATACACCCATCAAATACACTCCTGGCAGAAATACTGAATTTCATGATTAAGAAGAAAACTGTAATTCAAAATAATTCAGTCCATCACAAAAACAAAATCTCCACATAAAATCAACCATGCTTTGCACACTTATCTGCTCATCCACATATATATCACATGCGCACACACACTCAGCCATAGTCGTACACTCCACACCTCCACGCCATACATCACCTGGTGAAATACATTCGGATTTCCAATGCACTAGTCATCTTGCCTCATAATTTCAAACATAATATAAAAAGAAATAAAACTGTTAGAATACTTTGAGAACACAACCACAACAGGGGTTATTTCACTTTAGCAGCACACTGTACAGCAGCAACAGGTAGTGGACGGCACGCTCTGAAAACAGACTAAGACCTACAGTTATCTGATCAAAGCTAAGTTCTAATCATCAATTAAACGCTTTAGTAGCTTCAGGCAAGAAAGATCTCCTATGCCTTTAAGTCTGGCTTGCAGGAGTAATTATTCTCCCACTGAATGTACTTCTCTGGCCCTCGATGAGGCTGAACAGGGTGTGTCAGACACTGGACATGACAGAGATGTTTTTTTCTCAAGTCTCTTATAATAAATTATCACTTCAAGCCTCTTCTGGGGTTTCCCCACCACTGACTCAGCTTTCTTTACAACTTTGTCCACTCTACCCCTGTCCTGTTTTGAGATCTGACTACCCCAACAGACACAGCCCAAGAAGAGGACACTGCCTACAAAAAGTACAATGGACATGTATACATGTGTGTAAAACATGTTCAGAGTTTTCTCACTAGCATCAAAAGAGTGTAATTTCCTCAAGGAGTACAGTCTGGATTGAGATTTCTTTATCACATGATCAGTGTTAGCATTCCAGTTCAGTCTGCTGTCAATAATCACCCCCAAGTATATAATATATATATAGGTCAACCCTCTGAAATACCTCCCCCTTAATATCTACAGGATCAATATGCTTGGCTTTTTTCCCTGAAATCAATGACCATTTCTCTGGTCTTACCAATACTGAGATGTAAAAAATGACACCACTCAACAAAGTTTATTGTAAAGATGGGCAACAAACATCATAATATATTATATTGGGAATGAGGAGATTGAGACGCAGCAGTATGCAATAAAGCTAAAAAAAAAAACACAAAAAAACTCCCGGAGCTGACTGAGTACAGTGCCATTAGTATTTAAAACGATAAAGTTGAACAGCATAACGAAACAGTAATGCTCATAATTACTTACAATACAAGGCACAAAACTGCATGGTCTGTTTTCACGGTCTCTTGGTGTAGCACTTGAATGCCCTGTCTCATCATCTGACTGGTCTGTGAGAATTTAAACTGGTGTTGTCACACTCTCAGATATTGTGGCTTTAATTGTTAATACCTCAGACGTCACTGTCAGAATTTACACTGGCGTTGCCTTAGCCCCCAATGCTGTGGCTTTACCAGTAATTTCTGTCACCTCAGATATCACTGTCATACTCTGATGTGTCACTGTCACAATCTGAAGCACCATCACACACCTGGCTCTCAGCTTCATCTGCACTGTTAGCTACATGTAAGATGTCTTGTGCAGTGGCAAGAATCTTTCTCTTTACAGACCCACTGACATCAGCAAATTTGTCCAGCCAAACTTCATTAATAGAAGTACCACACATCCACACCAATAAATTGAACAAGCCCACAAGAACCATCTCCATAGCATGCTCCGTTGTGAGATCCTTGCTGTCAGCAGGCCATACCGCTGGTGATGTCACTGACATGACCTGCTCCCTCAGATACATGCTCCCATGGTAAAGTTGCCTCTTGTTGGCCTCATCTGAAAAATATTGTACCAGCAATAGGCATATAGTGACCTTAGGCAGGATGCTTGGCACAGCTGAAATACTCCCCGATCCCCTCCCCAAACAACTCAATTAGGACTGATCTAGGAAGTAGTGGAACTCTCAAATTTTTTTTTTTTAAATATACGCTATTCATCGTGCTACGTTGAAGTTGACCGTGACTACAAAGAAGTCTAGACCTGTCTATATTATGAGGTCCGGCAACGTAATTATCAAGATCACTGAAAAATGCTCATATTATCATTGTGATTACATACTATTTTCACGAACTTCTCATTCAATTTAATAAATCAAACCTAATCCGAAGCACCACGTACAAAAGTTGCAGAAACTTACCTTGAACTATGATATGCCTGTAATCGATTGTAGCATTTCTTGTGAAACCCTGCCTCGTCAACGTTGAGGTCACTAAAGGCTTCCAAAGAATGACGAGCGACGTCTCCTTGAGTGCAGACGAACAAGGACCACCTTTCGCGACATTCCGAGACTCTTTGCATCGTTTTCTCGCTGAAAGAAAACTGTTTCACTACTGTTGGTCGCCTGTACAAGCGTGGGCAGCCATGTTTGTTTCCAAGCGTAGTCTCTTTCTGATTGGTCGAAAAATTAATTTATTCATCAAGGGAATGAATCGGCGCCTCTTCAGTAAAATCCGATTACCTCCCTTACAAGCTCTTTCTAATTATCTTTCATCCGCGATTAAAAACCAGTGCGCAAAATTTCAGCTGAGATCTCCCAGTTTCTATCTAGTTATGGTGTATTATTGATGATAAAAACCAGAAAATGTCATTTGCATTGCAAAAAATATTTTATGACACGAAAACCGAGGGCGGCCCACGGCCTAATCACCGCCAACGTAAAATAGCTACGTTCATTTCTTCCTTGATCACCGACAAACAAGCAAAGCATCCGTCTTCATACGGTCAATATATATATATATATATATATATATATATATATATATATATACAGTCGATCACGCTTAAGTCGAATTCGCAGGGGAAATGGATTTTTGTTCGACGTATCCGAAGTTTGACCTATCCGTGACGACGGATAAGGTCGAATTTCGACTCCAGCTTCGAGTTAAGCGAGTTGCACCTTTTCATCCCCTGATTCGGTTTGGAAACTGAAATTTATTTTCTCTGGTCAACATGTGCTTACTGCTGCTGCGTTGGTGTAGTTCGCCCCCTTGTGTCATGTTCACCTGCTGTAAATGCACAGCGACCGTCTAAACAACATAGCGATTGCAACATTACCACAAGGTAACCCCAACCCTAAATCTAAACCGATATAAGCAGGCGAACTTTACTAAATGAGTGGGGATGCGTTTGAATAGTTTGCCCAGTGCGAACTATACTGAGCCTTACTGCTAGGATTTGTTATATTCAATACGCTCGTGTAAGCTGCTATATCATCGAATCTCCGTAGCTATTTTGCTCACTTTCAGTTCAGAGTATTGGCTTGGTCTTACCATAGTCACACATGCAATGAAAGCTGCCTGGCACCAAACGGTGATAAGTTTCCAGCTTATGTTTTCTTCTTCTTTTCTAGTTTCACTGACTCGTATTCTGCTTGTAAGATCAGCAGCGTCATCTGTGTGTGTGTGTGTGTGTGTGTGTGTGTGTGTGTGTGCGCGCGCGCGCGCGCGTTCGCAGTCATATGATCGCATGTGCTCAATAAATTCTTGTGCAACGTCATATAAACACACGCAGTCAAATAGCAGAAAGATCCAACTCTAACGGCACCAACCGGCAAACTCTCTCTCTCTTTCTCTCTCTCGCTCTCTCTCTCACACACATTATGTGGTGGAAAAGGACGTTAAACCCCCAAACACCCACCCAACCCTCTCTCTCTCTCTCTCTCTCACACACACACACATTTCACACACCAGGAATAACTCACTGCTCACCCTCCGAATCCGACGGCAAATCACCCTTTTAACACTGGCGACAGAAAACCTCAGAGATCAGGGGCACAGGGTCAGATCTCACGCCTAGCTCTCTGTTTTTGCACATGTTTCTCGCCAATTTCGTGTTCTACCACCCAAGATAACCAGCCCTAAGGCCCGCAGGACACGTAACACTGTCAGCCTGTACTTGCACGAAAAATATAAAATCTCCGTGCAAGCCGTGTTTTGGCGCTGATGCATCAGAAGGACAAAAAGAAATTCCTGTGCCAGCGACTGGTACGACTTATCCGAGGCTAAAATTGCATATTTCGTTTGACATAACCGAGTTTTGACTTATCCGTTTTTGAGTACTCGTTCGACTTATCCGTGGAAAATTTAGTCATTCAAAGAGCAAGTTTGGCCGGCTTCGACGTATCCGAAGTTCGACTTAAGCGTGTTTGACTTAAGCGTATGGGTATATATATATACGTGTATATATATATACTGACTTTAGAAAACGAAGAAAGTCTTGCTGGCTCCGTACATCCACAAAAGAGTTTAACAAGATGGCCACTGACCAGCCCAATATGTTGTTTCCATTTAATCACCTGCTGTCGTCACGGTCGTTCTTTTGTAATGCCATGTATTCGGGAGGACACACACACACTACACTCTCTCTCTCTCTCTCTGTGAATGGAAACAACTGACCGGGCTTGTCAGACCAATCTTGGTTTTGGAAGAGAGACGTCAAGTTGTTTTCTTTGAAATCTATGACGTTTTCCTCATTGGGATGACGCATAATACATTTGACGTAATAACTTTGACTCGGATACAATTCTTGCAATGAAAGCAGCCCCATGAAAATTGAAGTGTTGCTGCTGCGCAGTGTAAAGATCGAATTTATGCCGGCTCAATGTGTTTAACAGACAAGTCTGCGCGGCGAACGTTTTTTCACTATGTGTTATGTCTGCTGCGCGCGCGCGCACACAGACACACACAGACATACGCGCGCGCGCACGCACGCACGCACGCAGACTTGCGCGAGCCGCGTTTGTGCATGTGCTCCATTGAGACCTATGTGGTGTTCTCTCACTCTACTATGCTATTGAGTGAGAGTCAGTGGGAAAAACAAAGCTCACTACATCAATGAAACTCCCGCTTTCCCCGTCTACAAATAGAGAACTTCCGAAAAGTGACGACACACCCCCACGTCAATCAAACATGACGTCGGCAAACTGACGCTGATACAGTTTTGCGTCAGTGCGCGTGTGCCTTTTCTGCGATGTTTGTGAGGCGTGTGGCTTGTGTAAAGGAAATGTGCTTCGAGTACAAATTTTCGAGTCAACTGACGACAACGGCTGCAGTGAATTTTTCTAATTTTTTTGTATATTTTTTATGGCACCCCAGGCTCATTATCTATGTATAGTAGGAGCGATTTTGAGATCTAAAGTGTGTTCACCAGCACTTTCATCAGGTACGGTTTACGCCAAAAGTATAAAAGCGACAACCTCCGAAATTCACTCAGTTGAGAGTCCGTATTCATGCTATCTATGTCCCAAAAATGGAGTGGTTTAGGTAAATATTACGCCTTTAAACGCCAGAAAGCCACTTTTTTTGAAAAGGGCGATAACTCGCAAATCATGTGTGCAATCGTACCTGGATCGGGCCTTCTATTCAACAATCTTGATTCATTTAGAAACCCCAAATTTGAAATCGATCGGTTCAGTATTTTCGGAGAAATAGGCATCTGAACTGGGTTCACATGCAATGTCAACTCAGGCTCGGTTTACATGAAAACTATAAGAGCGACCATTTTCTAGTAGTGAATCAATTCAGAGTCCGTATTCAAGCTATCTACTGCCAAAAAATTGAGTGATTTAAATAAATATTACGCCTGTACACGAAAGACAACCAACTTGTCTCAAAAGGGCGATAACTCCCAAATCATTTAAGCAATCATCACACGCTTGAATCGTCTAATGTAACATTTTGATAAATTTGGATACCCCAAATTTGAAGCCATTCGGTTAAGTATCTTCGAAGAAACGGGCCCGGACACAATTCACACACGCACACACATCCGCACAGACGGCACTCAGTGAGGAGGAGAAGCGCGTTCGGAACAGCATACATGCCAGCATCGATGACGCAGGTTTTCTTACGTCATTGTCAGAGTTACACTTGCATAATCGTCTCTGCGGGAGATCGGCAGTGACGTGCGTTTGTACCACAGATGCTTGCCTATGAACGTGGAAATTTTAGCCCGTCCTATTATGTTGTTTCCATTACTATGGAAACAACATAAAAATGGAACAATCCACATAGAATGATTAAAAAGGAAACGCCTTAGAACCAGTGAACAACTTATTATTCTTGAAAAACGAAACAAAGTATGAAACCCAAATTTTCGGGTCCTCGTAATGCACACAATTTCATATCTTGACATCTTGATTTGTTAAACTGTCGACTTAGTAAAAACCGTACCTTAGCTTTTTAATACACAACGCCAGTATAAGCAAATCAAGATCTCCAACACTAATCACCCAACCAACTTAGTAGCAAACCAGCCGACCAACGCACCATTCATCCACCTTGAGAAGCGAACAAACACTGTCCAACAAGCGGTCTGAGCTTTTATTGTAAACTTCTCCTTACAAGGGATTTACCAGCAGAAGACAAAAGTAGCATCCGCTTTTTTCATTCAACAAGCTATTATATATATATATATATAAAAATGATCCGTTAATAACATAACCGCATTTTTGCAATGAATAAATGCACAAAAGGATGCATATATTTACATGAATTTTATTAGGTTATTGTTTGAAATAATATGGATGATTTGTTTATTTCCAATAATAAAAACAACAAAACAAAACAAAGAACAACCAAAAAAAAAACAAAAAAACAACACTTAAAACAATACTTGTTTTGTCTGTTTCAGTTTGAAAAAAAAAATGCAAAAAAAAAAAACCAAAAAAAAAAAAACAACCCACAAAAAATACAAGATAAGTTTGTTCAGGCTGTGTGTCAGAAACGCAATATTAATACCTTAATACGTAATATATTACAAAGAAACATGACAATGTACGACAGACAATACACTTGCAGAAACAGAGATGACTTCAAGCAACATAGAGAGAGATTTTGAGGGGCCCCAAGCCAGCTGAAGTCGCCTCTTACTCCACTAGAGAAGATATATTTCACAAAACTAGTCAAAATAAAATTAGAGGAATCAGTGGAGAAACTACACTACGCTGCAAAACTGGAGGACAGCCACTCATTTTAAAGAAAATAACAAAGCCCAGGAAAATACACAATGAAGCCAACACTCCTCTGAGAAAAAAAACCCCAAAACAAACAAAGATGCTGAATAAAGTTCGAATACACATGTCGGGTGGTAATAAGGAAGACATGCTGAAATAGCAGGGCACAGAACTAATGGTGACAAACAAGGCCAAGAGAAAGATCGCGTTAAGGAAAGGCAGATGTGGTGAAGTTTCTGTGTCAGCAAACCAAGGTGCCGCACAGAGAACAAAACTTGGTTTGTCCGTGACAAAGTACCGATTGCACAAAAGATATTACAGAAGTCTGGGTGTACATGTGAAAGAAAAGAACGAAAGCTTATTTTCTGCTCTATAATTATGAATGGTTTGCATTGTAAGCCACCACAGGCGAAAGAAGGGTACAACAAGTGAAACTGCCCTGGTTTCAACCCAGTCACATGATGCACGACTCAAAAGTTCAATTTCACGACACTCACAGTTTTTGGCTAAGTCTAAAGGGATTAGAAATAAATGTTTGTATGACACTGAAGGCAATGCAACTGCCTTTCAATAAAGGGAAAAAGTTTGAATTGCTTTCATTTGTAGCAATTCCACGTTTCATAGGCATCGCGAAATCTTCTGTAGGCATTAAATTTTAGTTTAGGAATTACACACAAGACGATGACCAAAAGGCAAAATCTTTTATAATAAGTTACGAGATATTCAGGAAACGTGTTGCACGTAACTTTCTAATTTACCAGGCCACGTGATGCACTACCCAATCACAGTTGTTTTACGACATTCACGATTATATCGGCTGATTTTAAAGTGAATGGTGATATCTCAAAATATGGCCATCGACGTACTTGAATTGTCAGGCTAAAAGTAACAGAATGTTTGAATTGCTTTCAGTTTTGGTTGTATGGCTTGGTCAGATTAGCAGTCGATCTGTGCAAAAAGCACATAATGACCCAGAAACGGCGAGCTGGCAGATTCCGCTCAGATGTGGCAAAGACTGGCATTTCTAGAAATGAAAACAGTTCAAAAACTTCCTATATCGTTTTAGACAGACAATGCAACTACCTTGATGGCCATTCACTTTAATTTCAGCCGTGTTTTGTGAATGTCATAAAACTACTGTGATAGAGTTGGGTATCACGTGACTTGATAAATTAAGAACGTTTTCACATACCAGATGCTTCCTGAATATTTCGTGACCTACTCTGCGAAACTTTTTGCCTTTCTGGCCATTTTTTTGCGTGCAGTGTCAAAACCAAAAATGCCTATAGAAAATTTTGCGATGCCGCTCAAGTTCATTCAAGCGTGGCATTGCCACAACTGAAAACAATCCAAACTACTTTTTTTGAAAGGCGGTTACTTTGCCTTCATTGTCATATTGTAACTTTGTGAGTGACGGCACTTGGAAGCCGTGGGTTAGTGTTGGACAAGTGAACATATCTTACAGGCTATTAACATTATGCATGATAAGTCATGATTAATGGAGTATCTTACAAAAAACCTCATGTGTACCTGATTTCATTTCGATTCCATGAAATTCATCAAAGCATCACCCCGGCTGTGTAAGTGAGATGGGGGGGGGGGGGGGGGGGGGGTCACGATAGCCCTGATGATGTACGTTTTCCTTGCGGAAAGTGAATGATCATGTCTTGAAATAAGATGTACCAGAAATAATACGACAGGAAACCAGGAACAACAAAAATAGCAAAATCCATAAAAAGAGAAACCCACAAATGAATAGCAAGTATGTTTGCTGATTGTATATTTACATTTCGGGTCGGTAATGGTTTTCCTCGAAGTAATTGTTGATAGCGTGTGATAATCGGGCGTTCAGCATTGTCCAGTTGAAAGTGCTAACTTATGAGCTAACGAACGTTTGTTTGAAAAGCACGCGTTAGTCGATTCGCTGGACGCCATAATTAGTCTATAATGAGTGGGAAAAATCCATTAAATAAAACGCAGACAATGGATTACAACAGCAGAAATCAGTCGAGTTGTAGATTCGATAAATCGCCTTTTCATTACTTTCACATGCTGGAAAGAATGCTATCACTACAATGGGCAGGAAAAACACCCCTCAACTGCTGAGGATGTTTAACTTGTAATTTTCACTGACATGATGTCTGTTTATTTGTGAAATGCTACTCAGAAAGATTAACGTCTGTTTTTAGGGGGTTAGGGTTAGAGGGATGGGGGTGGGGGGGGGGGAGGCTTCTGAAGAGGGTGGGGTAGAGGGGCTGGGCTGCTTCATTTTAAGAGGAGTATATGCTTCGTCCGCACTCAAGTCTTCAGAAGACCCGGCGGTTGTGACTCCAGTTAACCTTCAGGAACCTTCGTGGGTGCAGGTGTATCCACACTTTTAGAAAAATGAGCATAAATCTGTAACCCTCAACCAAAAACTCCCAAATTTTCATGACTTTGTTGATAAAGAATTTGGCTATCAGGCCATCAAAAAAACTAGAGAGGCAAAAGCCTCCACGGCTCCCTTGTGACAGGGGTCAAGGTCATTCAAAAGAGTATGTTTGTAAAATACTATCACTATCTATCATCAAGCCAAGTAAGGTGTCTCTGGCGTTCTTAGTTCCTGGCAATATTTCACTTTTTCCACAAAACTGACTATATGGCCTTGACCTTGGGTCAAGGTCATTCAAATAAGATATCAATGTCTATCATTACACCAAGTTGGATGCCTCTAGTATTTGTAGTTTCTCTAAAAACAGTAGTATTGAAATTCACAACAGACAGCTTTTATGACCTTGACCTTGAGTCAAGATCATTTAAAGTGGTATGGATATATTGGTCTTATCAATGTCTATTAGCATGCCAAGTTTGGCGCCTCTGCTGTTTGTTGTTTCTGAGAAAATGCCAATGTTACGGTTTCACAGAAATAGCTTATACGGCCTTGACCTTTACACAAGGCTATTGAATACATGTATATCTGTAAAGTTCTTATCAATGTCTATCACCATGTAAAGTTTAAAACCTCTGGTTTATGTAGATTCCAAGAAAATGCCAATGCAAAATTTAAAAAAGACAGGTTTAGTGACCTTGACCTTTAGTCAAGGTCATTCAATGATATATTTTTAAAGGTCTTACGGCTGTCTATAGGCATGCCAAATTTGGTGCCTCTGCTTTTTGTAGATTCTGAGAAAATGCCCATGTTAAGGTTTACTGTGGAAATGCGGAAAATAGCTTGTATAGCCTTGACCTTGGCACAAGGCCATTGAATACACGTACATCTGTAAAGTTCTTATCAATGTCTATCATCATGCAAAGTTTAAAACCTCCCGTTTTTGTAGATTCCAAGAAAATGCCGATGCAAAATTGTCAAACAGCTTTAGTGACCTTGACCTTGAGTCAAGGTCATTCAAAATGATATCTTTTGAAAGGTCTTATGACTGTCTATCAGCATGCCAAGTTTGGTGCCTGTGCTGTTTGTAGATTCTGAGAAAATGCCAATGTTAAGGTTTTCTATGGAAATGTGGAAAATAGCTTGTCTGGCCTTGACCTTCACACAAGGCATTAAATACATGTATATCTGTAAAGTTCTTATCAATGTCTATCATCATACAAAGTTGAAAACCTCTGGTATTTGTAGACTGCAAGAAAATGCCAATGTAAAATTTTCAGACAGCTTTAGTGACCTTGACCTTGAGTCAAGGTCATTCAAAATGATCTATTTTGAAAGGTCTTATGGCTGTCTATCGTCATGCCAAGTTTGGTGACTCTGCTGTTTGTAGATTCTTAGAAAATGCCAATGTTAAGGTTTACTGCGGACACACAGACAGACAGACAGACAGACACACACACACACAGACAGACGACGGAGGGTTATAACATAGACTCCCATTGTTACACAAGGGAGCCAATAATTATGTTTGTTAATTAATTGTTAAGTAATTACACACCAAAAACGTCGTTTAACCCTCAGTTTACTTCGTGGGTGCAAAGTCACCCTTACTCACAAAGAAGAAACTTCCAAGCTGTACGTCCTGGGTGCAGGGTGCACCCACACCTCCATCGATGGCGAGATAGAGCTTTACAAGCTTTGTCACTTCTGACAGCATTGATTGCATGTTGACTGACTCGCTGAGCACATTGACAACAGATTCTACTGTCACTGTCTTGTCGGCTGGCAGCGCTCCTGACAACACCTGCAGCTGTACCTTCAAGTTTTTGATGTTCACGTCTGCTGCATACGTGCTCGGTATGTCTGTGTCGTCAAGTCCCTTGCCAGATGTGAGGACCTGCTCAATTTGACGAGCAACGAGGAAGTTTTTCTTGTGGAAGCGGTCTTCCGAGGCGCCACTCACAGTGTCGATCGCTTCGAAGTACTGCTGCCGATAGTAGGATTCGACGTCAGGGGACCTGTAGGGTGAAGCGCCGTCATCAATTCTCTTCGGGGGGCGCTTACCGCGGGGAAGACGTGGTTCATCAACCTGATTTGCATCGGCTTTCTTCCTCGCCTCCTCAAAGAAGCGGCTGAATGCTTCATCCAATCTTTGATTGTTCAGATTCTTCAGGCAAAGTTCTGCGGCTTTTGTTGCTCCTTCACAAGTTGTTTGCTTGCTTTGAAGACTGCATGACAGGTTCTCTGTCACTGCAAAAATCCCAAGTGACAGGGTCAATCCAAAAAAACGTTGAAAACTTCTGCATCAACGCAAGCAGCCCTGAAGCCCGGCGTGCATAGTCGTCAGACCCCTCAGCTTACTTACTTAGGCCCCTGGCTCCAAGTGGAGCATAGGCCATCGACAACCCTTCGCCATCGCACTCTGTTCTGGGCTATTCTTGCCACTCCAGTCCAGTTGGTCCCCTGCTTATATAGCTCTGCCTTAGTGTCCCGCCTCCAGCTGTTGCGAGGCCGGCCTTTTCCCCTGCGGGTTCCATGTCAGGGCTTGGCGTGTGGTGCTGGATGCTGGCTTCCTGAGGGTGTGTCCAATCCAGCCCCACTTCCTCCGCAGGATCTGCTTGGCCACTGGTTCCTGCCCCGCTCGCTCCCACAGCTCTTCGTTCCGGATCTTCTCTGGCCATCGGATGTTGAAGATGCGCCTCAGACAGGTGTTGAGAAATGTCTGGATCTTCTGCTGCATCGCCTTTGTTGTCCTCCATGTTTCGCATCCGTAGAGCAGAACTGACTTCACGTTGGAGTTGAAGATGCGAAGTTTGGTTCTTATGCTGACAACTTTGGATGCCCAGACGTTCTTCAGCATGACCATTGCTGCTCTTGCCTTGCCCATTCTGGCTGTGATGTCTCGGTCTGTGCCTCCCTGTCCATCAACCACACTCCCCAGGTAGACAAAGGACTCTACCTCCCTAATGGGCTCTCCACCGACTGTGACTGTTGTGTTGGCAGTGGTGTTGATCTTCATCAGCTCGGTTTTCTTCCTGTTGATCTTGAGCCCTGTTCCGGCTGATGTGGCTTCCAGGCATGTAGTCTTGTCCTGCATCTGGCTGTGGCTCTGAGACAGGAGCGCCAGGTCGTCCGCAAAGTCGAGGTCATCCAGCTGCATCCAGAGTGTCCACTGTATCCCGTTTTTCCTGCCTGCTGTAGTGGTCTTCATGATCCAGTTGATGACCAGGAGGAAGAGGAACGGGGATAACAGGCATCCCTGGCGGACTCCGGTCTTCACCTCGAAGCTTTCTGACAACTGGCCGGCATGGGCAATCCTGCAGCTCATGTCTTGGTAGGTGCACCGGATCAGGGAGATGATCTTCCAGGGAACTCCATAGTGCCTTAGCAGCTTCCACAGCGCTTCTCTGTCTACACTGTCGAAAGCCTTCTCAAAGTCTACGAAGTTGGTGTAGACGACCCCTCAGACACAACTTCAAATGTTTCTTGCAAACCAATGTAGTTCTGAAGCAGTGAGTACATCGCTGACGCTCTGACGGCCCACCGTGCTGGGCAAAATGGTCTGATCCCAGGAAGTTTCTCATTCGCTTGAACTTGAATGTTCTCAAAAAGAACCTGCCTTTTAGGTGACGCCGTTATCAGCTGAATGGCCTCGGTTGCAAACTCAAGAGCATCACCGATGACCTTCACCTTTCTGGCTGTTTCCTGAACTGCCAGGTTGACGCCATGTTGACGCAATGTGCCAGGCAATGAACGGAAAGCGCAGCCAGAACCTTTTCTGTTATCCGTTGTGCGACACCAGAAATATGGCCCTGGACATTGGCGCCACTTTTCAGAACTTCTGGCGGGATGCCGTCTTTCCCAGGAGCCTTACCGCAGGAGAGAGAGTCAATGGCTTTGCTCAGTTCTTCTAGCGTCTTTTAGAATACAGACTATGCTAAAGAATATGCAAAATCTGTGTGATCTGATGCCTTCTGTTGAAAAAAAGCTCCCCCCCTTCTCCAGAACGGGGGGGGGGGGGGCGGCGCGGCACAGGAGTATGCTTTGTCCCCCCCACTTTTGTTGGGACATAAGATTTTCCGGGGGGGGGGGGGGGGGCAAAAAGACTAACTCGTGTACCAAGCCAATGATAAATCTTGTACGACCTCGAGCGATTAGCCACGTGACTGGGGTTACAAAAAGTCACTCTTGCTCCCCCCCCCCCACCACTTCGAGGCCGGGGGGGGGGGGGGGTGGCAGATGACCCCCCTGACCCCCCCCCCCCTACACACACACACACACACACACACACACACACACACACACACACACATTTATGCTAAAATTCACTTTATTATCAATTATTTGCCTACACTGAAACCATGGGTGTGTGTGCACCCACGACAGAAACTGAGGGTTACTATCAGTAATTTGCCTAAACAGAAACCATGGGTAAGTGTGCACCCACGACAGTATCTTAGGGTTATCACTACTATAATATAACCAAGGGTGACTTTGCACCCACGAAGGTAATCTAAGAAGGTTTTGAACGACAGTTCCTGAAGAATAAGGGAGTGTACTCAGAATTCTGGTCTCCCCTGTGGCTGACCTGCAGAGGAGAGTAGTAACCCGATTTGGCTTCTGCCTCTGCTCCGGTCGGACTGAAGGACGCAGACGGCTCAAGGTAGTCGGAATCGTTCACATCCGTTGGTTCATCGGCCTCAGCGGCATCGTCGATAGTGTGGTAGATGTTCTCGCTGCTTGCCCCAAACAGCACCACCTCGTTCGTTGCTTCACCGCTCCCGGTGGCAATCTATAGGTTATAGTACACAAAACGTGGCGATAAAATCACAATGAGTTTCATTGTTCAGAAAACTAAATCTTCTTCCAATGTAACATTACAAGGTCTGTACACAAAGGCACCATAGACGCTTTATTGAAGAGACAGTTAGTTACTTAGGGCTCTATGCCGCTGAAGAGTTAGAGAACAAGATACTAGCATTCATGAAAGCGTAAGAATATAAAAACAAGAACACACACAAGCATACACAGTCGTAATTCTATTTACAAAGTAATCTCAACACGTGATTGGCTTGCGAAAAAGTGACTATGTGCCGATACCCTCACAACATCTGGATTTTGACTACCATCATTTTTTCGGCATCGAGAATATCCCGATGTGAACAAAGGAATAGAATGTCGGAAGGAATCCGACCACGTTGTAGCATTTGCCTATGCTCGTAAAAAGGCAATACGGTCGTTATCGAGCAGAAAGTTGACAATAGAGGTATTCAGAATTATGTATGGACCTCCGACATTCACCAATAGATTCTTTCATAAATCTTGATATTGTAAGCTCTCTTTCCCGTAATTGATTATTATTAGACATTCACCCCCCCCCCCTCCGTCTCCCGGCTACTAAAAATACGTTGCTACACGCCTCATACGACACTGTTTTATCTCTAAAACGACACCGCTCATAGTGCGACATCACTACACACCACAATCGACACCACTACACACCACAATCGAATCGACACCACCACACCGCATCTACGACATGTTTTAGGTCTGGTTTTTTTTGTTGTTTTTTTTTTTTTTTTTGGGGGGGGGGGGGGGTTAACGTCCTTTTCCACCACATAGGGTGATATCAAAGACGGTGCAACGATGAAAAAGCCAGCACAAATTTGGCTCCAGCCGGGATCGAACTCACGACCCGAGCATTAGAAGTCCAACGCTCTACCATTCGACCACCCCGGCTCCGCCATGTTTTAGGTCCACATGCGATAGATAACATGGCTATTAACAAATTGTTAAAAGTAGTACATGGTTTGACTTTTCTGCAGGTGCTATGTCCTACCTCAAAATCCGAAGTAATGTTTTGACGAGTGAAAGTCATTGACACGCTGCTTGTCGCGTTTTGGCTGAAAAGAGACAAAGCAAAAGCAAATAATCTCTTTGCCAAGACACGTTTTTATCAGCACTTGGTTTTTATCATATCGTTGTCCATGCGTGTTTGTATGTTTGTATGTTAGCATTTGTGTAGGTATGTATCCATTTATATGAACATATATGCACGTAGGCATGAATATTTGCATATGTTTGTTTTTGGATTTTTTTTGTATGTATAATAAACATTTATATATGTATGCATTTATTATTTTACAGTGCGTATGAATGTGCATGTGTGTATGTAGGTATGGTGGGTAGGTATGTACAAGTGTGCATTATATTATTATCTATGAGTACGTATGTCTGTATGTGTGTGTATGTATGTATGTCTGTATGTATGTATGTGTGTATGTATGTATGTATGTATGTATGTATAGAAGATGCACTGCACATGTTGTACAACTTGTATTTCTTTTCCTATCCTACGCCCCTAGAGGGTAGGAATAAAATTACTTGAACCTGAACTTGTGTCGTCTCCAGCAAATGATGACCACGACACCAGCAAGAACAGCGGCAAATGGAACCCACACAGCCGCCCATGGGAAACTCTCGTCTTTTGGCAGTAATTCCCCATCTGGCGAAATATAGTCAGCAGCATTTATGAGAAGGGGATGACTTCTATTCAACGTACCATTTCCATGTATTCTAAGCCGACGTAGAAAAGGTTTGCTAGTGAGGACGCCTGTATGGTTGAAATACTCCTTCTTGATGATTATTACAGCTCTTAACACAAAACAGTGGTGTGTATACTTTGCGTGAGCGGTTGAACATTCAAATTCTACGACTGTTTTCGGCAACAGTCTCCTGCAGCGTATTAGCCTTTCGGTTAGTACGATTCTGTTGCCGCTGTTGGAGCATGAGAGACTGTGCAGATATCTAAGTGGTGTGACGATAAACACCACAGAGACAGCTCAGAACGATCTGTGAGCATACAAATAATCAATATTGTTCGTTTAATATAGTAAATATTCCAAATACGGCTCTTTCGGAGAATATACGTGACATGTGAACAATATTTAGTTGACAGGCAGAGAGTTTGTCATTTAGCTAAGCTATTCTGCTCCGCACACGTATCCTTTGTAAAAAAACAAAAAACAAAACACAAACAAACAAAACCCCCACCAAATCAACTGCCTCGTCGACAGCATACCACTTAATGATAAGGATAATAATACACGTCACTTTTCTTTTGGGAAAAATGCATGCAAGCAAGAACATTGCGAAAGCGTCCCTTCTGTCCGGTACATCTTTAGGGTTCACACCTAAAGCTGTGTCTTAAGACTAATTGTTCAAAGCACGGTCATATCTTGTATCTGCATTGAACAATCTATGACCGAAGTACGATGGGCAGTACAACAATCGCTTCGTAGTGCTATCGATCATAGAAACATTGACTATGGGAATTGTGTGTGTGTGTGTGTGTGTGTGTGTGTGTGTGTGTGTGTGTGTGTGTGTGTGTGTACCTTCATGTGCCTCCGTTGTTGTTATTGTGACATCCGTCCGACTGACACTGGTGGTAACAAAAACTGACTGATACTGGTGGTAGATCTCTCGTCTGTAGACTCCATCGATCTCTGCGTACTCCTCATCAGTAAGCATAGACGTGTTGATGAACGCCAGCTGGGTGACAGGGTCATAGGTCACATAAGGCGGAGCTTCATTCAGCTCGTAGGTGACGTTCTTGAAAATCCACCTGTACTTGATAGGGGTGAGGACATCTGACGTAGCCACCACTGTCAGGCTGACGATGTCTCCCTTAGAAACCACCTGATCCAGATCGTCAGGTTGAACGGTTACAGTGATGGGCACTGAAACGAGGCAAAAAAGGAAGGCTGCAACACTCCTTTCTTTCTTTTTTCAGTTTATCTTCTTTGATGTAAAACGTACAACAAACTGAGAGGACAGTGTGTCAAGTCTACTTCACAACCCAACTACACAGCCCAACTATATAATAATAATAATAATAATAATGAGTATTGTATAGGCGCTTTACCCAATTTCATGAATCGGCTCAAAGCGCCGCGAACTGAACCCAACACGCACGCTCACGTGAATCACACACATTCTCTCACACACCGGACATAAACACATTACAATCACGTGGTGCGAAGGATCAGCTCAGCTATTTAAATTTCGGAATTTAGAATTGCATGTATATTTTCAAAATAGTCCAATTTCCTGAGAACAGAGCGGACTACTGTTTATTCTGAATTATATTCTTCCTCTTCAGCGTTTGACAATAATATTATGACTGCTTGCAGTGCAAGGTACTCTCCTTACTATCTAATACCTGCCATTTTGTTAATCTAACAAGATTAAGTCAAAGCCAAGCTGCCCCCCCCCTTCCGATTGTGTGTGTGTGTGTGTGTGTGTGTGTGTGTGTGTGTGTGTGTGTGTGTGTGTTCCTTTTGTTTGGGATTTTAGTTTTTTTTTTAAAAAACATATCCAGGGCAACAAAATGTTAACGTCCCACTTCAATAATACCCAACAACCAGGACAATCCACAGTCCATTCTATTGACCTTATCATTATACACCAGTTACTAGCTGCTCCTTCATCAACAGCAGTAACACACAAGTCTGCACTTACAAATAACATTCAGACAACCATCACTGAACTCGCGCCCAACACTGTTCTCCACGTAACACTGGAAGCAGGCGATGTCATTGGCTTTGTTAGGGTACATCACAGTCATCTTTCTGTTCCCATCTGAAAACTTGTACTTTGTTGGATCTGGCAGGGTTAAAACAGAAGATATGACATTTATTCCATTACCCAGAGACTATCCACATAGAAGGACCGCCGACTGAGCCAGCCAGCGGCAGCAGTGCCAGCCTCCGTCTAGCAGCGCCGAACCAGCATTCAAAACTTCCGGTTGCATCGGACCGCGTGGTGTACAGCCGCGTGGATGAGCGTGTTTGTGTTGGCATCGTTAGGAAAATGGGAGGTGCTAACTGTTCAGTTGTAGGTTGCCACGCATCTAAAAGCAGAAACAGAGGCCTCTGTTTTGTTCAAGTACCAAGGAAAGGTGTAAATGATGAGTGGAGAAACAAACTTCTTCATATCATCAATCGATGTGACGAGAGGTTCAATCCGGACACTGCACACATTTGTTCACGGCATTTTGACGACACATACTTCACAACTGGTAAGTACATGTAAAACACTTTTTACTGCATGTTTACTTCATGTTCATTCTCTATTTCCATTGTTTGCACTTGTTCATTTCATGCTACGGGACTTGCCATGTGTGTGTGTATCAGCACTATCAGTGCCGTGTGTGGGGGCTACCAGTACATGTACCGGGCAGTTTAGCCAGGAATTGAGGAAAGTGTAACTGAAAAGACCCTGAAATAAGTTCTGATCTATGTAAAAGCTTCAGGCCATTTCACATTTAGTATTAATTCTCTCTCTCTCTCACATACACACACACACACACACACACACATTTGAACAGAACAAAAAAAGTACTTCATCAGTGCTTGTTTTAATTTCTCTTTGCTAATCACAGTGTACTTGATTTAGTATTTATGTATTGTTCAGGGCCTCAATATTTGATCATTATATCGCATGGTGGTAGGTGCAAAATCTACAGTGTACATGGAAATGAACAGAGACTGTACTGCAAGTCTGAGCTCCCAACAAGTATAACAATGAAAACAGCCATGCGCTTGTACTAGTCCTGTAGTGATTGATCCATTTTCTCCAAAGTATAACCAATTGGTTTTTTTTTATAACAGGTCCAACTGGAAGAAGGAAAGTCATCCCTGGGAGTATCCCAACGAGAAATCTACCTGCCAAGTCAGTTGAAACTCCCAAGTTACCAGAGAGAAAGCCACCTGTAAGTCACACTCTTGTCAAACATTTGAAAATTTTTGTACATGTAACTTGATCATGTCAAGGATGCATAGTAATCATAATATATATGTATACACCAGTATATACTCGATGAATGTGTAGTATGACATTAACTTCATAAAAATTAACATTTCTATTTAAATAGAATAGTGATGTGGCTGCAGTGAAACAACTGACTACATGATCCCTTTCTCATTTGTTTCACATTTTGAATGTTTGCCATCCTGCCTTCATTGCAGGTACCCCGTGAGCAACCCCCACTTCCACAGAGAGTGTACTACTTCAACCTGGGTGATGTCAGGAGGGACATGAGGAAATTGCCACATCAATGGACAGTGCTTGAAGACAAGCAGGACATGATTGCCTTTGGTGTAGTACAGGACTGTACCGTCACTATTAGAGTGAATGTTTTGAATGATTTAGCCACTCAAGTATACATCATGGGTGGCAAGTTTGCTGTAGCTCGTTCAGCTGCAGCACTCGGAAAACGGCCTCTTGGCACAAGGCAGGTCTGCAGGAATGTTAACTTTTCATGGGAATCCACTTTACCTAGATAAAAGTCAGAAAAAAACATTTGCAATATAAATAAAAATAATAATGCAAATATGCACACACAAAAATAATGAAATGTTCTCTTACTTTAATATTTTTTTTCAAAAGCTGTGGCCCATTCTTTTTGTTGTTGATGAATTCATATTATAACCATGTACCAGATTATACATGCACAAATATGTTTTGCCTATGTTAGTGTATAATTATGCACATGTTAATGTTCATTCATACTATGTATGTTAAATGACATGTAGCTTCATTAAAATGCAGTGCAACATTCTTTCCAACCATCAAATTTGTGTGTGTGTGTGTGTGTGTGTGTGTGTGTGTGTGTGTGCGCGCACGTCACACGTAAGACATAATATGCAAACCTGCAATATCTTGAATGGCTTTCTGGGATTCCTCTGTCAGGCACTGATTCTCAGTCAAGGACTGAAATACTTCAGACAGTAACTCTCGAGAAATCTGAAGTCAATGAAAACAAAGGTGGCCCAAATCAGTACTGTATACATAAACTGAAATTATGCGTACCACTACCAGTAGGTATAGGCAGCATGACGCTTTCGCTGTGACTTCGCGGAAAAACACGCGATTTTGGTGGATTTCTAACCGCGGCCTGTGCTGCGGCTTCTGCAAAGACTCATATAGATTATACATCAAAAGAAAGCACATTGTCTCCTCTTTTCAACCACTGTATTGGTATATCTGTGGGCGGCCTGTGAGATGAGCACGTAGCTGAAATGTAACGCACGTATTTGAGGGTCGGTTTGCGTTTGACCCCCCTTTTTACGCTACGCTCGAAAAACAGCTGTTTTGGTCTGTCTCTTCCCCGGGCTACAGCGTGAACGACAGATGTCGTACAGATCTAAATTTGGTACCAAACTAAAGAGGAAAACCTGTAGTTTTATATTCTAGCTGGCTATTTGACTTCCGTTCAAAAATTAACGTAGAAGTCGAAAAAAGGATGAAAACAGTCGCCTTCATCTGCAGTTTTCACGGTATAATATTTAAAAAGAACTAAATAGCCAACGAGTTTAACGTACCTAGACCAATTCTCAGTCGAATGAGATATAAGGTTAATGTGTGTATATCCTGTCGTTCACGCTGAAATTAATTACACAAAAAACGCGCTAAAAAAGTAAAAAGTCTCCAGAAAACTTTGAAAATAGGAATAAAAGTGTTCAAAATGCCACAGTTATGTTAGCTTTGTCAGCCCGATCTTGAAGAAAAAAGAACTGCTGTTGCAGCTCTCTTAGTTCCGGAGATACAGATTGCGCTCATATTCGATAAACGGGCGTTTTCAGCAGATGTGCATAAATTATCTAACCGACGGAAACATTCCAAATGTGCATTTATGTAATCTAATCTATGCATAGATTTGACAGAATTCAGAAATCGGGTCTCCGGTGATTACAATTTGAGTAATCGACACTGGAAAATGGCAAAATCGGGATTTTGAAGCTTCAAATTACACGAAAGGGCATTTTCAGAGGTATAAAATTTGAAGTATCTCTATCACAATTTCATTATTCTCAGTTTTTCTGTGTGTCATAGTATGCACAGATTGCAAACAATTTTTTTCAGTTGGACAGATTTCAAAATGTGGCCACTACGCGGCCTCAAAAACATTAGAATAGCGAATCTGTGCCGTACTGGGCATAGAAGAAAATAGTGGCAGAAGTATTTATCTCATATCTCAGCAACCGTTGACACAAAGGTCACCAAATTTGGTACAGGAATGGTTGCTATTACGGTCTTTTACGTGTCTTAATTCTGATGACCTTGCTAAAAAGTCAAGGTCACGGGTTTGTATTGATTTGTCCATAAACGGATTTTTTTATTTGAAATGTGGCATTTTCTCAATAACCAGAACCACCAGACACACAAAACTTGGCACAATACTTGGTGGTGTAAAGATCTTTTAAGGATTTCATTTTGAATGACCTTGACCTTCAAAACAAGATTTTGGGTGAAATTTCAGAAACTGATATTTTTATTGAATTTTGACAACTGCTGAGCACCAGCAAACACCAGAATATAAAGCACTTCGAGTTTGTAAAATAATATTGGAAACAAACTTATTTGAATGGGCTTGCCCAGAGGTCAAGGTCACATTGGTTTGGAAAATAAATTCTGGATCTAAAAAAGTGACTGAAAATTTCGCACGATTACGAATAATGGCAAGGCCTTTCTTACTAATTCAGCACCGTGACCTCTCCAAAATGTCAAGGCCATGTTCACATTTGAGCTATAAGGGTTTCTGGCATTTTATTGATACTAATTTTGTTCATTGTGCGCTCAAAACAGCGATGGTCATATGGATTTGACTTCCGCCGGCGATACTGATGATGGTAGCTCTGCCCAGTCCCGGATTCTGAGAGGAAGAGGCACACTCTGATTTGCTAACTTTTGTTCCAGGATATGAGGCCTCATGTCAACCGATTCCGTTAAACAAACAGATAAACATGCATGAAAAAAATGAGGTAGGGGGTGATCTCGTTTGTCGATGCATAACCATTGGAGGCTCAAGCATACTTCGTTTCACGAAAATCATTTCATTTGAATCAAATGAGCAAGTAGAGCATATTCAACATTCTCTATTGATATCTGACCTTGACCTTTAGACAAGGTCGTTCAACGTCGCATGTGCTCTCTTTCATGAGAAATGTCACACTGTGATGAGTTTTGTGTGGTTGGCGTTAATCATTACTTATGCCCGAATACTGTGACCTTGACTTTTAGCCGAGGTCATTTAAGATGTGTAATCGTTATGATGACCTTTGACCTTGAACTTTTAGAAGAGAATTAGCCCCCGACTTCTGGCACGTTTTAGCTAATATTACTGTGAAGAGTCTGTCTCAGGTATGTTTTTCTATAGCGCAGCGTTTCTGTTGGACCTTATGGACCTCTGAAGGTCAAGCTGTCAGCCATTTTGAATGACAGTTATCTTGAATATACATGGGTGTACCTAACACACCCACGCTGTTGGCTGTACTGTCTGTCAATTCTGAAATTCTGAGAGATTTCAATCAACGATTGTGTGGTCAGTCCTAACTATAGTCACCCTACTAGCGGCCATCTTGAAATAGCAGCCAGGTTGCTAAGGGGTAAAATAAGGTTACCTATATTGCTTCTCATTTCTACGTCATTTTTCTCTAATGTCACCAAAATTTACAAACATCGTAGCAACAACTTTGAAATGAGAATGATTTTATTCTACATTTCTGATATGTACCTACTTCACGGCATATTAAAATTTTGGCCATTTCCTCTTCAAAATTTAAGCCCATAGGCTACAGCAGCCTCGTTTTCGATTCGATCGAGATTTTAAAAAAAATTATATTGTCACTCTTCGCGTACAATTTGACACACTATTTATGAAGAGATCAACTTCTTGTGTTAGTGTAAAAATTGTATACCTCCCCAAAAAGACGCTGGGCCCGATTTGAATTCAGCTACATATTTACATAGTATTTTGAATTTTTTTGCAGTCTAAATACTTCAAAAACCAATGAACACACCGCTATTTCCTTTCTGTCTTGGGTACGTGGAGTAGTTGTGAGTTCAAGTATGAGTGCTGGATGTGTGTGTCCGTTTACGTCATCTTTACCAGACCAACAAAACTCCGTGTTCTTAAGAACGTTGAAGGCACTTTCACTGACACCGTATTTTTTTTTAAAATGAATATCTCTGGAACTAAACATGATAGAACCGTATTTCTTTTTGTGCTGTGCTCAGAAGGATTAGTTCTACGAAAGTACACCACTTTCCGTTCTCGTTTTTCTGTTTTATTTTTGGCCGCCGGTACCTAGTGGCGGCCATCTTTAAAAGGCGGCCATTTTGGATTATTATCACGAAGCTGTATATCGGAAAATATTCGGCACAATATATGAGATAAGAGTTAAGTATTAAATATGGCGTATGAAAACCGTCTTCCTAGCCTACCTCATTCACGTGTCAAAATCGTGGAACTTGACTAGAGGGGTATTCCTGGCGGCCATTTTGGAATCGCAGCCATTTTGAAGCACGAACATGATAAATTGTAAACAGATGTGTTGAGCACATCTATACTGACCTGAGCACAAATTTCAGGAGATTTCTGTCGATTTTGGGTGGGTGTCCCCTATACAGTCAAGGTACTGACGGCCATCTTGAAATGGCGGCCATCTTTGAAAGATATGACACTGCTGTATATCAGGTTTTATTAATGACTTCAAGATGTGCCAGTATGCCAATTTTCAGGTCTGTAAGACAGATAGAAAGTTTCATGGAACGTTTCGCTAATTGTTTGTTACAATGCTAGTCTGTTTTCTGTATCGAATTGTATTGGATATTTTTGCATGCTGCTGATAACACACATGCTAATTAATCGTTTTAAGCCTTGAACTACTTCATTTTATCCTTTTTCGTAACCGTGTTCAAATTTGTAAAAACTGCCAGCAAAAGTTTAGAAGTAAACATCATGAATATTTTTTTCAGTGGTTTTAAAGGGCAACTTGCCACATTTTGGCTACTTTTTTATAAGTGAAAACCCAGACACGGGAATCTACATATAAGAACGTTGAAATTTTTTTAAGACGTCAACTCCTTTGTGTGTGTATCTGACAAGATTTAAGACGTGCTTTCAAAATCTGAAGCGTTCCAGTCGTTGCGATATTATCGTCAACCGTGAAAATGCTACATTTTGGCATTTTCACGATTCACTGGAAACATGCCAAAAGTTCCATAATCTTTGAAAACACTGAAACGACTTTTATCTTCATTTGTCTCGGCTGTGTCCAAATCTGAGGTACATTTGAGCAGTGGTTTCAAAATGGGAAGCATTATTAATGAAATTTCTGTCAGTTCGGTCTGCCACAGCACATTTCGAGCATTTCATCAACTTCAGGACCACATAACAGCCATATTTGCAATCATATGCGATCGAAAAAAATTATTGTCATTCTATGCATACAATGGGACACAGTTATCATGAAACAGTCCGCCATGTTTGTGCGATTGTTCAAATTTTATACTTCCGAAAACGCCAAAAGGCAAGATTTACAAGTTTACAAAAACGCCATTTTGAATATTTGCGGGCTGAGTATTTCATAGACTAATGCACGCACTTTCATTTCCCACATGTCTTTGGTCCTCCAAGTACTTGTGAGTACGAAGCGTTATTATTGAATGCGTGTGTCCGTTAGGTGATCCGTGGGAGACCGCCGAAAACCCGTTTTCTTAAGAACGTTTTATGTGCCTCACTTACAACGCACTTTAAAACTGTGTATCTCTGGAACCAAGAATGCTAGAACCTTAATTCTTTTTGCGTTATGATCAGAACAGTTAGTTCTATAAGGCTGCAATATTATCCAAGATCGCTTCTTAGTAATTAATTTTGGCTGCCGATACCTACTACCAGTCAAACTATCTCCAGTCACTCTTTTGGAGCAGTTCTTCAGGTCTCACAACTCAACACTGAATAAAACTTAACACAACACATATTTTATGTATGCATTCATGTCCAGTTCAACTTAAATGCACTGATCACACATCAAATGCATAAAAACTGCTGTTACTGAAACTCACAGAATTAACAATATATCATTCTGGCCAATAAGATTCCATTTTCTGCTTGGTGTTACCTATCTTCACAAGTCAACTGGACTTATGATTATGTTGATGTAATTTAGTACAGTCACCACAGTGATACTCACATGCTTCAGCTGACTCTGATGTTGAGAAGACTCAAGAGGTTGAGGCTTCAGTATCATCAAACTCGTCTGGCTCCTGTGTAAAATCATTTTGCTTAAAACTTAATTTGACAAACGAAGACAAGGAACACAACAATACCGCTCTCATTAATAACTACATCTAATCTAAACAAACGTCTAAAACAGCTGTAAGTTGGGTGCTGACAACTACGTGTGTAGACATGACTAACAGTGACCGGCGGTCAGTGTAAACTGACCATGCACACTGCGAAATTCGATGAAAATGGCCACAAAACATCTGCTCCACAGCAGAATATTATTGTCTCATACACGAGCAAGTACATGCAATACTTTTACGACCCTAAAAATGCTCCAAACAAACAACAAACCTCAAGGATGGTCGCAACGTCGAACTCTGTCGTAGCCATTTTGGAGAACCGGAAGTAAACTGAGCCGCTTTGCGGAGCGTGTGCTCGCGGCGCGAGTGCGCTAACAAGCATTGCGCTGGCTGGCACGGTCAGTCAGCGGTCCTTCTCTGTGTATGGTCTATGCATTACCCAACAGGAAACCTTATAAAATAAGGCAGGATCAACACGAAACACCATTCAATGAAGCCTGCATGTAACTCATGTCAACAAGCCAAGAATTACATAATAAAACTGGATTTTCCCCTTCAAAATCCTGCGAAAGAGAAGGGGATTCTGGGCAGACAGGTGTCAGTTAACGCCAAACAGTTCTTTGCGAAGGCCAGAAATCCTGCGGCCGCGCAATATTTTTTTATTTCTATTTCGGGCAGTTTGGCGACTCAAACAGCCTACAAAGCAGCGAACAAAAGCCGAACGATTATCTGATTGGCTATCTGATTTAAAGATGGAGGAGGGTCGCGCCCGCACATGGCCGGTTTGGGTTCAAAGTAACAAGCATTAATATTTCGACAATAGATTAGTTTCTTGGTGAAGCTGGATAAATTGATTAGTTAGGATAATGTACATTTGACTTATACTGCTAAAGGTGATGCAAGAATGCGAAATATCTGTAATTAGGGCGTTTTTGGTTCGTATGCTAACGCCGTGCGCTAGCTTGACCGTGTGCTCAGATTTGCGTCGTCACACGCTGAGTGCCGATTGAAAGATCCAGTCACTGATATTTCAGTCGTGAATTAGTTTCATGGCTCTTTTTGATCATACTGATTAGTTAAGGCAGTGAAGAGTTTAGTTTTGTTGCTAAGGTTGCTGCAAAAACGCGATATCAGTTGCTGTCAGTATCATGCTTATGTTCCGCGTTCTATGATCGTCTGCTACGCCAGTGTAGCGGCTCGGCTCGTCTGTCGATTCAGTGTTTCAGCTGCAGATTGTTTCGGTAATTAATGGAATTCTTGGCGCAGATGGGTCACATCGGTTAGTTAAGATAATGTCCATTTTAGTGATTAAAGGCCATGTCGTATAGCTTCTTGATACCCCGGTGCGGTGGAAAAAAATCTGGAAAAATTCAGAGTTTCACGTCCACCAAGTACAGTATTGCCAAACAGTGAGACCTTCCTTTCCTTGTTGCTTTTGTGACTTCCGTGACTGAATTAATTTTTACATAAAATCTGGAAGATCTAGAGAGCTGGTGAAACGTGGACTTGAATGCATTGGACTGTACTTAAGAAATTTCAAAATTGGAACTTTTTTGACCGGCGCTTCTCGCAGAAACTTGGAAAAAATATGTTTATCTAAAAGCTCTGTTATTCTTAATACTAAAGCTACAATAGTGCAGTAGTTCCTGTCATATGTGCACTTGTTACACGTGACAAAAATGCCGGGATGGTGAGTAATTTGAAGGAGTCTTCTTCATAGATAGTTGGCCTTTTTACGCAAAGGACCCCTACATCAGATATTTTTTTTTCCCCACAAAGTCTATCAGAGCTACAGAGCTGTGCTACGAACCTATCCAGTATAATTGGATGAACTTCCCAAATCTATAAAATGAAGGCATTTGAACATTTTTTCGAAAAAATACGTAACATGACCGATTTTTTTTAAAATGGGCAACAACTCTTCTACAATTCGGCAAGAGAAAAATCGTGGAATGCCGGCCTGGAGAATGTGACTGCCCACCTCATCTCAAATCACGGAGCCCTTCAACGAGGTGGTTTAAAAGATATCCATGATTACATCCGCCCACACACACACACACACACACACACACACACACACACACACACACACGTCGCACAACTCCCGCGAAAAAAGAACGCAGCACCATAGTGTGCACGCAAGGTGTCTATGACGCAGATTTCGTTATGTCACTGTGTGCGCGAAAGAATGTATTGTCTGGAGAAACGTCACAGTCTTGTTTTGTATCACTGAAACTTGCTGCTGCGCGCAGCGAAATCTGCCCCATCCCATAAAGTTGTAACAACTTAAAAACTACGTATCTCAGGTTGTTTGCCGAAAGAGGTGATGCTTTATGTCGGCATGGAAGCTGTTTTCTTAAGTTTGCCGTATCTAGTATTTGTGAATACTGGTTTCTTTGAACGCGCGATACTTTTCTTGTACGATCGCTGGTTGTGAGTTAAGCGCATGCAATGAAAAGGTTTCCACAACATTGCTGTATGTTAGAAAAGGTTTATATAGTGGCTTTCAAATTCATTTATCGTTCTCTGAGTTTTTTTCTTGTCTTATTTAATCCTGAACTTTTCTGTACTCCGATCCGGGAGCCGGGGTGGTCGAATGGTAGAGCGTTGGACTTCCAATGCTCGGGTCGTGAGTTCGATCCCGGCTGGGGCCAAATATTTGTGCTGGCTTTTTAATCGTTGCCCCGTCTTTGATATCACCCTATGTGGTGGAAAAGGACGTTAAACCCCCAAACACCCACCCACCCTGTACTCCGATCTTTTTTCTAGCACGCTGGCACTTGTTTTCATTTGGTAATATAATAATAATAATAATAAATGGTATTTGTAAGGCGCATTTCTTTAAATAAAACTGAATGCGTCAAATTACTCACCGACGCTCACGCACAATTTAGAGATAGTGGACACGCATACATTGGTAAAACTGACGAGCTACTGACACAGGAAATTACGCACGTAGGCTTACAACAGACTCTTGCTGTTGTCAAACGAGCGAGCCATAAACTCACCAGTGCCACTTCCCATCCTGTTCCCGTTCTTGTACCATTCAGGTGGTCCTGGTGGAACTTCACCGACTGCGGATCGGGAGTAACATCTGAACTCCGCGTTCTGGCCTTCGGGCACCGTGGCTGACTGCAAGGGTTCCACCCAGATGGGGGACGCTGCACCAATACAGAGTAAACAGTGACTAATCCTCTCTCTCTCTGTTTGAACTTTAGTTCATTCACTGGATTTGTTGCAGTCTCCATCTTACTGATCATAAGAACACGATGTGGAGAATTCCTCGGCACATACATGGTGAATATATTTTTCATAGATGCAGAACAGCATGAAAGACGGACAGCAATGCCTATCTACTGAGTCCTGAATTTGTGAACAATCCTCCTCCTCTCTCTCTCAAACACACACACACACACACACACACACACACACACACACACACACACACACACACACACACACACACACACACGCGAGCGCGAGCGCGCACACGTTCATACCCATTTAAATCCATACATTCAGTTCATATTCTTTTCATAATTATAGATAACATAGTTTCCTACTCCACTAGCAGAACAGATGCCAAGACAGCTTGGGCAACAAAGCTTCAAATATAAAACCCACACTCACAGTTACTACAGTGCTAGTACTACAGGTACCTCCCTTCTGCTTGGACTTTAGCTCCCTGCTGCTGGGACTTAAGTTCAAAAGGAAGCTTAACTTACACGTGACATTCAGAAATAAATTTTTCCTTGCCGTTCCCAGATAATTTTTTCCCTGGCAGAAGTAGGTTTTCTCATCAGCTTCAACTACATTCCTGATTCTCAGCGTTCTTCCATAATTCCCGATGCTGTACTTGCTACTTGGTGAGATGGGGTTATTCTTATTGTCCAGCCACGTCACGGTCGGCACCTTTGTGTCTGCATTTTGGCTGCAAGAAATACATGAACCAGATCCCAAATAAGCTGATACAAAAGAAATGCACAAAATCATGGTTGCAAAACAGAATGGTGATCAAAGATATGATAAATTCAACGAATTTCTGTTATGCGAACCACACACAATTCGGTATAGGTTACTTGTAAGATCATTCACAGGGTTTTGTGTTTTTGTCGCTGTTAATGGGGAGGGATCCGGACTGTACTTTCTGTCTGCAGGATAACTAGTAGGAATGTGTTTTATATACATGTATGCTCAAGAAAATGAATTAAAGATAAGAAATTAAAAAAAAAAACAACTGAAACTGAAACACATACTATCCACTGAAGACACATTCCATGACAGCATCGTTGTTGCGTTCAACGGTCAGCAGATCTCCCGAGCTTCCGTATTCTGCACTGGGTTCTCTCTCTGGAACTGAAACAGACAGACACGTTTAAGATATCAGTATCAGGATGGGCAGGTGTCAAACTTGAAAAGGCATTTCGCACAGACAAGTGTTGCATCAGTGCAACATACACCCCAAATCACCTTTTGTCCCCCTTCTGTGGGAGCCTATCACACTTTGGTTCATTTTAACAACGGCAGTCCACAGAAGGCTGTAATTTTATCTGTGTCTTTGTGGTACATGTATATGCATAATTTTATACATATCATACGCATCATACGCATCTGCACATTTTAGCATTACGACCCCCCCCCCCAACACACACACACACACACACACACACACACACACACACACACACACACACACACACACACACACACACACACTTACTAGGGCCACCAGCACTGTTGACGAAAACCTGTTTCTCTCCTCCAAGTTTGATGAGACCCTGAATGGTATTGGCCATGGCACACTGGTACTCCCTGTTCCCGTCCACGTTCTCATCACCTCTCACGATGTAGGCAAAGTGCAGAGAACCTGTATTCCACGAGAGAAAACGAAATGTTTACCAACATGTATATACTGCTGAAGCAAGAGTAACAATAAAAAGTGATTTACACGGGGGACGCTCACGTTTTGACAAGGCTAACGTCAAGTGCAAATGGGTATTAATGATACTGCAAATGATGAGTGCAAATAAAATCATTTCACTTTGTGTACCGGGTTTTAATGGCTTTTGTTGTTGTTGTTGCTTTGCTTTGCTTTTTTTTGGGGGGGGGGGGCTCACATGTGTAACATGGTGAGTCTATGTAATAACCCTCCGTCGTCTTTGTGTGTGTGTGTGTGTGTGTGTGTGTGTGTGTGTGTGTGTGTGTGTGTGTGTGTGTGTGTGTCCGCAGTAAACTTTAACATTGGCCTTTTCTCAGAATCTACAAACAGCAGAGACACCAAAATTAGCAAGCTGATAGACAGCCACAAGACCTTTCAAAACATACCTTGATTGACCTTGATCCTAAGGTCATTAAAGCTGTCTGTTTATAAACTAACATTGGCATTTCCTCAGAATCTAGAAAAGCCAGAGACATCAAACTTTGCATGATGATAGAAATTGACAACACCTTTACTGACATACCTGTATTTAGTGACTGAATCAATATCAAGGCCATGCAAGCTGTTTTGCGGAAAACCTTCCAAAACCTTAACATTGGCATTTTCTCAGAAACAATAAACAACAGAGGCACCAAACATGGCATGCTGATAGACAGCCATAGGACTTTTCACAACATACCATAATGACTGACCTTTACCCAAGGTCAAGGTCACTAAAGGTGTCTGTTTGGAAATTTTACATTGGCATTTTCTCGGAATCTGGAAAAGCCAGCGACATCAAACTTTGCATGATGGTAGACATTGACAACATCTTTACTGACATATCTGTATTCAGTGACTTTGAGTCAAGGTCAAGGCCATACAAGCTGTTTTGTGGGAAACCTTCCCAAAACCTTAACACTGGCATTCTCTCAGAAACAGTAAACAGCAGAAGCACCAAACCTGGCTTGCTGATAAACAGCAATAAGACCTTTCAAGACATACCATTTTGAATGACTTTGACTGAAGGTCAAGGTCATCAACGCTGTCTCATTGGAAATTTAAATTGTCATTTTCTCAGAATGTGGGGGTACCAGAGGCATCAAACTTTGCATGATGATAGACATTGACAAATCCTGTACTGGCATACTTGTATTCAATTTCCTAAAGTCAAGGTCAAGGCCATTCAACATGTTTTATAGAGACTTTAACGTTAGCATTCTCTCGGAAACAACAAACAGCAGAGGCATCAAACAAGGCACAATGATAGACAGCAAAGAGACCTATGGAGACATGCCCATTTGAATGACCTTGACTCAAAGTCAAGGTCATTACAGCTGTCTGTTGTGAAATTTAACATTACCATTTGTACAGAACCTACAAAAACTAGAGCTACCAAACTTGGTATAATGATAGTCACTGATAAGCTCTTCACTTACAGTTCTTATTTGAATGACGTTGACCCAAGGTCAAGGTCATAGAAGGTGTCCTGGGAAAACTGTTGTATTTCCATTTGCCGTTTTCTTAGGAACTATGAACACAAGATACACCTAACTTCAGGATAGCTAGTGATAAGAGCTTCACAAACATACTCTTTTGAGTTCCTATCCCGGCTGGGGCCAAATATTTGTGCTGGCTTTTTCTTCGTTGCCTCGTCTGTGATATCACCCGTATGTGGTGGAAAAGGACGTTAAACACCCTAACACCCACCCACCCTCATATTGATGTTCTCACTCAGCCTAACAATGTACCATCAATAGCACGAATATCTCACCTTCTTGATCAATGAACTTGCGTTCATCAGGGACAACCTCAAACAGTGTACCAGCTTTCGGTGTGTACCACTTGAACACTGTGGGTCCGTAGTAAATTGGCATTTTCTCATCACAAGGCAGCTTGACATACTGCCCCTCAGTAAACGTGAATGTCTTCTGAGACCCATCATCTGGAGGAAACTTGCCAACACCTGGACAAAGACAGACATGTGAAAAGATGTCCTATTAACATCATCGTGTTTTATTTTATTACACTTTAATACATGAAATACCATCCAAGATATCTATGAAAACCAACAGCCCATTTATGCTGTATTTTGTCAGTGCCAGCAGAAGAACTGGGCCATTTTAGATTACTCAACCCATTAAAATTAAACACACAAAACTGTCTCCCTAAATTTTCCTTTCGTATAGTTTTTTAATGAAAGTTATAGTAAGTTTATACAGGTTATGATGCACACCGTGTACAATCAATATATGCTTTGCTGCCAAGAAATATAATTACTGGTATCATCTTGATGTACAGTACATACAGCATTCTTATAGTTTCTCGTTTTACCTGAACTGCCCCCCCTCCCCTCTAGGACATTAAAAAACACCCAATACCCTTTTAAAGTACCAAGGGATATCAGTCATTCAAAGTTAGGAAATATTGACTGACAAACTGAAGCCGAACGTTCCCAAAATCACCGTCTGTCACAGACACTCTGTTCAGTCAAAGGCATTAAAAGTGAATGCAAAATGTCAGACAACTACACAGTTACATAGCACAGTGGACAAACCGAAAGAACAGCGAACACTACCACAAGTTTTTAAACTGCACATATGTTCACTACTGTTTCCAAACATCTGAACTATTCAGTACACAATTACCAGACTCGGTCTAGCTGTTGCAACACCGTAACAAAACTGTGCTCATGCACCCTTGCGCCAAGGGCTGATGTTTTGGATAGAACACATATTCCCTTTAGCAGATAATATGTTACAATGTTACAACACTCCCAAAACAAAAGTCAGTTTGTGTGTGTGTGTGTGTGTGTGTGTGTGTGTGTGTGTGTGTGTGTGTGTGTGTGTGTGTGTGTTTAGGTTAATTTGTTTTCTACCTACAAATAATAGTGGTGCACATTTGACTTGAACAACGTCAAGAACATGTTCCAAATGTCAAAGCCAAGCATAATTTGTTTACAGATAAAACAGTTTCCTTAAAGAAGCTAATGCTACCATTGTTATTCTCACAGATCATTCTGAGCTGTTTTCGTGGTATCTGTCATCACACCACTTAGCCACCTTGACAGTGACAGCGTCTGTAATGCTGACACTGAGCCAACAGAAGCGTGCTCGATGACACAGTCACGACACTGAGTGCACCAGTAGTGCAACAACACTCGTCGAAACTGAATGTTCGACCACTCGCGCAAAGTGTACACAACATTGTGTCGCATTAAGAAAGAGTATTTCGAGCATGCAGATACAGTCACGAGCAAAACTGTTCCAAAACACAAGTTGGTCTAGCACTGATGGAATTAGCCCGTTTAAGAAAAAAGTCAAGAGTGGGCACTATGTCACACGAAGTGATGCACCTGAAGAAAAGGATACATCAAATAATTATGCACAGCACAGTTCACATTTAAAAAAGGCCCAACAAACAATGAAAAATGGCCCTGCCCAACAATAAGACACCAAAAGTAGGAAAAGGGAAAAAACCCTCTCACATTCAGTAAATAAAACCAAATATTTCAATACACTTTTCTTCTAGTCTTGAAAAAGAAACGGAAAAAATGAATGAAAAAAAAAGGTTTACACAGATAACCAATACTATATTAATGGCACCTTTGCAATCCCTGCCATGGCATCAAACAGTAAAAACGTACGTGCAATGCGGACTTCGATCTTTGGAGATATGGCCACAGCCTCTTGCCCTTGGTAGGTGTTTTTGGCTTTGCAGTTGAAGAACCCTTCTTCCCTCTGTGTGATGCCTCTGATCTGCAGTCTGCCTGTGCTGGCGTTGTACATGATGACATCACTTGTAATTGTATTGTCATTCCACAGCCATTCATACCTGAAAAAGGTAACATTGGAAACTTGGATCAGTGCATGCATTCTGTCATGGGCTGGCTCTGTGCCAACAGGAGGCTAAAACAAAGCGAAAAGTGATGCATCTGCTGTAGTGTTGCAGTCACCTATTGAATCAAACAGCTTCACTTGCATGGCCAACATACACCAGCGCACTGCATTCAGAGCTCTACTTATCAATTATAAATGTGAAAAAGAGACTGTTGTAAGCATACACATGCACCCACAAAGGCAACTGGCCCAAAGCAATAAAGTGTGCTCTGTGAAGCTTGGTGATACTGCACATTTGTGAACTGTTGTCAAGGAGTATGATATTATACCCCTTCACTGAACACTGGATTGGATAGGATGGAACCAAGAAATGTAGAAACTGAGAGGTTCTGTGTGACTGAGATGATGTTAATTTAAGTGATGTTACCTAAAAAAAAAAAAACCTTTCCTACTTGCAGTTGTGGTAGGTGTGTGATGATGGTGGTGAAGATGTAGAGAGAAAACAACATATTACACTCATGTTCGGTGCAAATCTGCAATATTTTCCCAAAATAAATAAAGTGAAATACACTTACACAACATCAGGCTGTCCCTCAGCATTGCACTGTAGTATTACATCCTGAGTAGCTTTGACGAACCTCTGAGAACGCGTTGTTGGCTGTTTGATGGATGGTGGTTGGCGAGGCACTGAAAATACGAACAGCAGATTCTTCATGGAACTTCACATTCTGGATTTATACCCAACATACTCACACACACACACACACACACACACACACACACACACACACACACACACACACACCACTGACCTACATAGGTGGGACCAGGAAAACAAAGGGGAAGGGGTCCAGACTTGGTCAGCCAGACCACAAACATAAGAAGGGCCAGTGTCGATCCTTACCATCAGCCTGCTGTGCCTGAGCAAACACTGCCAGACAGAGCAGCAGTACTGACGCAGGAAACACTCCTCCCAGCATGTTCAGCCTAGTACATCACTCCAAAATGTGTGCGTGTCTCCTCCTCCCTTTTCGCTCCTGTTGAACCACAGCTGAACTTACCAGTCCCAAGTTTAACTCAGCGCCCACTCATGAAGGAAGATGGAGCTGAAACACAGGAAATGAGTCACGACTGAATAAATGCACTTATCATCCACAGCGGCCTGTTTTATAAAATCTAGTCTCTCAAACAATGCGGACTCTCCTTGACCTGTTTCTTTAGCTTCATAGACTTTGACGAGCAAACTCCTGTTTTTCTCATGTAAACCAGACAGATTTTTAATATACAGTATTTTTACATCTTGTTTTACGGAATAGTCTTTTATCCTTTTATCAACCTGGCAGAGGCAGACTTTGTTAAGCCCGCGAATTAGCCTTGGTTGCTTGCCCGGCGCTAAACCCTAAATAACTAACTAACCATAGTGGCCTTTTTTCCCTTTGATCTCTCCTGTGGAATAAACTGCTGCCCGTATTGTACTAGTACTCGATAAATCATGTGACACAGAGCACGACATCACATGACAATCAGGCATGGTTCCCTGCCAGAAGGTTCATTGTTTCAGATAGAAAGAACAGAGATACAGCCTTTTTGGCAGAGAACCATCGATGAACAAGCATTACTACTCTTCGGTGGGAACACGCTCCGTGTGTCAACAGTATCGACGACGGAACATTTTGACTCGGCATATCGGTGTTTCCAACTTCATAAACCCTCTGTTCAAGTACAAAATGACAGTAGCCTGTACCTAACCAGCACTCAAATTCCGCACAGTTTTAGCGAACACCTATCAAAAAGCGTTCTCAAAAAGTTCAATCGAAGCTGGCGTCTCACCGATTACATGTATGTTTTTCACTGACTTGACCAACCGTGGCAAGCCGAACGCAAATACCGCTGCTCAAGTTCATGACGACAGCAGACTTGACCTAACAAGCACGGCGTACTCAAATCAAAGGCAGTTTCAATGCTATGAAACCAAAACATGTGACATAAAGTTGAATCGAACCGAGCCACTGCAATCGCCGGCAATCGGTGCAGTGAATGGCAGCGTTGTCTGGATCTCCGATTCAGCATAAGCTTCTTGAATCGTTTGAATAATGCATGCAGTTACGAAAGGTAACTGTTAGTGGGAGGACACTTTGATCGGTGTATATGTACCAAAAATATTAGAAAAAAAAAACACCCATGAAGCTGCATATTCTGCTCATAACAACACTTGATGTGTGTGTGTGTGTGTGTGTGTGTGTGTGTGTGTGTGTGTGTGTGTGTGTGTGTGTGTGCGCGCGCGCGCGTGCGTATGTCGTTGCGCCCCGACCTTATGGCATTGCAAAGTTTTCCCCCTATTTTTGTATACTTTTTTTCAGCGCTTAGAACTGTTATTAACCAATAGGTTGGAGCGCATATTATTATATGTAAGTCATTATTATTATTATTATTTTATTATTATTATTATTATATTCCGCGAAGAATCGAGACAGGAACACCCGCGCGACCGTGATCATGATCTTGATCGGTTTCGAATTCATCTCGCAAATTTACATTTCTTTCAATGCGCTAGAATGTTTGTTGTGTCTTCAGTCGAAGCTCAAAACTTGTGTTTTTGTTCAGATTTGAGTTCATGAGTGAATTGACACTGTCTTGCTAGCGTTCTTCTGCTATGTGCAGCCGGCTTTCGGCTGTCAGTTTTTAGTGAGATAAACGTTAAAAAAATTAAAAATTGGCCCAGAAAAGGATGACAAAGCATTTATACCCCATCAAGCTAGAGCTCAGGGTTGATTTGCGTCTTGGATCAAAATACTCGTCGATAAACAACATCTTGATGGGGAATAACAACCAAGTAATTGATGAAAATACTGAGGTGATATGTAGGGTACTGGGTAATAGCAATGCGCCGGAAATGCTGGTTAGT
>JACVVK020000421.1:55000-87500 GCA_018292915.2 Batillaria attramentaria | reverse complement strand
GCGAGACCTCTGCTAGTTACTCAACCAATATTTTGTCCACACGGATCCCCTTTACTCCTTCACCAAGGGCAAAGGGGTGGGGGAAGGGTTGGGGGGGGGGGGGGGGCAGCTCTCTGCGCCAAACAGGGTCGTGCGCGTCCCGCGACCGGGGTTGCTTGTGTTTATTATCATATGTGATATGATATTTGTCAATACTTTACCAAGACATGGACAGCGGGCGACAGACCGAAATTGGTCATAGGCGACCCGCGGTTGGTCATTAGCGGCAGGCGACTGATCAAAATTGGTCACGCGCGACTGGTCGAAATTGGTCATGCGCGCTGGCCATAGGCCACCCGTACAATTAAAAGAATGTGTGTGTGTGTGTGTGTGGGGGGGGGGGGGGGGGTCGTAACGTCCTCTTACACCACGTATAAGTGATATGAAGACAAAAGAGATGATTGTAGACTTTAAGAGAAATCAGTTTGTAGTGCCCTCACTGACAATAAATGGACAAGATGTTGAAAGAGTTAGGGATTACAAATACCTGGGCACTGTTGTAGATGACAAACTGAACTTCGATGCCCATGTCGATCGTGTCTACAGCAAATGCAGGCAGAGGATGTATATCTTGTACCAGCTGCGTGCTCACCTTGTCAGCCCACGTATTTTAGAAACTTGCTATAAGGCTTTCATAGAATCAGTTCTTACGTTTTCTTTTATCGCCTGGTTTGAGTCAGTTGGAATGAGAGAGAAAACAGATTGAATGGCATCGTGAATGTGTGCAGTACGATTGTGGGGACAAAACAGCAAACACTTACAGACCTGTTTAGAACGAGAGCCACGGACAAAGCCATCAGAATCCAAAATGACCCTATCTCTTTGAGGTCCTTCCCTCAGGCAGACGATTACGTGTTCCAAAGTGCCGCACGAAAAGGTCTCAGTAGAGTTTTATTCCGTCCGTCATAAACATCTTAAATTCCCTGAGGTAGAAAGAGGTGTGTGTGTGTGTGTGGTGTTGTGTGTGTGTGTCGGGGGGAGGGGGGAGGGGGGGTGCAGACTGTGATAAAATGAAGCGTGTGTGGAGGATGAAGTCTGTGATTATTTTGTATGATAATCTTAAATAGTTATTTTAGATTATACCTATTTTAATACCAAGACTGTTTTTAATTCATAGAAATCTGTTGGTTTTTTTTTTAATGGAAATCTCTAATTTAATTGTAGTGTTGTTTTTTATGTTAATTTGATGTATATCATTGCCTTTGTTTGTCCACCACACCCAAATTTCCCTCTGGGATAATAAAGATGTATTGATTGATTGATTGATGAAAGACGGGGCAACCAGAAAAGTACAGTTAGAGATGTTTAGATGTAGGCAAAGAAAAAACCACTTTAAAAAAAAAATGTTAACTCATCCATGTGCTGTTTCTGTGCTTCAAATGGTAGGTGACTTGTGTCCTCGCAACGTGCAAAGCGTGAGGCCTCCCACGTTGATGCTGCCCGGCCGAGGCTGGGGTGTTGACACAAATAGGTGGCCAGTCGGTTGGCGCCGTTGATCGGTTAGGATAGCGTATGGAGACACCAGATGTAATAAGACAAGGACCTAACATTGCACTTGGTTCTTTGACATGTTCAGGTGTCATACACCAGGCCTCAGACCAGTCAATTGACATGTGGCAAGACGCGATGTGGTAATACTCATTTGCGTACAACCAATGACATACAGTCTGGCTTGGCTCGCGTGGTGACTAGACACTTAGTTTGTGCCACATCCAGCCGTTTTCTTTTCTTTTTCATGCAGGTCGTCTGATAGAAGGTGTTTGTTCGTCTTGTGATTTCTCTGTTGGTGTTGTGACTTCCCCGACTGAATTAATTAAAAAAAAAATCTGGAAGATGCAGAGGGCTGGTGAAATGTCGGAGGCAGTGACGATATGCCAATGCCTGTTCTCTTAAATTGTGTTTTAGCCAATGACTGAGTGTTTGAATGTGTATATGTATTTCTATGGTATGTTTGTGTATATCAATTGTGTTTTTTATCAAGAGGAGCAAAGCAAATTCTTCTTAATTGTAACTAAGAAGCAATAAATCTATCTTATCTTATCTTATTTGCAGATTTTGTCTGTGAACTAAACATTTGACGTCAGCCTCACACTGAAACTGAATAAGTAATCGAAAAATATAGTATTTATTAGTGAGAAACCGGGAAGCAATGGTGTAATAGGCTGAGGAACTGTGTGGGACGTGAGTGAAAAACGTAGCGTTTTGGAATTGGGGCAGGGTTGAAGGGAGTGGCTGCTGAGTATTTACAGCTTTTGTGCTTCCTAATCACTAACGAAGTATGTAAAACTCATGAGGAACGGTTTTAAGCCCATAAAGGCAAGGGGTGGGTGGGTAGGTGTTTAGGGGTTTAACGTCCTTTTCCACCACATAGGGTGATATCAAAGACGGGGCAACGATGAAAAAGCCAGCACACAATTCCTTGGTCTCGGTTAATATGAAATGTGCGCAGTGGGGTGGTCGCGACCAGTTGGGGACAAGCTACGCGTCGGATCTTGTCGCCAGAAACTATACAATGAACAACAACAACAACAACAACAAGAATAGGAAGAAGAAGTATGGTGAAAGTTGTACAGTCTAACCTTCGTTTAATATGGCAAGAACAACAACAACAACAAACCCAAATAAACACATCACAGAGAAACAACAACAAACAAATAAACCAACAAACAAACAAACAAACAAGGAACGACAAAACAAAGGAACAAACAAACCAAAAAGAAAATGGTGCCAGTGCCAAAAAGTGCCAGTTTAAAAACGAAAAACAAAACAAAGAGCAAAACAACAACAACAACAACAACCACCACCAACTTATCGGTTTTAGGATGGTACTTCCAACACGGCGAGGCTAAATGCAATGCTGTCGGTTCGATTTGACAGGAAGAAAATTCACTTCTGTACCTTTACGCATCTCTGTGTGCGAACCATGGAGACTGAGATAGGGTCTGCTTGAATAAACCCTTCCTTCGTTACATTATACTGTAATAGAAAGACATTTTGACTCGATACTGAATTAATTGTCACTTTGCTACAGGACATAAATAGCCGACAAATCAAAGTTTTGTATAACTAGCTTGGTTACAGATTACACAAATACATGCTCTAAGGCAAGTTTACGTACGTTTGCAAAGTGGTTGTGATCTTTGGTGTTAGGCAGGCTCGGTTGTGTCTGTAAGTAAAGGAACCTTTTTGCTGGGTCTGCCGACGGGGAAGTATATAAAATACAGACGAGCTGCAGAGCCAAGCAGTCGATGACACACGCCAGGAAAAACTTGTCCTTATAAGGGCTGACAAGCCATAGGACAATAAGCTCCATTTAGGTATGACTAGAATAGAATTTTCAGTGTGACTCGGTTTCATTTCCGGTCCCGTGCGGAAGGAACCAATTGTATGAACGTCTACTGAAACTCGTCCACTAACTGTGTTAGTAGTTTGTGGAGTGCGCGCGCACTTACACACACACACACACACACACACACACACACACACACACACACAGAGAGAGAGAGAGAGAGAGAGAGTGAGTGAGTTTTTAGGGCTTAAAGCCGCGCAAGCCACAAAGACTAATTCGCGGCTGAGTGTGCCTGCACTACATGAAAAAAAACAAAAATGTAACGGTGGACAAAGGATGCAAACTGGTCTACGGGGCAATATAAACCTAGGACATGCAGGAGACGCTGCACCTTCATGCTAATTTCTCGAACTCCCGGTTACAAAAAAGCGTAGAAAACAAATGACAATTACAACTAGGTAAAACAAAGATAAATACTAAGCGCATATACAGCAAATATTGCAACTTATCATCTCCTAGGCGCAATAAACCAGTTCGCAGCATATGCCCAACATCACTTATTCCTAGCCACTGGTAGTGCAGACGTGAGTGAGGAGTTAAAAAGAAGGAATATATATATAGATGAAAGGGCCGAACTTAGAAATCAGCTGAGAGAAGAGAGGAAGGACAGAGCGGCTAAATTCGGGAGGTTTTAAAGAGAAAGATACAGGTGAATGGGCTAGTGAGGGATAGACAGAGAGGTAGGAAGGGAAATTCCTTAGGTGCCAATGAAGACAACATGCCTGGGAGGCAGTTGGAGAACAGACCGCTCCAACACGGAACCTTCCCGCCGTGAGGCGGTTTGGGAAAACAACGCACCAGAGAGGGGTGCGTTGTGAAGGTCTTCAACATGACAGGTGTTCAGCAGCACCAGCAGGGCGCCGCGAACAAAGCCCGCCAGGGTGAAGACCAGGTGGGGGGAATCCAGTGAAGTCGGCCTTCAGAAACGACCCTCAGATGTCTCACTGGACCAAGGGTCAGCAGACACCCGCTTACTGACCCCCCCCCCCCCCCCCCGGAGGAGATTTTAAGAGAACAAAAGACAGGTGAATGGACCGAGGGAGGCAGAAATAAGAGTGAAGAAAGAGCAACAGGGGTGGGCAAGCTTGGCGAAATCAGCCCCGCCGCGTGAAGGCGAGCCCATGGGGCCAGAGAGAGAGAGAGAGAGAGAGAGAGAGATGATGATGATGATGATGATGAAACTTTATTTATCAACGGTAAAAGTTTTGACAGAGAAGGTTCGTCAGTTTACAAACTTGCCGTTGCTAATGCTAAAAAAAGTAAAACGTAGAAAAGCAAAAAGTTAAACAACATGCAAATAGTGGTAAGTAGGAAAACAAAAAGATTACACAGCAAACGAATAGTAGTAAGTAGAAAAACAAAAAGTTAAACAACAAACAGTGTCAGGAACCTACATATAAAGAAGGTGCGCATGTACAGACACATGCACCGGGCCTAGTGTAAGGAACCTACATATAAAGAAAGTGCGCATGTACAGACACATGCACCGGGCCTAGTGTAAGGAACCTACATATAAAGAGGGTGCGCGTGTACAGACACATGCACCGGGCCTAGTGTAAGGAACCTACATATAAAGAAAGTGCGCATGTACAGACACATGCACCGGGCCTAGTGTATGGAACCTACATATAAAGAAAGTGCGCATGTACAGACACATGCACCGGGCCTAGTGTAAGGAACCTACATATAAAGAAAGTGCGCATGTACAGACACATGCACCGGGCCTAGTGTAAGGAACCTACATATAAAGAAAGTGCGTATGTACAGACACATGCACCGGGCCTAGTGTAAGGAACCTACATATAAAGAAAGTGCGCATGTACAGACACATGCACCGGGCCTAGTGTAAGGAACCTACATATAAAGAAAGTGCGCATGTACAGACACATGCACCGGGCCTAGTGTAAGGAACCTACATATAAAGAAAGTGCGCATGTACAGACACATGCACCGGGCCTAGTGTAAGGAACCTACATAATTATAAAGAAAGTGCGCATGTACAGACACATGCACCGGGCCTAGTGGACCTATTTGGAACATCCATACACCGGAGCTTACGAGCCCAGTCTGTTCAGTGGTACAGTACGCGTCATGTAAAGCGTCTGTTGACTAGTTATAACATCATAGACAGCCAAACAAATGCCGCCGTAATAATTCTTTAAACGTTTTGGAAGAAGTTACTGTTTTCAAAGGCACCGGAAGTGAGTTCCACAGCGATGCTCCAGCAAAAGTGAGACTGGTTTTGTAGAGATCAATACGGGGTAGGGGTAAAGTCAGAATACCGTTCCTCGAGGTCCGACTACGTTCAATCTGTGAAGGAAAAAGGGATGACAAGTAAGGTGGAGCTGAATCATGAAGGATTTTGTGCATTAGGACACACTTATTGTATATGAGCTGTTGCTGAAGAAGAAGTATACCAAGTTTCTTCATTTTATCATTAGTCGGGATAGGTCCCGGTAAAACCATTTTTTGACAGCATCTTGCACATTAACATGGGTTTCCCATTGAAGGTGTTGATCAACATGTATACCCAGGAAACGTTGTTCAGTGACTTGTTCAATGGGCTCAGCGTTCAGACAGAGCTGTAAAGGGGCCGGGAGAGAGAGAGAGGTGAGGAGGGGTAATATATATATATATATATATACCTTTGCCGTCGTCAGCACTACAAGTAAGTTTAAGTCTGTATCGTCTCCATATCGTTCTGTGTCCACCAGTTTTCTCAGCAGGACTGCCCGTAGTCAGTAGATGAAGCCACGTAAGGAACACACCATTGTATTGTATTTGTAGTAATTGTTACTCACTAACAGTTTGGACCACCATTTTAGCTTCCATTCCCACTCTGCACAGAAATGGACACATCCTGGACATGCAAAGCCATGGACGAGGCCGCACTCTTCGTAACATCAGCCATAACTTTTCTAGCAAGTATTGCCGGATTTCTTTTTCTTTTAAGGCGGACTGTACCAGATGTCAGTTGAGGGGCAGCGCTCCAAAAACTAGACGATCTGTAGTAAAACTTCCATCAGCCCTCAGTCTTTCAACTAGAAGGATGCTAAATTAAGACGGCCACAGGTCAGAAAGACCAGTTCGGAAGCTTCAGACTGAGAAGGGAGACAGATACTGAGAAATTCATCGGAGCCCGCAACCAAGGCAGGGACAGTAAGAATACTAAGATTTAGTGATTCATTGAAGCTACAACAGAAAAAGAGAACACACACACACACACACACACACACACACACACACTCTCTCTCTCTCTCTCACCTGATGCACACACTTACCTACTATGGGCAAAAGGTGGTTCCTTAGGAAGGGTTAGGGTATTTATTCTCCAGACCTCTCTCTCTCTCTCTGTTTTCGGTTGTTAATTTTCGTGTGTGCAAGATCATTCTTTATTGCTGATGCCGAGGTTCATCGTCTGGAGGGCATCCTCATTCTGTTGCCAAGGTCTTAATCTTAGATGTTTATGTTCTCAAAGGTGATTGACATTCAGGAGGTTTTATGAAGTGTGTTGAGGTTAGCTATTCTGAACTTGTCCCTGCTAGCCAAGACAAAGAGATAAATGGTCAGAACTAACGGATGCTGCCCGGAGTGTAGCGTGTGTGCTCAGTTTTGCAGATAAGGGACGGAACCTCTCGTCAGCTGCTTCCTTCGTGTTGCTTTTCAAAACGAACGCGACTGAACGAACGGACAAAGCAAGAGGCTGTAGCTTCCCGCACCACTCTCGCAGTCACACGCGGACCCCCCCCCCCCCCACACACACACACACAACGTACAACAACAACAACAAATTACAACAAAAAACCCGGCAAAACAACAACAACAACAACAAAACCCCACAAAAAACACCAGTCGCAAGTTGCATCATGCCATGTCATTTATTCCATGATGAAAATGAACGTGGTTTGGCTTACGTTTTACACAAAACCATGGCAATTGTTTTTTTTTGCGATTTGTACGTATAAGTATTTATTTTGGAAAGAGAAACGACAGCGACATCGTTCAAGGTTGTGTCGATAGAAATGGATTTATGCTGTTGCTGTTTGTTCGGTGTTGCAATAGTCAGGGACTTCAGTTATTCACTCTGACGAAGCGTCAACGTCTGCGTTCGTCGTCCACTTCATCCCGCTGCACAAACACACACGCAAAACACCATCAGCTTTTTAAAAATTTTTTTAGCTGTTGGCGCTTCAGACATTGGGACAATTGCAAAACAAGTTACATTCTTACTTTGGACTTCAGGTGATGAAACCAGAATTATCGAAACTCTGATTATGTTTTATGATCTTTTCCGTTCTAACAATTGTATTACATGTATCTCCTTTTGGGGCTGTGTGTCATGTTCCTTGATAGGATAACTAACTTTAATATTCAACCTAGCAGAGTGTTAAATAGGCATCTGTCCCCCCCTTCCTCCCCCCCCCCAAAGAAACGAAACAGACACTGTCTATGTGAATCGAAACTCGAAAATTATGTTTATGATCTTTTCCGTTCTAACACTTGTATTATCTCCTTTTGGTCGTGTTCCGTAATAAGATAACTCGCTTAAATATTCAACCTAGCGGAGTATTAAATACACCTCTGTGCCCCCCCCCCCCCCAAAAACAAAAACAAAAAACAACAACAAACAAACAAAAAAAACAAAACAAAAAAAACAAAAACAAACAAACACACACACACACACACACACACACACACACAAACAAAACTACAACAACAACAACAACAAAAAACAACCAAAAAACAAAACAAAAAAACAAAAACAACGAAAAAGACACTGCCTATCTGACAGAAGAGCGAAAGTTGCTTCACATGATACTGACGCACCAACTAATACTCATTTCATTTCGTTCGTGGCTGTAAATGTCCTGAGTTTTTGTGGCCCACTAACGAAAGATGCTTACACTAATGGTATTATGTTCCCATTGCTATGATTATTTTGCGCCACACTCAAAACATGAACTTAACCCTTAAAGAAACCGAAATGAAATAAAAATCGTTCGTGCTTGCGACACCGGAATCGTAAGTAATCTCCATATTAAAACTCTCATAAGTCAGTGTGGGTTTTGAGAGCAAAACAGCCTGTTAGTGTGTTAGACAAAAAAAAATAAAAATAAAAAAAAATAAAAAGGGTGCAGCGCTGGAAATCATGGACTGTTTAGAAAGAGAGCAGCGGCTCTTTGAACGGACCGAAATAAGTAGCGCTCTTGTTTTTGTGCAATATTGTTCGTCAGCTGATGAATTCTAGCCGAAAATTCGTGATTAAATAAAGCTTGTCTTGTATGTATAACTGTCCTCTGAACTTTCCGTTTTCAACTTTTTGTTACTCATGTCAGCGTTGATCGTGTGTGTGTGTGTGTGTGTGTGTGTGTGTGTGTGTGTGTGTGTGCTGGTTCGGCTCAATGTTTGTAATGTTTGTAATTGTAATGGTTTGTATTACAGCTGTATCAGTTTTGTCTGAGCAGACAGTGTAATTTCCCTTCGAGGGACGAATCAAGTGATATCTTATCTTATCTTAAAGCTTAAAAGACAGACAGACAGACAGATACATGCGCGCGTACACACACACACACACACACACACACACAAGCGTACTGTTAGCCTGGTAATCATTTTGAAGCGGGCGCGTCAGTGGTTGCGGGGGCATCACGAAAACCGCCCATGTTGCCGCCTTGGTAACCGCCCATGTTGCCACCTTGGTAACCGCCCATGTTGCCGCCTTGGTAACCGCCGCCATAGTAACAGCGGCGTGTCCTTTGGTCACAATATAAACCCTGGCAGCAGCGCATGTTCGACATCCATCCTGGTTGGCAGGTCTGTTGCTGACGTCTGCACTGAAAACATGGCCGTGTGTGGCATTTTAAAAATAATGTCAGTATAGGTGATATTGTATACGAGTCAAAGTTCTGGTAGCGTGATCTTTTCTGTGGTGTACGCCCCATCACAGGAAGGAAAGGGGCTGGCAGAGATGCTACAGTTGCAGCCCGGCACAGACACTTAAAAACGCTTTGATAATAATACTGATAATAGTAAAAATAGTAAACTGAAACGCACACATATGACCAGACAAAAATGAAAAAAAACCAAAAACACCCACCCCTACTAAACAAAAATCAAACAAATAAACAGAAAAGAGACCGCCCCCCCCCCCCCCCCCAAAAAAAAAAAAAAAAAATCAAAAACAAAAAAACAAAAAACAAAACAAAAAAACAACAAAAAACAACCAACCAACCAACCAACCAAACAAACAAACAAACAAACAAACAACAACAACAAACAACAACACAAAAAAACAAGAAACAAAACCCAAACGACCAAACAAACAAACAAACAAACAAACAAACCCCCCAAACCAAAAACAACAACAACGAAAAACAAAACAAAAACCAACCAAACGAACAACAACAACAACAACAACAAAACCAAACCCGCCCCCCCCCCCCAACAAAAAAACAACAATCGGACGAAAAAACACAATAACAAAAACCACCACCACCAAAAACAAAAAAACAAAAAAGCACAGAACCCCCCACCCCCCAAAAAAGAAGAAAAACAATAAATAATAATAAAAAACAACAACAGAAAAAACAAACCAAACCAATCAACCAATCAACCAAGCATCCAAGCATCGAATAAACCAACCAACCAACCAAACAACACAACTCAACACAATGTATCCTATACCCTATATATACTCCGGGGCACTTTCAGCTTTAAGCCACAAGTACTTCACCCTCACACGCCAGATTCACTCCCAGCCTGGCGACACTCCACCAATGAAATAAATCGTTAAAGTCTGCATTTGTATTAAAGTCTCTATGTTCGTAATGCGTTCGGAAGGGAAAAACTGCCGCTTGCAAAGCTTTAATCAAGGCTCTTTGCCAAATGAATAGATTGTTTCTTTTGGTCACAGAGACCATTTTCGTGACTTTGCGTACCGCACGCTGGACAATGTCGCTATGAAATAGCCACCAGTCAGCGATGTGTAGCTGGTCTTCACTCCTCAATCAGATAACGTCGTCTGCCCAGTACGCCGTACGCTTCTACGTACGTAAAACATTTACGCCACCCATAGTCACCCCAATGCCATCATGACACTGAAAAATGGGAAAGCTGCAGGGCCGGACGAGATACCAGCAGAAGCCATTAAAGCAGACACAGACAGCCGTCAACATGCTGCACAGCCTGTTCAGCAAGATCTGGGAGAAGGAAGAGGTGCCAGCCCAGTGGAAAGAAGGGATCGTCATCAAGCTGCCAAAGAAAGGGGACCTCAGGGACGGCAGCAACTACCGAGGGATCATGCTCCTGTCAGTGCCAGGCAAGGTTCTCAACAGAATTCTACTGGAGAGGATGAGAGAGGCAGTCGACCCCATGCTCCGAGACCAGCAGGCAGGCTTTCGCAGGAACAGGTCCTGCGCTGACCAGATTGCCAGCCTACGCATCATTGTGGAGCAGTCACTGGAGTGGAACTCCCCCCTCTACATCAACTTCATAGACTATGAGAAGGCCTTCGACAGTGTAGACAGAGAGGCGCTGTGGAAGCTGCTAAGGCACTATGGAGTTCCCGGGAAGATCATCTCCCTGATCCAGTGCACCTACCAAGACATGAGCTGCAGGATTGCCCATGCCGGCCAGTTGTCAGAAAGCTTCGAGGTGAAGACCGGAGTCCGCCAGGGATGCCTGTTGTCCCCGTTTCTCTTCCTCCTGGTCATCGACTGGATCATGAAGACCACTACAGCAGGCAGGAAAAACGGGATACAGTGGACACTCTGGACGCAGCTGGATGACCTCGACTTCGCGGACGACCTGGCGCTCCTGTCTCACAGCCACAGCCAGATGCAGGACAAGACTACGTGCCTGGAAGCCACATCAGCCGGAACAGGGCTCAAGATCAACAGGAAGAAAACCGAGATGATGAAGATCAACACCACTGCCAACACACCAGTCACAGTCGGTGGAGAGCCCATCAGGGAGGTGGAGTCTTTTGTCTACCTGGGGAGTGTGGTTGATGGACAGGGAGGCACAGACCGAGACGTCACAGCCAGAATCGGCAAGGCAAGGGCAGCAATGGTCATGCTGAAGAACGTCTGGGCATCCAAAGTTGTCAGCATAAGAACCAAACTACGCATCTTCAACTCCAACGTGAAGTCAGTTCTGCTCTACGAAGACGATGCAGCAGAAGATCCAGACATTTCTCAACACCTGTCTGAGGCGCATCTTCAACATCCGATGGCCAGAGAAGATCCGGAATGAAGAGCTGTGGGAGCGAGCGGGGCAGGAACCAGTGGCCAAGCAGATCCTGCGGAGGAAGTGGGGCTGGATTGGACACACCCTCAGGAAGCCAGCATCCAGCACCACACGCCAAGCCCTGACATGGAACCCGCAGGGGAAAAGGAAGAGAGGCCGGCCTCGCAACAGCTGGAGGCGGGACACTGAGGCAGAGCTATGTAAGCAGGGTACCAACTGGACTGGAGTGGCAAGACTAGCCCAGAACAGAGTGCGATGGCGAAGGGTTGTCGATGGCCTATGCTCCACGTGGAGCCAAGGGCCTAAGTAAGTATAGTCACCCCAATGGTTTCAGACGCTGTATTGTGTCCCAAGTGACTAATTCTCTGATGTACAGATTAAGCGAAAAGTTTTCCACGGCGTTGTTGTTTATCCGACAAACGTATTCAGACCTGAATCACCTGTGCCTATAATATAATAATATGCCTGCTAATAATCATTATAAACAAAATGACTTGATAATATGGCGGAAGCGCAGGCACATAGCGCCCCGGATGTATGCAGCTTGAGGCTGAAAGTGCCACAGAGTCTTTCGCCCTGCGAGAGTACTGTATATCTGACTTATTAAACCGGCAACTTTTCAAATGCGACAGGGAAGGTTAAAGTCTCGGTATGTTTGTCAGGCATACAACAACACTGCGGGAAACTTTTCATCGCACGCGTTTAATCCGTCACTTGGCGCATAATACCGCATCTCAAACCATCGTGTGCCACTTGCAGGTTGTGCGAGAGAAAATTCTACAACACTTGCGGACTCTACCATATTCGCGTCGAGCAAAGCCTTCAGTTGGTTCAGTGCCAGTCTATGATATGCTGTTACCGTGCAGGTGTCTGTGTGGTATCTTGTTATAAAGCCTGGAGCCACAAGGGCTCGGAACGATCAGATTCTCGTCAGATGGGCCTCTAAAGTAAATTGAATTAAGATAGACTCAAGTTTAAACGGGCTAATTCCATCTTTGCAAAGCCAGCTTATATTTTTGGAACAGTTTCGATCGCCGATACTCTATCTTGATGATTATTATAAGTTCGTAATGCAATACAGTGTTGTTTACACTTTGCGCGAGCTGCCGAACATTCAAATTCTACAACTGTTGTTACACTACCGCAGCACACATTGTAATCGCAACGTCATCGAGTATGCTTCTGTTGGGTCAGACGCTGTCACTGTCCAGGTGCCTTAGTGTTGTGTTGATAGATACCACGAAAACAGCTCAGTGCGATCTGTGAGCATAAAAATGGTAGTATTACCCGCTTGAAATCTATCTGCCACGGCCAGGAAAGTAAGTGGCTCTTCTGCAAGCAGGTAAAGGCTAAAACCTCGGTGGTTCACCTGGTCGTCTAGCTCCGGGTGACTGCTGCCCTTGCGGGTATACTTACATAACCGCCGCCTCCGTAACTGCACAAGTAGCCTCTTCCAGGTTGAAGACGACACTCGCCGCCACCGCAGCACCTCGACATGCCCATAACGGGCCTGCACTGGCTGCCCTGTGGCGTGCACTGTATGGGGGGGTAGAAATACAGATTTTGTATTCAGTGCATTGCACCGAACAACGGCGTCTTTTTCTCTGCTGATAATAGACACTTTCTGTCAAGAGCACATGCGAAACTCGGACGGCCCACGCCTTGCGTAATTTAGTGGCTTGAAGTGGCTCCTACTGGTTTGCTGTGGCCTTAAAAAAAGTCTTATAGCGGGATGGTCCGGCTTGGGCTCTTAAGAGAGATACCATAAAGATATAAGATATAAAGGTTGTTTTTTGTTTTCTTTTTTCATGGTTAAGTGCTCAGTGGTCACATATTTCTTTCAGTCGCCAGTCTCGTCAGAAGTGCTTTCAGCAAATTTGAGCGATATTATGTAGTCGCTGCTATCGCCTGTGCGTTGTTGTGGAGGGCATGGGATCTCCCTGATCTTACTGCTTCTGATCAGCAGCTGCTGTTATCGATGTTCTTAAATTAAAAAAAGAATTTTTATTTTTATTTTAGCCGGCGCGCTCTCTCTTTCCCGTCAGGATTGACAGAACGTCACTGAATTCAGTACCGCACTGAAATCAGTAACTATTTCTTGTCCCACATATGGGACATTTGGATGTGATTTCAAAATGATAAATGTACGTGTGTGTGTGTGTGTGTGTGTGCGCGTGCGTGCGTGCTGCGTGTGTGTGTGTGTGTGTGTGTGCGCGCGCGCGCGCGCGCGCGGGCAACTATTGCTGTCTTTTATTGTTCTCTCTGGTATTAATTTCATGCCATTTTATTTTTACTTTATTTCATTTTTATCTCATTGTTCTTACTTAGTAAGCGGGTGGCCGAATGGTAGAGCGTTGGACTTCCAATACTCGGTTCTGAGTTCGAATCCTGGCGAAATATTTGTGCTGGCTTTTTCACCGTTGCCCCGTCTTTGATATCACCCGCATGTGGTGGAAAAGGACGTTAAACTCCCAAACACCCACCCATTTCACCCCCCCCCCTTTACTTTGTAAGCGCTTAGAGATCGACGAGTATCAGATCTATATGATTATCTATCTATCTATCTATCTATCTATCTATCTATCTATCTATCTATCTATCTATCTATCTATTATTATTATTAAACAAATCTGGAGACTGAGAAACATGCCTAACTGACCATCCACTTTCGAACAAATGTAGTTGGACTTTCCCATGAAGGTTGTCTCTGTTTTGCTGATAACTACTGCTTATGTTATGGTGTGACGACTTCTCCCTGACTTTGTCGACTTTTTACGGTTTAAAAAGGTCTCGCTTTTCCCGAAACATCCATTCTCTATGATGATTAATGAACGGATCACTTACCCCACCGTTGCCCGCCGTACAGTACCCCATGCCACCCATGTTCCGTTGACAGTTTTGGCTGCAGCACTGCTGGTTATTGTAACACTGCTGGCCCTGCGTGCCACACTGAAAAACATCAGGAAATATCAGTTAAGTCACTTCGTACATTAGTTCTTATGAAGTGATATGAAATGCCGGAAAGGTACTGCCAAACTCTGACTGCCTCTACTGTGTGCGTGCAACCTAAGGTTGAATTGGCGAACACACACGTACACTCACGCGCACAGGCGTAAGGACACAAACTGACCGTGGGGTCATATGGAGCGCTTCCATTGATACGACACATCTCATGATGTGGATGATCACACAGCCGGCACCACAGGTGTCGCAGTTTCCGGGCCTGGTTATCGCCGGGATATTTATGACAGGAAGTGTAGAGTGCGGCCCTGTCACGCAGTCTTAAACTACACGGACCTCATACCATCATCCTCATCCTTTTCATCATGCATAATAAAAATGTCTCCGGCTTCCGAGCCTCCTTGGGTTTCACCCATGACCTGGGAGATACACAATTAATCGGTTACTTACCTACTAAACAAAAATCAAACAAATAAACAAAAAAGAGACTACTCCCAAAACAAACAAACAAACAAACAAACAAACAAACAAACAAACAACACAATACAAAAAACCCAAACAAACAAACAAACAAACAAACAAACAAACAAACAAAAAAAAACCCCAAAACCAAAAACAACAACAACGAAACACAAATTAAAATCCAACCAAACAAACAAGAAAAACACCCCCCCCCCAAAAAAAAAAAAAAAAAAAAACACCTAAAAAAACCAACCCCCCCCCCCCGCATCCCAACAAAACAACAACAACAAACGAACAAAACTGGAGACTGAGAAACATGCCTAACTGACCATCCACTTTCGAACAAATGTAGTTGGACTTTCCCATGAAGGTTGTCTCTGTTTTGCTGATAACTACTGCTTATTAGGCTAGGAAAATTGCTAAACAAGGTAGAACAAATTTGATCCTAACTTTTTATTACAGATTTCAGAAGAACACAGGCCCCTAATGCTGTGGTGGTCTCCGTGAATTTTTCCTCCGTCCGCGTCACCGTTAAAAACGACCGTTTATCTTGCCATTTTCACTATATGAGCCCTATAAATGGGCTTTTGAGGGTGTGCACAAAGTATGCGTGTTTGCGGGTACAGAAATGCGCAGAACTCCACTCTAAATACGGTCACTGTTAGACAAGGCATGCATTGTTGACATACTGAACTTTTACCCCAATCAGAATGATGCTTCCTAGAAAATTGCCGCCATCAGTTTGGCCGTTGATTCAAAGGACCCTGTAAAACGGCGGTATTTGATGCTTGTGCACTTGGCAGGTCACTGCAGGTGACATGTATCGCGGAAAACATTTAGGAACATTGAACAATTTAGTCAGGAAACGCTTCTTTGGTGTTGTGAAGTTCCCTTGTCACCGCATGTGCAGGTACGTATGAAATATGATATCCAAGTGAGCACGTTTTTCGGTAGCGATATTTTGGGGGTGTACTTATTAAAGTAGTTGCTGCGTTGTGAGTAGTGAACGGTTTTTCTCAAAGAGCAGTGCACACTCAAGAATAGTATCCCAGTTGTGTCATATCAAAAGTTCATCAAAATCGCTTTTGTACTTTTGTCACAAACAGCCAACGAAAGTGCAGTCTGTTTAATAATGGCTGCTAGTTCAGTGCTAGCACAGTGCAATGGAAATTATGTAGAGCGCAACCTCAAGTCTATAGTAGTATGTGGCTGAATATATTGCAAGTGTTATGAGGTATGTTAATCACACGGCAAACATGTTTTCAAGGTCAAGGCCATTGGTTTGTCTGTTTACTTCAAAACATTTTACTTCATCGCTCAGAATAAGCATTTTGGTGCTGCTAACTTTTGTCCCCGTGGTTTGGTGAGTTCACAGCATCCTCAGAATAAAAATATGACTGCAAAATCTTCATAACTCAAGCGTGACCTTGACCTTTACTAGAGGTCACCAGAAAGGCATTCTTATCAATGCATATTAGGCAAATGTTATGCCAAAAGTTGTATTTACAAAATTTTCACCCAGTCTCTATGACCTTTACTCCCAAGGTCAAGGTCACCAAAGTTGTCCACAAGAAATCTTCTCATACAAACATCGTTTGTGCTAATTTTGTTTTGCCTGGTGCTTGTGACTGCTTGTTCTTCTGCTTATTCTAACACAGCGATGAAATAAAAAGTTTTGGAGTAAACAGACGAACCGATGACCTTGACCTTGTAAACATGTTTGCCGTGTGATTAACATACCTCATAACACTTAATGAATTCAGCCATTCACTACTGTAGACTTGATGTTGTGTTCTACATACTCTCCATCACATTTTGCCAGTAATGTATGCCAGTAATTTTCATGTAGAAATTTGTGAATGTCCAAAAAAAGGCAACAATAACGGCGTTTGTTCCCAAGGAAAAACACGTTGAAAATAAAAGAGATTTCACAGATTTGCTTTTGTGTCTATTGTTTTTTATTTGCATTCGTGTAATTTTATTTTACTGGAAGTTTCATATTAAGTTTGTCTAATTTCTGTACCTGTACCTCTAAACAGGAATTAATGAAAATGTCCGACATTTTCTGAGTGCGTTAGAATTTGAGGTAAAAAGGTATACTTGTAATAGTATTTTAGGGATGCTGGACCATTTCTCTATAGCATGATGTGCATCTGCAAATGATCAGTCAAGCATAGCAGCTGCAGCAGCGTAATATGTCAGCCCGGTCCCCATCAGTAAGAGAATTGGCGTCTATATGGAAAAAGGAAGATTTGATAACTGAGAGCTGCTACAGGCAAATCTGTTGTCATTTCGTTGGACCACCGCAGGGTGTCTGGCCTAACATATCCAGTAGTCAAATTTGAAGTGTGTGCACAATACCTGCTGCAGCGGCGTCATTTGTAATCTTTGCTGTGTATTGTCAGTTTTTTAACCCAACCACAATATGGATTCCCCTCATTACCCCTTGGTCCACCCCTTGTCGTGGGGTAGTGGCTTGTGTACCTCAATGACCCAGAGAACTATGCCAGCAGGAGCACATGCTCCTGGCAGGGTCACCCAAGCTGGACAGGTCGAAGGGTAGAGGTCAGACGAATGTGGACCACCTCTCCAAGAGGCTAAACGGGTTTGCGTAGGGTTAACAGCCCTACCTGTAAAAAACACTAAGTTACAAAAGCATCGACAGCAACAAACCGAGACATTCACCTGGGCGAGGAAGGGTCTCCATCCCGGAGACCTATGACGCATTGCAGTGAAAGCCGAAAGGAAGCTGCAAGGCCGACCCCCCTTCTAACACCCAGGACAACAACGAGAGTAGCCACATGGAACATCAGGACAATGTATGAAGTAGGAAGGACCATACAAGTAGCAAGAGAGATGAAGAACTACAAGATAGGAGTACTGGGACTGAGTGAGACAAGGTGGCTACAGACAGGACAGCTGAGATTTTCATCGGGAGAGCAATTGCTGTACGCTGGACACACAGAGGATGGAGCCCCCCACACTGAGGGCGTGGCCCTGATGCTGGCACCGGAGGCACAGCGGGCACTCATCGGCTGGGAACCTGTCAACTCCCGCATCATCACAGCCAAATTCATCACCAAGAAAAAAGACATCAAGCTGAACATCATCCAGTGCTACGCTCCCACCAATGATGCGGAAGAGGAGAAAAAAGATGACTTCTACCAACAACTGCAGACAGTGATAGATAGAGGAGGAGCCAAGGACATGACCATACTGATGGGAGACTTCAACGCCAAGATTGGATCAGACAACACAGGCTACGAGGACACCATGGGAACACACGGACTGGGACAGTTGAACGAAAATGGCGAGCGCTTTGCAAACTTTTGTGCCCTGAACCAGCTAGTGATAGGAGGCAGCATCTTCCCACACAAGCGCATCCACAAGGCCACATGGAGATCGCCAGACCATGTCACGGAGAACCAGATTGATCACATCTGCATCAGCCGGAAGTTCAGGAGATCGTGGCGGGATGTGCGCGTGATGAGGGGTGCCGATGTATCATCAGACCACCACCTTCTTGCAACAACATTGAGACTTCGGCTTAAGAGGCACACCAACGCCAACAGCACACGGACCAGGTACAACGTTGGACTTCTCAGGAACACAGACACACAAGCAGCATTCCGGATCAGCCTTTCCAACAGGTTCCGGCCACTGCAAGACCTGATAGAAGACAGTGAAATGGACATCGAGACACACTGGGAACACAGCAAGAAACTTTGGCACGACACATGCGAAGAGGTCCTTGGCAAGAGAAAGACCCAACATAAGGAATGGATCTCTGCTGATACCATCCAGAAGCTGGAAGTTAGGAAAGAGAAGAAAACTGCACTGAACACGAGCCGAACAAGAAGAGCTAAGGCAAAGGCACAAGAGGAATACACAGCAGCTGACAGAGAAGTGAAGAGGAGCACCAGGAAGGACAAGAGGGACTACATCGACAACCTGGCCAGTCAAGCAGAGGAAGCAGCCCGACAAGGGAATCTAAAAGACCTGTACCAGGTGACTAAGAAGCTCGCGGGCAAATTTCAGCAGACAGACAAACCAGTGAAAGACAAGAACGGGCACCCACTGACAACAACTGAGGAACAGCTGAAGCGATGGGCAGAACACTTCAGGGAGCTGTTAAATCGCCCCATCCCTGAAACACCACCAGACATCCCACCAGCAGAGACAGAACTACCCATCAACTGCGACAAGCCCTCTAAGGCGGAGATCAGGAAAGCCATCATGACACTGAGAAATGGGAAAGCTGCAGGGCCGGACGAGATACCAGCAGAAGCCATCAAAGCAGACACAGAGACAGCCGTCAACATGCTGCACAGCCTATTCAGCAAGATCTGGGAGAAGGAAGAGGTGCCAGCCCAGTGGAAAGAAGGGATCGTCATCAAGCTGCCAAAGAAAGGGGACCTCAGGGACTGCAGCAACTACCGAGGGATCATGCTCCTGTCAGTGCCAGGCAAGGTTCTCAACAGAATTCTACTGGAGAGGATGAGGGAGGCAGTCGACCCCATGCTCCGAGACCAGCAGGCGGGCTTTCGCAGGAACAGGTCCTGCGCTGACCAGATTGCCAGCCTACGCATCATTGTGGAGCAGTCACTGGAGTGGAACTCCCCTCTCTACATCAACTTCATAGACTACGAGAAGGCTTTCGACAGTGTAGACAGAGAGGCACTGTGGAAGCTGCTAAGGCACTATGGAGTTCCCGGGAAGATCATCTCCCTGATCCAGTGCACCTACCAAGACATGAGCTGCAGGATTGCCCATGCTGGCCAGTTGTCAGAAAGCTTCGAGGTGAAGACCGGAGTCCGCCAGGGATGCCTGTTGTCCCCGTTTCTCTTCCTCCTGGTCATCGACTGGATCATGAAGACCACTACAGCAGGCAGGAAAAACGGGATACAGTGGACACTCTGGACGCAGCTGGATGACCTCGACTTCGCGGACGACCTGGCGCTCCTGTCTCACAGCCACAGCCAGATGCAGGACAAGACTACGCGCCTGGAAGCCACATCAGCCGGAACAGGGCTCAAGATCAACAGGAAGAAAACCGAGCTGATGAAGATCAACACCACTGCCAACACACCAGTCACAGTCGGTGGAGAGCCCATCAGGGAGGTGGAGTCTTTTGTTTACCTGGGGAGTGTGGTTGATGGACAGGGAGGCACAGACCGAGACGTCACAGCCAGAATCGGCAAGGCAAGGGCAGCAATGGTCATGCTGAAGAACGTCTGGGCATCCAAAGTTGTCAGCATAAGAACCAAACTACGCATCTTCAACTCCAACGTGAAGTCAGTTCTGCTCTACGGATGCGAAACATGGAGGACAACGAAGACGATGCAGCAGAAGATCCAGACATTTCTCAACACCTGTCTGAGGCGCATCTTCAACATCCGATGGCCAGAGAAGATCCGGAATGAAGAGCTGTGGGAGCGAGCGGGGCAGGAACCAGTGGCCAAGCAGATCCTGCGGAGGAAGTGGGGCTGGATTGGACACACCCTCAGGAAGCCAGCATCCAGCACCACACGCCAAGCCCTGACATGGAACCCGCAGGGGAAAAGGAAGAGAGGCCGGCCTCGCAACAGCTGGAGGCGGGACACTGAGGCAGAGCTATGTAAGCAGGGTACCAACTGGACTGGAGTGGCAAAACTAGCCCAGAACAGAGTGCGATGGCGAAGGGTTGTCGATGGCCTATGCTCCACGTGGAGCCAAGGGCCTAAGTAAGTAAGTAAGTCATTACCCCTCACAGCCAAAGGGACATAGTGGATGGGCTAGTAACACGTAAGTGCGAAGCCTCTCCTCTAAAAGATGGTCAATAACAAAAAACGCTGTGTACACTGTGGCCGTCATATCTGGCTACTTGGTAACCTACCCCCGTAGCAGTTAATGCTCTGTTTAATTAGAAAAAGGTAATTTAAGTCACCTATTTCAAGCAGTGAAGAGTTCATGAAATTTGATGTGGGATGCCCGTTTTCCTTCTCCTGGAATCACTCTACCTTTTCCAATATGTAAAACAATGACAAGTTAAAACTGGTGGCTGCTAGCAGCAAAATATAAACCTACCCCCCACGCAGCATGTAATGAAGGAAATGGAAAAATTGGTAAAAATAATGACCACTGTAAAGACGACGTGCTTGTTTAGATTCACGGATCTTTCTTCATACGACTAGTCATTGTCTTTTCCACCAAGACAAATGTATAAAAAGAAATTGCATCAAGTGTAGCAATTATAGCAGGCTCTTTTGGTAAGCACCGCTTTCAGCCCATATAGGGAACTGATAGCTTCAATTAACGGCCATCTACAAGCAATGAATCTCTCATACAAGTTCTGGAAGATAATTCTGAAACACCGAGCATGTGCCTGAATATTTGCATCATATTATACTTGTTTTCGCGGATACACCTTATCACAGCAACCAATCAAGTGTCCCTACTCCCATCATTACACATATTCAGCCATTATTAAACAGGTTGCACTTTCGTTGGCTGTTTGTGACAAAAGTACAAAAGCGATTTCAATGAACTTTTGATATGACACAACTGGGATACTATTCTTGAGTGTGTACTGCTCTTTGAGAAAAACCGTTCACTACTCACAACGCAGCAACTACTTTAAGTACACCCCCAAAATATCGCTACCGAAAAACGTGCTCACTTGGATATCATATTTCATACGTACCTGCACATGCGGTGACAAGGAAACTTCACAACACCAAAGAAGCGTTTCCTGACTAAATTGTTCAATGTTCCTAAATGTTTTCCGCGATACATGTCACCTGCAGTGACCTGCCAAGTGCACAAGCATCAAATACCGCCGTTTTACAGGGTCCTTTGAATCAACGGCCAAACTGATGGCGGCAATTTTCCAGGAAGCATCATTCTGATTGGGGTAAAATTTCAGTATGTCAACAATGCATGTCTTGTCTAACAGTGACCGTATTTAGAGTAGAGTTCTGCGCATTTCTGTACCCGCAAACACGCATACTTTGTGCACATCCCCAAAAGCCCATTTATAGGGCTCATATAGTGAAAATGGCAAGATAAACGGTCGTTTTTAACGGTAACGCGGACGGAGAAAAAATTCACGGAGACCACCACAGCATTAGGGGCCTGTGCTCTACTGATTTCTGTAATAAAAAGTTAGGATCAAATTTGTTCTACCTTCCGCTATATAAAAAGCCTAATTAGACTAGCCTATATGTTATGGTGTGACGACTTCTCCCTGACTTTGTCGACTTTTTACGGTTTAAAAAGGTCTCGCTTTTGCCGAAACATCCATTCTCTATGATGATTAATGAACGGATCACTTACCCCACCGTTGCCCGCCGTACAGTACCCCATGCCACCCATGTTCCGTTGACAGTTTTGGCTGCAGCACTGCTGGTTATTGTAACACTGCTGGCCCTGCTGGCCACACTGAAAAACATCAGGAAATATCAGTTAAGCCACTTCGTACATTAGTTCTTATGAAGTGATATGAAATGTCGGAAAGGTACTGCCAAACTCTGACTGCCTCTACTGTGTGCGTGCAATCTAAGGTTGAATTGGCGAACACACACGTGCACTCACGCGCACAGGCGTAAGGACACAAACTGACCGTGGGGTCATATGGAGCGCTTCCATTGATACGACACATCTCATGATGTGGATGATCACACAGCCGGTACCACAGGTGTCGTAGTTTCCGGGCCTGGTTATCCCCGGGATATTTATGACAGGAAGTGTAGAGTGCGGCCCTGTCACGCAGTCTTAAACCACACGGACCTCATACCATCATCCTCATCCTCATCATCATGCATAATAAAAATGTCTCCGGCTTCCGAGCCTCCTTGGGTTTCACCCATGACCTGGGAGGTACACCACTGGAGCTCGCGAAGAGTTGAGGAGGTAAAAAAACAACAAAAAAAGAAAAGATAACAAGATGGCCACTGACCAGCCCAATATGTTGTTTCCATTTAATCACCTGCTGTCGTCACGGTCGTTCTTTTGTAATGCCATGTATACGGGAGGACACACACACACACACACACACACACACACACACACACACACACACACACACACACACACACTCTCTCTCTCTCTCTCTCAATGGAAACAACTGACCGGGCTTGTCAGACCAATCTTGGTTTTGGAAGAGAGACGTCAAGTTGTTTTCTTTGAAATCTATGACGTTTTCCTCATTGGGATGACGCATAATACATTTGACGTAATAACTTTGACTCGGATACAATTCTTGCAATGAAAGCAGCCCCATGAAAATTGAAGTGTTGCTGCTGCGCAGTGTAAAGATCGAATTTATACCGGCTCAATGTGTTTAACAGACAAGTCTGCGCGGCGAACGTTTTTTCACTATGTGTTATGTCTGCTGCGCGCGCGCGCACACAGACACACACAGACATACGCGCGCGCGCACGCACGCACGAACACACGCACGCACGCAGACTTGCGCGAGCCGCGTTTGTGCATGTGCTCCATTGAGACCTATGTGGTGTTCTCTCACTCTACTATGCTATTGAGTGAGAGTCAGTGGGAAAAACAAAGCTCACTACATCAATGAAACTCCCGCTTTCCCCGTCTACAAATAGAGAACTTCCGAAAAGTGACGACACACCCCCACGTCAATCAAACATGACGTCGGCAAACTGACGCTGATACAGTTTTGCGTCAGTGCGCGTGTGCCTTTTCTGCGATGTTTGTGAGGCGTGTGGCTTGTGTAAAGGAAATGTGCTTCGAGTACAAATTTTCGAGTCAACTGACGACAACGGCTGCAGTGAATTTTTCTAATTTTTTTTTGTATATTTTTTTATGGCACCCCAGGCTCATTATCTATGTATAGTAGGAGCGATTTTGAGATCTAAAGTGTGTTCACCAGCACTTTCATCAGGTACGGTTTACGCCAAAAGTATAAAAGCGACAACCTCCAAAATTCACTCAGTTGAGAGTCCGTATTCATGCTATCTATGTCCCAAAAATGGAGTGGTTTAGGTAAATATTACGCCTTTAAACGCCAGAAAGCCACTTTTTTGAAAAGGGCGATAACTCGCAAATCATGTGTGCAATCGTACCTGGATCGGGCCTTCTATTCAACAATCTTGATTCATTGAGAAACCCCAAATTTGAAATCGATCGGTTTAGTATTTTCGGAGAAATAGGCATCTGAACTGGGTTCACATGCAATGTCAACTCAGGCTCGGTTTACATGAAAACTATAAGAGCGACCATTTTCTAGTAGTGAATCAATTCAGAGTCCGTATTCAAGCTATCTACTGCCAAAAAATTGAGTGATTTAAATAAATATTACGCCTGTACACGAAAGACAACCAACTTGTCTCAAAAGGGCGATAACTCCCAAATCACGTAAGCAATCATCACACGCTTGAATCGTCTAATGTAACATTTTGATAAATTTGGATACCCCAAATTTGAAGCCATTCGGTTAAGTATCTTCGAAGAAACGGGCCCGGACACAATTCACACACGCACACACGCACACACATCCGCACAGACGGCACTCACTGAGGAGGAGAAGTGCGTTCGGAACACCATACGCGTCAGCATCGATGACGCAAGTTTTCTTACGTCATTGTCAGAGTTACACTTGCATAATCGTCTCTGCGGGAGATCGGCAGTGACGTGCGTTTGTACCACAGATGCTTGCCTATGAACGTGGAAATTTTAGCCCGTCCTATTATGTTGTTTCCATTACTATGGAAACAACATAAAAAAGACCAAAAACACCCTATCCCTTCAGATGGATTTTCCTTTTCTCGGCCGACCCGACCCTGCAGAAGGTGCATGAGTAGCTCTTCCTTATAATTAGCACACGGTGATGTGTCTACTATATCTGATAACGCTTTTGTGTTGAACATTACAAAGTTAGAAAGACGTGAACACGAAATGCTTACATTAATTACGGGTATGATAAACCATCAGCCGTAGATTGCACTCGCGAATGGTCTACGACCGAGTCACTAAACGGATACTCACAAACATCGGCTGGTTCTCTACTCCCGCATCACTAGCTGGCGCCTCATTCTCAGCCACGATGGCCGACACCAGACATACGAGGACTGCGAATATACGAGTCATGTTTGCAAGCCTGTGGAAGGAAACAAAAACAAACAAAAATAAGAACCAAACCACAGAGAAAAAGATAAGAAAACACAACAGCACACATATTGACGACTGGATAAAAACAGCATTAACGACCAGTGAGCGACCGACCGAGGGAGTGGTAGCCGGGAGCAAACCATTCTTTGGGTTACGTCTCTGACTCGGTTGAAACAGAAGTGTAGCTACACGGGAGATTTGCAGTAGTGGATCTTGGTTACAGCCCAGGTTCTACAAGTTTAACCGGTTTTTTTTTTTTTTTTTTTGGGGGGGGGGAGAGAGAGAGAGAGAGAGAGAGAGAGAGAGAGAGAGAGAGAGAATGAATTACAGCGACAATGACAATGACAATGACAATCCTTTATTTTTCCAGCGGTAGAAGATTTTGGCCAAAAGGCCAGTTTTTGCAACCTTGCCGTTGCTAGACTAGAGTACGAAAGTAAAAGTAAGCTTTGGATTATAAACATTACAGACATCTAAAACTGAAATACAAGAAGACAGCGAATAAGCATAATAGCTAAAATAGATGACAAAGATAACCAAAGTTAATGCAAACTGACATGATTATGTACATGCTGGGCGTTTATAAATGACTACGGTAATAATGATTAGTGAAGACTGGTTTCTAAGTGCGTGTGAATCCTGGAACATACATGGGCATAAACTGGCTTTCCAGCTCTATTGAACTGAACGAAAAAAATTAAAAAGCCGAGAGAGAGAGAGAGAGAGAGAGAGAGGATTACCTGTTGTGCTTACGGGACCGATGATATGGCGGGTTGATATCCCTTTTCACTTTTTCCGTGTTTATATACGAAAACAGGTACCACCCTGCGGGGTGAGTTATTGCTTTGGTAGAAGTAAATCACACCGATACCATCATAAGTATGTCACTTTATGTCAGCACCAACGCCAAACCAGTTTCAATGGCTTACTTTTTCGTTTATCAACGTGGACAGCCATAAATACAGCAAAAGAACTGGTGCATTGATAGGGTGTTTATGGTTAGAACACATATCGTAACATATGTGAAAGACTGTACTTGCTGATAAAAAAAAATATATACCCGTACTTGGCCTGAATGTCAAAGGTGGTGATTCACTTGGGTTTGGATGGAACACAGATTTGTCAGATGAGTGTTAATAAAATATATATCGGTTGTGCGTATCTTGATGAAAATATTTTTTTTCTTGGACATAATTGACAGGTAAGAAATGATATACCAAATCGTGTGGGTACGAGGGGGAGGTGAAGGAGTGCGAGATACATTTTTGAAAAAGTATGATATATAAGGTATGTACACTCAGTGATAGCTTGACAGACGATCTTAGCGTGCACACACACACACACACACACACACACACACACACACACACACACACACACACACACACACGTATATTTCTCACTTTGAAATCACATCCAAATTTTCCATAATTATGTGGGACAAGAAATAATTACTGAGTTCAGTGCGGTGTTATTCGAGTCTGGTTTCATAATGACTTTATTTTTTAATCCATGAAGAGCTACTGCTCTGGAAGTCGGTGGTCCAGTGGTTAAGAGGCTTAGTCACCAATGAGGTAGGTCAGGTTCGAGCTTCTTGAGTATGACATCGTTCATTTGAGCCGACTGTCGGCGGCTCTTTCCGGGTACCCCGGCTTCCCCACTGCTTTGGAAATGTTCAGCCCACAAAATCTGAACATGAATGCAATTCTAAAATCGGAAAATTATACTGCTGAGCTGACCCTTCGCACAACGTTGATTGTAATGTGTCCAGTGTGTGAGAGAACGCGTGTTATTCGCGTGAGCGTGCGTGTTGGCTTCAGCTCGCGGCGCTTTGAGCCAGTTGAAAAAAAAATGGGTAAAGCCAATTCACAATTCTCTATTATTAGTAGTATTATCGTAAGTGCTGTTGGTGCCGAATCCGTGATTTCTGATTGCCCCTTCCTTTACGTTATTCAGCGCCATGTAGTCCGCATTCGTTAACTCACGTGCAATGCACAGTTGTGTTTTATGTGCGAACGGTTTTCATCGCTGGAAACCAGATTTCTACACACAGGAGAGAGAGAGAGAGAGAGAGAGAGAGAGAGAGAGAGAGAGAGAGAGAGAGCGTGTGTTTTTTTTTGGGGGGGGGGGGGGGGGGGGGGGGGCTTTAAGCCGCGCAGGCACAAAGACGAATTCGCGGCTACACGAGAGAGAGAGAGAGAGAGAGAGAGAGAGAGAGAGAGAGAGCGTGTTTTTTTGTTTTTTTGGGGGGTGGGGGGGGGGGGCTTTAAGCCGCGCAGGCACAAAGACGAATTCGCGGCTACACGAGAGAGAGAGAGAGAGAGAGAGAGAGAGAGAATGACAATGACAATGACAATTTTATTCCAGTTAGGCTTTTGGCCCATGAGAGAGAGAGAGAGAGAGAGAGAGAGAGAGAGAGAGAGAGAGGATGTGTGTGTGTGTGGGGGGGGGGGGGGGGGAGGGGGGCGGCTATCGACGGGAAGGAAGGGGCTTTGATATGGGAACACGAGTTCATGTCCATCCGATTTGACAGATCGCTGTCACGTTGATAGCCTATTACTAATTTCAAGCGCTAGTGTCCGTTAATAATATTTTTTTCGGTGTTGTAAACATATCACTAACAGCCAATCCCTTGATACCCCTCACTAACTTATTAACGAAACATTAAGCGTCAGTGTAGCGTTAGTGATGGGTCATGGTGTGGATGTCGTGGTCACGTCACTTTGCTGGATATAGTGGCTGATGTACGCGCGGACGTGAAATTAAAACAGGTGACATATGTCGGATTTCATCACCAGATATGAGAAAGAGAGAGAGAGAGAGAGAGAGAGAGAGAGAGAGAGAGAGAGAGAGAGCAAAACAAAACAAAACAAAAGGAAACAAACCGAAACAACAAAGAACAACAACAAACGAACAACAACAACAACAAATAACAACAAACGAACAACAACAACAAATAACAACAAACGAACGACAGCAAACAAGCAACATGAAATAAACTAAGGAAAAAACTAAAGATCAAATACGCACCGGAAAAAAACTCAACACCCCCTCACCCATTTCCCTATCCCCCCCACACCCCCCTCCGCCGAGGAAATGATATGACTGTGCTTCATGCGCTCTGCCTGCCCTGGGTTCTGCCTCAGATGCCTGGGTGTTGTGATAAAGCGGGTGTGGTCTGAACACGTGTGTTGAGTTTCTCTGCCAGCTTTTCTCACTTCCTTTGGGATAGTGCTTTGTGAAAGAGAGGAAAGGGCTGCAGCGTGCCATATCAACCCTGTACCATCGGGTTTTACTACGTATGAGTTGTCTCCCTTACCGCAACAACTGAAGCACGCTTTTTTGTGGCAGAGCACAAAGTTGCCACAAAAAATGCATGCACGCTGCGGTTCTGTGGATGCACGGGGGACAACTCGTGCAGAAAAATGCGACCTTGTTTGAACCTTCGGTCCATTGCTAAACAGACCGGGACTCGACAAACCTTCTCAAAATAGCCACCAATACGAGTCAGCGCTGCCTAGCTGGTCCTCACTGAGTCCGCAACCAAATAACGTCGTCTGCTCAGTACGCGGTACGCTTCTAGAACACCATCCACGCCGACCAGCCGAGTCACCACAATGATTTCACATGCTATAATGTGACTCAAGTGACTGATTCTGAAGCACATTCGATGAAAAGTTTTCTACACGCTGTTGTATGCCTATCGTACTTATCGAGACTTTAAGGCCCCCATTTTGTTCCTGCTGGAGCATCAGGGATTTGTGATCGTCATTGTGACGCTCCAACAATTCTAGTAACCTGTGTCGGTGTCACTACTCGAGTGCCACTTGCTATCCTGGTTTTCATGTTTTAGTGACGAAATTACAGCAGCACGCTGTTCACGGTGTAATCAGTACAGGCGATGGCGTGTTTAGTCAGTGTACAAGACATAAACTTCGTTCTCAGTTTGGAAGAATCGTATCAGTGACGGGTTGAATGATAAATATGGATGTGTTAATGGCGCAGTCTTTATTATTTTTATGCTCACAGATCGTTCTGAGGTGTTTTCGGCCGAATGATAGAGCGTTGGACTTCCAATGCTCGGGTCGTAAGTTCGAATCCCGGCTTGGGCCAAATATTTGTGCTTGCTGTTGCGTCGTTGCGTGTCTAACAGCACACCACTCAGACACCTGCATAGTGACAGGCTCTGTTCTTCCTCTCATCTGGTTTCTATGTTCGGCCCTTTCATCTATATTTCTTCTTTTTAAGCCCCTCAACCACGTCTGTGCTACCAGTAGCTAGGAATAAGTAATGTTGGGCATAGGCTGCCAACTGGTTTACTGCGCCTAGGACATTGTATGTTGCAATATTTGCTGTATGTGCGCTTAGTATTTATCTTTGTTTTACCTAGTTGTAATTGCTATTTGTTTTATACGTTTTTTTGGTAATCGGGAGTTCGAGAAATTCATGGGTTTATACCGACCCGTAGACCAGTTTGCATACTTTGTCCAACGTTCCATTTCTGTTTTTTTCAGTCAGTCATGTAGTGCAGGCACACTCAGCCGTGAATTAGTCTTTTTGGCTTGCGCGGCTTTAAGCCTTAAAAACTCACTCACTCACTCACTCACGCATAGTGACAGCGGTCATAGAATTTGAATGTTTGAACGCTCGCGCAAAGTGTAAACAACATTGTATCGCATTAAGAGCTGTACTAAACATCAAGATAGGGTATTTCGAGCGTATAGGCGCACTCACCAGCGGAACTGTTTTAAAACATGTTGACATAGCAAACATGGAAATAGAGTGTATAACTGCCTGGGATATATAATGCCAACATCTTTAGCGTAGAGAAAGTTTTAGACCTGAACATAAATTCGTGTAAAATACGTTTTGAGTACAGGCGATGCAGGAAAGAAAGATTTGTTTTTGGACAGTGAAGTCAATGTACACGAGCAGGCTTTTCACACACACACACACACACACACACACACACACACACACACACACACACACACACAGAGATTTACAAAGACAAAGTCATGTGCCAACATCTCTTTATTGCGTGTCAGTGTTGTCTCAACGTTAGCACCTTTGGGTGGCAGGCAACAAACGGAGAGAAAAGACAAAAACCACCGGCAGTTAAAAAAACAAGTTTTACACTACTGTTTTCACGTTCGTTTGCTTGCTCCACCGCTAAAACAGTTCTTGTGACGATTCATTCTAAGCCGAACTGTCGCTGTTGGCATCACTGGCAGGGGCGGTCTCGTCATACATACCACCCATGCCGCCGCCCATGCCGCCGCCCATGCCGCCACCCATACCTGGGTATCCACCGCCCATTCCGCCGCCCATGCCGGGATATCCGCCGCCCATGCCGCCGCCCATGCCGGGATATCCACCGCCCATGCCGCCGCCCATGCCGGGATTTCCACCGCCCATGCCGGGATATCCACCGCCCATGCCACCACCCATTCCACCGCCCATGCCGGGATATCCACCGCCCATGCCGCCGCCCATGCCACCGCCCACGCAGACTCTACCACGTCCTGGGATGGGGGTGCACTGTCCAGTACAGCATCTTGTGCCATCATTGTAGGCGCACATCATCCCGGAAGCGATACACTGTTCCAATATAGAACAGACATGCTTAGTTTCTGAAGGCATATTCGAATAAAGGAGGCAATCTTAAGCCCTGCACGTGTACGATTAGAGAAATGAATTAGCGCATTTTTGAAGTTTAGGCAATAGTAGTACATTTACTAATAAAAATACACAGATTTACCAAACACGGCATTCTTTGCAAACAATATTAATTAACAACATACAAATACTAAGGAAAAGAAAAAATTGAAATTAGAGAGAAAATTAGTGTGTGTGTGTGTGTGTGTGTGTGTGTGTGTGTGTGTGTGTGTGTGTGTGTGTGTGTGTGTGTGTGTGTGTGTGTGTGTGTGTGAGGTTTGGAGTAGACAGTATTGATGGGCAAACTTGTTTCTGTCAGTCACTTTTAGTCTCAATGCCTATTCCGTCATCCCCGCTGGGGCCACATATTTCTACTGGCCCTTTTCTCGTTGCCCCGTCTTTTATATCACCCTTACGTGGTGGAATGGGACGTTAAACTCCCACCCGCCTATTTCGTCACCGCCTGTCGCTGACTATTCAGACTTTGTTTGTCTCGCTGTTACTGTTAGGGCCTGGCTGTTTGTGAAACTTGTCTCTTGTATTGCGAAGCGCGACTTCGGCTGGGCTGGAGTGTTGCTCAGCTAGACGCCAATGATACACAATTCAACATGAAGTCGCTCACACAAATATCTGAATTCATCATGTAGACAGGACCCGGGGGGCCGGGATAGCCCGAATAGTAGAGCGTTGGACTTTCAATGCTCGGGTCGTGAGTGCGAATCCCGGCTGGGGCCAAATATTTGTGCGGGCCATTTTATGGTACGTTTCTCTTTAATATCACCCACACGTGGTGGAAAAGGACGTTAACTTCCCAAACACCCACCCACCCTTAAGACAGGACCCGCGTTGTATCCGAACTTGGCTGAAACTCGGCTCGTTGACCAGATGGCCTTTAATTCTTTGAAGTTTTAGACAGGGTCAGGTTTTTCCCCCCAAACTTGTCTGTTGTATTTCATGCGTGAATCCGGTACGACTATCATATTACTCTTCACCTTCATATCATCTATAAGTACCTCAGCGTTACATCATTCACATATTATATGGTCCCAGCTGACAGGACCCGATAATAACAAAGGAGGTGTGTGACTGAGAATGAGACTCACGTTGCGACCATTCTGGGCTAGTGCAGCAGGCACCAGGATTACGAGGAAGGCTACAATGGCAACCATTTTCAGGCTGGTTGACGAAAGAAAACGTGATACTGTCTGAGAGAAACATCAGAAACTACAAGATAAACGTACACCAAAGCAAGACAAAAACAAGAACACAACAAACAAACAAACAAACAAACGAACAAACAAACAAACAAACAACAACAAAATCAAGCACAAAAAACCAGTACAAAACAAACAATACCAAGAAACGATAGACAGAATATACTATATAAAACAACAATCATTACAAAACAGCGGAACCCCCCCCCCCCCCCCGAAAAAACAAAACAAAACAAAAAACAACAAAAAACCAAAAAACAAACAAACAAATAAACAAACCACCACCACCACCACCAGCAACAACAACACCCCCCCCCCCCCAAAAAAAAGAAAAAAAAAAAGAAAAAAGAAAAATAAAAAAATAAAAAAAATAAAAACAACCCAACCCCCCCCCCCAAAAAAAAAAAACAAAACAAAAAAAAAAACAAAAAAAAAAAAACGAACAACAACAACA
>JACVVK020000421.1:0-52500 GCA_018292915.2 Batillaria attramentaria | reverse complement strand
GAGGAGGAGGATGAGAAGAAGAAGAAGAAGAACTTGTAAGAAGAAGGAGGAGGAGGATGAGAAGAAGAAGAACTTGTAAGGAGAAGAAGAAGGAGGAGGAGAAGGAGGAGAAGAAGACGAACTTGTAAGGAAAAGAAGAAGGAGGGGGAGGAGGAGGAGGAGGAGAAGAAGAACTTGTAAGAAGAAGAAGAAGGAGGAGGAGAAGAAGAAGAAGAACTTGTAAGAAGAAGGAGGAGGAGGAGGATGAGAAGAAGAAGAACTTGTAAGGAAAGGAAGAAGGAGGGGCAGGAGGAGGATGAGAAGAAGAAGAAGAACTTGTAAGGAGGAGGAGGAGGAGAAGAAGAGTTAGTTAGTTAGTTATTTAGGGTTTAACGCCGCGCAAGCAACAAAGACTATTTCGCGGCTAGCACGGTCCCATCCTGCCAGGTCCTTTAAAACATAAAAGGGCTAGCTTAAAATATGATGTAAATATATTATTAAAAATTTGTAAGACTTAAATCAGATCCTGCTCAAGATTGTATTCTTCCAGACTAAAAACAATATCACAGATTATGTTAGGCTGAAAGACTATATTTTATAAAAGAGGTTGACTTCTTTCAAGAAATTGAAGAACTTGTAAGGAGAAGAAGAAGGAGGAGGAGGAGGAGGAGAAGAAGAAGAAGAACTTGTAAGGAGAAGAAGGAGGAGGAGGAGGAGAAGAAGAAGAAGAACTTGTAAGAAGAAGGAGGAGGAGGAGGAGAAGAAGAAGAAGAAGACGAAGAAAGAAAGAAAGAAAGAAGGCAGGAAAGAAAGAAAGAAAGCAAATCTAAAGTTTTGACCACTTTGCTGTATTTTCTTGAACAAAAACTTCTCAAACGCAACCTGACCATAATCCCCCCCCCCCCAAATATAAACTTACTTCAGCCCATAATTCATATTTTAAGTCCTCTGCTCTAGAGGGCTTGGGCCTAAATGTGAAATTAAAGTGTTTTTTTTTTCTAAAATAAAAGTTCTTAATTTCCTTACTAACATAGCATCCACTAGTAATACTTGAAACAAACGTGAAATAAAAATTTACATCAAAATAAAAGTTAGAAAATAAAAGCTATATACAGCATCCACTAATCCTACTGAACGCGAAAAAAAAAAAAAAAAAAAAAACTAAACAAAAAAAAAAACAAAAAAAAACCAGCACAATTCTAGGAAATCGTTTCGAAACGCGTGGCTTTCCTTTCAGTTTCTGTGTTCTTTAGTAATTGCGTCATAACAACTTATCAAATATCAATCATAACTCGCTGCAGCCCCACCCTGGAAGACTAAATTTGACAGAGTGCAAAATTACAGAGTTGACCCTTTCTTAGTTTCTTAGTCCCTTTCACACCCATAACCCAACCAGCAGTTTCACATCAATGTGGAAAAAATGTCAACAACATTACCCCCCCCCCCCCCCACTCCTCCTCCTCCCCCAGCTTAGGTTACAGAGTAGGATACAGACGAGACTACAAGATCTGCAGATACGTTACAAGAATTCCAGCGGCCGCCAAGAAGAAATTAGAAGAAAAAAGATGACTTAAGTAACTTTAGTACGTTACTATGACCAAAACACCGGTTCGCGGCAACTCGAACCGGTTCGGCGAACCGGTTCAAATGGGAACCGGTTAAAACCGGTAAACCGGTTAACCGCGGCAGCTCTAGTTTCCACACGCCATGTATGTTAATTATAGGTTCCTGTCACACTGATATAGTGACATGCTGCCGGCGAAGGAATCTTATTAACAGTGTCTGCATGAAGAGGATGGGAGTGATGTGGATTCTGTGATATTTTGTTTTGGTTGTTGCGTCTTTCGAACGCTATTAACCCTTTCACTGCAACTCACCTCATGTTTCAAGACCACGACGGGTAGCCAGGAAGCACAACTAGGCTGATTATTCACATACAAAGACCTTTCTCTAAGTACTAATGTTTGAACAAGAGTTGGCGACGCTGTGGGGAGCCGGGATAGCCGAATGGTAGAGCGTTGGGCTTTCAATGCTCAGGTCGTGAGCTCGAACCCCGACTGGGGTCAAATAATAATAATAATAATAATAATAAAGGACGTCCTCCCTCTCGCGGGAGCTCAGGGCGCCTTGCAAGGAACACTCACTCACCCAGAAACACACACAACATGCCTCCACACATACATATAACTACAAACACATGATGAGCAGCATCATACACACACACACACACACACACACACACACACACACACACACACACACACACACACACACACACACACACACACACACACACACACACACACGCGGATGATGATGTGGTAACAGTTATTGGTTGAAGGCTGTGAAGAGGTGGGTTTTCAAATTTGTTTTGAAAGATAGTTTTGTGTCTGCATATCTGATCGAAACTGGGAGATCACTCCAATATGTCGGACAAATATTTGTGCTGGCCTTTTTTCCCTAGTTGCCCCGTCTTTGACATCACCGATATGTGGTGGAAAAGGACGTTAAACCCTCAAGCATCCGCCCGACGGTAAAAAGGGGAAGGTGAGCGAAATGCAGTGATAAGCCCGGAGAGAGAGAGAGAGAGAGAGAGAGAGAGAGAGATCTTTGACGATTTAAACTGGATGCTTGGTAAAAAACGTATTTCAAGATTGTGTAATACGGGTGTCAGTTTTAAAAATAAATTTCTACCGGTAACAATCCGAACGACTATCGAACCAGTCAGCCACCTCGACAAGCAAACAAACACACTGTCCAACATGCGGTCTGATCTTTTATTGCAAACTTTTCCCTACAATGGATTTACCAGCACGAGATAAAACCGGCAGCCGCAATTTCTAATCTAAGAAGCTGTTATGAAAAAATGAGAGGAGGCGATTTTCGGCAATGAATATAACGCAAAATATGGCTTTAAGTGTGAACTGCATCAAAATTAATTTTTACTACATAAAAACAAGCCCGTAAAATGCTTCATAAATGCATTGTTTGTTTCAGTTTAAAACAAATGATTCTGTTCAGGCTGAACTTATGTCGGATCGAAACGTAAGACTGAAAAGATATATACTGGTATTAAGCTGTCAAGGCACGACAGATGATACACTTGCACAGCACGCATCATAAACCAGTCCTTCATGTTATATTGAACACATTAGCATAGTAATACGACAGAGCATAAAGAAAAAGTCGTACCCCTATTGTAATACTACGTGTAAAATGAAATACATGTCGGAGCTGTTATGTACAAACAAACCCTAAAACATCAACAAACGATAAAAGAAGAAAAGGAAACGGTAATGACTGCGAAGTGGTTTCAAGTTAAGCAAATAAAAGCGACATAAAAGGGACAAAAGAAGATGCAAAGTTAAACATATCAAAAATAAAAGGACAACAACGACACCCCCCCCCCCCCTCGAAAAACAAACAAACAAACAAAAAATCAAAACAAACACCTGCTCCTCCGCCCCCCCCCCCCCGCCCCCCCAAAAAAACCCAAACAAACCAAAAACAAATAAACAAACCCCATAAAAACAACAACAAAAACCAACCAAAAATCAAACATAATTACAGGGAAAGCAATGATTTGGAAAAAAAAGTGCTTGTTATGCCTCTTTACCCTTTTTTTTCTTGAACAGACCCCTTGCCAGTAGCCCGATGCGACTTATTTCCGGGTACGTATAGGGGTAACAACTGCTCTCAATGAAAGAAGTGATGAAGCGGGGTAGTGGACACTTGTAATATAATGGTCCTCCGTGTGCTGGATTTCCGTCTATCTAAAACTTCAATCAACGGAAATCTGCGCGGAAAGTTGCTTAACAGCTGCAAGGAAAAAGACAAAACCAAAAAACCCAAAAACAAAACCACCACCACCACCACCAACGACAACAATTTAAGCATTCTTTAGCTGGATACACTGTGCCTAAAGTAAAAATGTCCTCTTGAAGCCACATTATACAATGCCACGATAGTTAATTATGTAGGCATGTTTGAGTAACTAGACTAAGCGATTACATACATATAATCCATGTCAACTGGAAAATGTATGCAGTTGTACCTTAAGAACATAACAGATGACAGTGTCTAAGTAGGTATCGTGGAAGCACATCATTTGAACAACGAAAGACACGTACATTGTATATCTTTGTACATGTAAACGTTTGATAGTATGCATGCTGGCTCCAGCATGTATGTACGTATGCATCTATGTATGTATGAATGTATGTATGTAACAAAAAATGCTCCGGAAACAAGAAGAAAAAACCAATACAATGCCTTTATTGTATTGACGAAGTTACGGGCGTATGAATAAATGTGTAGGTGCAGTTGCACTCACGACATAGGGTGAAGATTATATGCAAGCGACAAAGCTAAATTCAGGTTATTTGAATTCTGTCTGCTGCAGACAGACTTTGATTGACGTGTGGTAATTTAAAGACAATAAGCCAACGTGATCATTTTTCGCGTTAGAATTTTAGACATGATTTTGACAAAAGAAAACCCTCCACTACCAAGGCGTTTTTGTTTGCAGTTTCATTTGACATTTGTCTCAAGCAAAACGTGACTCTGACAGCGAGTTTTTTGTTTTTTGTTTGGGGGGGGGGGGGGCGGGAGGAGGTGGGAGGGGGAAGCTAGGAGCGGGAATGACGGAGGAGGGGGGGGGATAGGGTGGTGATGGGGAAGGGGAAGGGGGTAGGGCCGGGGGAAGAAGACGGGTATCCAGTCTAACATTTCAGAGAAGTGTAGTCACTGTTTTTTTCAGGTCTGCTACGGACCTCGCTTGCATTTGTGGTTTCAGAAGAACCCATACGAGTGTACTCAGAATTCTGACTGGACTCTTGAACTCCACTGTGAGGGGTCCGCAAAGGCCAGTAGTAACCCGAACTGCCCTCTGCCTCTTCTCTTGGAGGATTCAAACGTGGCTCAATGTAGTCGAAATCGTCCACTGTCCCTGGTGGTTCATTGGCCTCGGTTGGTTCGTCGATAGTGGTGTAGTGGTGATATTCATCTTCATCCACTTGAGACTCATTGTCCGGTGCTGCAACGCTCCCGATGGCAACCTATAACAGTTGAAATGTTGTGGAAATAAATCTGACGAGTTAACAGAGCGTTTCGCAGCGTAATAAGCGTGGTACCGAAAAGACGTGTGTCATATTAAATTTCAAAAACACATTCAGTTCTACAACCGAAATTGTTCGACAGATATAATTCATAATCAATATGCTGAAAAACACAAAATAAAAACACGACCGGTGCCAGTAATAGCTAGCATATTTATCCTCATCTTGTACCGATTATAATGACCAGAGGTCTGCATTCACCAAGCGTGTTTTAGACAATGAGCCAAGAGCGAGAGAACAAGCAGACTCTTTGATTTGAACCTCGTATACAGGTAAGTTACTCAGCTGCACCCTGTTCACATGTTTGTGGGATGAAGTGGTGTCGTATTGGAAGCTTGGAAACACAGATATAATTATTCAGTCATATGCCTGTACGACACATGCAAGTTGGGCTTATAGGCCATGGGCCATGACCGTGTTAATAATTTAAAAAAAAAAGTAGACGGTTGACTTCTACAGTACACCATGTGTTACGTCCTACCTCAAAATCCGAACCGGCGTCTTCTCGCATGGCAGTCACAGAAACGCTGCCCGTTGTGCTTTGGCTGGAAATGATACACAGCTATGTACAACAAATAAAACCAACCTCTCTTTCTTTCTCTCTATGGCCTAACCATGAAAACTGTGTCCAATAGTCTGATTCTCCTTTCTCTTACTGTCCCTCTGTGTGGGTCTCTCTCGGCACCCACGCGGCAAGATGCATTTGGGGAAGTGTTGTGTTAGACATAACATGAGCCCACCTGTGTTGCTTTGAAAACTCATGCCAGGCCTTAGAGCACGTCATCAAGTCTGTGTCTTTCCGATGTCGCATTTGCCAATGGCAATATTTTCTCTCTTGTTTGGTTGATTTAATTGTTACTCTTACAAAGTATTTCATTTTATTTATTGACTGGTGACCATTATTACACTTCCTCCTGACCCACATGTAATGCCTCGATCATTGCATGAGGTCTGTTTGGGGTTCGTTCCTTAAAAAAAACTTATTTGTGCTAGTCACGCGATGTCATTTTTTTGCCTCATCAATCGTAATGCTTTCCTTAAAGCTACATTACTACCAAAAGACATCTCGAGAGGCTTTAGAATCAACAGAAGAGGTGCTTTTTGGCTCACTTACGTAACAAAGGGAGTCTATGTTATAAGTATAACCCTCCGTCGTCTCTCTGTGTGTGTGTGTGTGTGTGTGTGTGTGTGTGTGTGTGTGTGTGTGTGTGTGTGTGTGTGCGCGCGCGCGCGCAGTAAACCTTAACATTGGCTTTCTCTCAGAATCTACAAACAGCAGAGGCACCAAACTTGGCATGCTGATAGACATAAGACCTTTCAATTAATAAATTGTGATTGTAATAAAGGTAATTAAAGCAGCCTGAAAAAAAATTACATTTGCTTTTTCGCAGAATCTAGAAATACCAGAGGCATCAAACTTTGCATGATGATAGACATTGGTTACACCTTTACTGACAAACCTATATTCAATGACTTTGAGTCAAGGTCAAGACCATATAAGCTATTTTGGGGAGACTTTAACATTGGCATTTTCTCCAAAATAACAAACAGCAGAGGCACCAAATGATGCATGATGATAGAGAGCAATGAGGCCTGTGCAGAAATACTTTTTAATGACCTTGACTCAAAGTCAAGGCCATTAAAGCTGTTTGCTGTGAATATGAACATTTTCGTTTTCGCAGGAACTACAAATACTAGAGGCATCAAACTTAGCATAATAATGATCTTTACTAACAGATCTCATTTGAATGACCATGATCCAAAGTCAAGGCCATACAAACTGTTTTGGGGGTTTACTGCCAGGGACTAAGAATACCAGAGTCACCTTACTTTCCTTGATGATAGACAGTGATCAGAGCTTTACAAACGCATTCTTTTGAATGACCTTGACCCATATCACAAGTGAGTCATGGAGGCTTCTGCCTCTCTAGTTACCTAAAGACATCGACAGCAGTGTAGTCGAAGACACATTTAGCGAGAGAAGAGCCCACAGCTTTTGCAAATTCCTGAATTTGGGGGGGGGGGGGGGGTATCACGTAGAATCTAAGTGAAAAAATGAAATTCCTGCTTTGTTTTGAAAACTTTCATTCGTCACACACACACAAATAATAATTCGTTTCATACAGGAGGCCTGCAAGCTAACCGCTTACCTCTGTCTTTTGGCAGTTTTGCGTCGTCTCCAGACCACAACTCCAGCCACCACCAGAATGAGAATGAGAACTGGAATAATGAACCACACAGCCAGCGGGAAACCGTTGTCTTCTGGTGAAGGGTAGTCTGCAGAGCGGACCGAATGTGATGTAGTAAGCTCATTCCAAGAATTCGTGAAAATACTAAGGCTACATGAAATTGTAATGCTTATTTTTAAGCTTACTGAAACATTTCATGTCGTTTTAGCTGGTCCTGTCTGCTTTATGTCCGACTTAAACAATGAACGATGAACCATCCGTGATAGTCCATTGTACAAAAGCATCTGCCTTATCTTGCAAGTCAGGTAATTGGGCGTACCACTACGATTCAATGCATTCCTTTATTTTGAAACGCCAGGACTGACGAATAGAGGTCCGAGATCGACAATACAAACCTAGATGTCCCTTTTCGTCTATGAAATAAAAGGGCCAGATTACACCAGGAACATCAAAAAAGTATCCTTCCTGTTTGGAAGACAGATGAAAACTGAAATACAGCCACCCCAGTCCTGATGCCTCTTTGCTGTTGGTTTGAAAATGTACAATTTTAATGTTGATGACGCGACCTTCCATTCGTATGACTAGCTATGAATTGTTTATGGAGCTGATATCTATATTCGCGTTGGCCTACACGTACATCTATCGTTGGAAGTACTCTCGACAGGTACAACTATCAATTCGTAGGGCTATCGAACTGTAGGACTGTTTGTTGTAGTGTGCAGAAGTCTAAAGACTATACCTGGAGGTGCTTCTTCCCTTGATACTTCAACGTCCACAAACACCGACTGATACTGGTGGTAGATCTCTCGTCCGTAGACTCCGTCGATCTCTGCGAACTCCTCCTCAGTAAGCATAGACGTGTTGATGAAAGCCAGCTGGGTGACAGGGTCATAGGTCACATAAGGCGGAGCTTCATTCGACTCGTAGGTGACGTTCTTGAAAACCCACCTGTACTTGGTAGGGGTGAGGACGTCTGACGTAGCCACCACTGTCAGGTTGACGATGTCTCCCTTAGAAACCACCTGAACCAGATCGTCAGGTTGAACGGTTACAGTGATGGGCACTGAAACAAGGCAAAAAAGGACAGCTGCAAAACTTCTTCATTTTTTTCAGTTTCAGCGTAATAAGCGTGGTGCCGAAAAGACGTGTGTCATATAAAACTCAAACTTTTCAAACTTAAGAAGACGGTGTGTCAAGTCTTCCTGACAACCCACATATACAGCCCAACCATACCGCCCAATTTCCTGAGAACAGAGTGGACTACTGTTTACTATGAATTATATTCTTCCTCTTCAGCGTTTGACGAGTACATTATTACTGTTCGCAGTTTAGGTACATTCTGAACAGGTGCACTCTCTTTACTATCCAATACCTGCCATATTTTGTTACATCTATCAAGAGTAAGTCAAAGCCAAGCTTCCCCCTTTCATATATATATATATATATATATATATATATATATATATATATATATATATATATATGTGTGTGTGTGTGTGTGTGTGTGTGTGTGTGTGTGTGTGTGTGTGTGTGTGTGTGTGTGTGTGTGAAACTATTTCGCAACAAAAAGTTAATGTCCCATTTCAATAATACCTAACAGCCAGGACAATAAACAGTCCATTCTGTTGACCTTATCATTTAGCACCAGTTACTAGCTGCTCCTTCATCAACAGCAGTAACACCCTAGTCTGCACTTACAGATAACGTTCAGACAACCATTACTGAACTCGCGCCCAACACTGTTCTCCACGTAACACTGGAAGCAGGCGATGTCATTGGCTTTGTTAGGGTACATCACAGTCATCTTTCTGTTCCCATCCGAAAACTTGTACTTTGTTGCATCTGGGAGTTAAAATGGAAGATATCACATTATTCCATTATGTTTATCCAAGAGAAAGACTCGTCAAATAAGTCAGGATCACCACGAAACACCAATGAAGCCTATGAATGTAACTTATGTCAACGTCCCAAGAATTACATAATAAAAACTTTTTTCTCTTCAGAATCCTGCGAAAGCGATGGGGATTCCGGGCAGACAGGTGTCAGTGTAAAGGCGTGTCTTGGTTAGTGCCGTTCTACGCCGAAGAGTTCTTCGCGAAGGCCAGGAATCCTGCTGCCGCACAAAATTTGTGTTCACCGAACCTATTTCGGGCAGTGTCGGTTCAAAGTAAGACGTATCAATATTTCGGCAATAAATTAGTTTCGTGGTGCATTTGGAATCCATTGATTAGTTAGGATAATGTACATTTAACTTTCAATGCTAAAGTTGATGCAAGGATGCGAAATATCTGTAATTACGGCGTTTTTGCTTCGTATGCTAATGCCGCCTGCTAGCTTGACCCTGTGCCTCGGTTTGCGTCGTCATATGACGAGTACCGATTCAAAGTTCTAGTCGCTGATATTTCAGTCGTTCATTAGTTTCATGGCTCACTTTGATCACACTGATTAGTAAAGGTAGTGAAGAGTTTAGTTTTGGTGCTAAAGTTGCTGCAAAAACGCGCTGTTTCTGTCAGTATGACGTTTTTGTTCCATGTGCTACAACCGTCTGCTACGCCGGTGTACCGGTTCGTCTGTCGTTTCAGTGTTTCAGTTGCTGATCATTTCGATAATTAATGGAGTGGGTCTTGTTAAATACAGTTAGTTAGAATAGTGTCCATTTTAATGACTAGGGCCATGTTGTCGTATACCTTCTTGATTGCCACAGTCGCTACGATACGCAATTCGCTGGTAACTCTAAACTCACATGCAGCGCCATTTCTGTTTTCGTTTCAGCGAGAGCACCGCGCCAGCGTTCGGCGCATATTAGTATGCAACAGGGTTCGCCGAAGTTCGTCGTAGTCTCTTCAAAATGTTTCGCCGAAGAGTTTCTACAGACAGACCTTAAGGGTGAAAGGTGCAAGTGTGAACAACATAAGTTGAATAGAAGTCTGTATGTATGAATGAACAGTGCCTGTCTGTGTGTGCGCGCGATAAAACCTAACAAACAGTTTTAATATTACGATCTAAACTGGTGGCTGTAATCTGCGGAAACATTATTGCGGAAAAAAATCTTGAAAAATGGGAGTTTAACGTCCTTTTCCACCACAGGGAGACCAGAAAACAAAATATAGAGTTCTCACATCACGATCAAAATCGGTGGGTATAGTCAAAAGAGCCCCCAAAACATTATGGCAGAAATAAAACCGGAAAATCGGAGTATAACCTTTTCACCACCTGTCGCCAAACAGGGAGACCAGAAAACAGAATTCAGAGTGGTCACATCACGATCAAAATTGATGGATGTACTCAGGGGGACCCCGGAACCATTGTGGTAGAAAAAAAACTCTTGAAAATCGGAAAGAAAAGGAAACGGTAATGACTGCGTAGTGGTTACAAGTTAAGCAAATAAAAGCGAAATAAAAGGGACAGAAACCACTTAACTTTCACAAAGGACGGCACGGGTCAACGTTTCGGCTTTTGCCTTCCTCAGGACACAAACCTTCCTTTAAAAGGCTTTCGCCTTCCTCAGGACACAAACCTTTCTTTAAAAGGTTTGTGTCCTGAGGAAGGCGAAAACCGAAACGTTGACCCGTGCCGTGCTTTGTGAAAGTTACGTGGTTTATGTCGCTTTCATTTGAAAATAGGAGTTTAACGTCCACCAAGTACAGTATCGCCAACAGTGAGACCAGAGAGCACTTGCCATACTGATCACATCATCAGTCCTGGCTGTAGTCAGGGGTACCAAAAAAAAATATCTGGTGGGAAAAAATCTGGAAAATCTGAGTTTCACGACTTTTTCCATCACGTTTTGCCAAAAACGGAGACAAGAAAACACTTACTACGTATATCAGACCATGATCCCGATCGAAGCTGGTTTCATAATTTAGTCCATTATAAAACTACTTGCCTGATGTTGTTTGCCAAAAGAGGTGATGATCTATGTCGGCATGGAAGCTGCTTTTTGAATTTGCGGTATCTAGTATTTGTGAAATACGAACGGCTTTCTTTGGACGCGTGACGCTTTTCTTGTACGATCGCTGGTTGCGAATTTCTATACGTAGACCAGCCAAGACAGTCGCTTCGCTTTATACTATCCTTAGGGCAATATTACTATGGCGCGAGGCTTCGCGCTGATCAGTTGGGTTATGTCTTGATATAAACTTCTGTTTTGAAGCGCATGCAATTAAACGTTTTCCACAACATTTCTGTAGGTTAGAAAAGTTTGCAGTGGCTTTAATTATTGTAGGGAAATTAAATGTATTCCATTTATCGTTCTCTGAGCTTGGTTTTCTTGTCTAACTTGAGCGTGGACTTTTCTGTATTCTGATTATTTGGGGCATCTAGTATTTGTGAAATACAAATTTCTTTGAACGCACGATGCTTTTCTTGTACAATGGCTCGTTGCGTATTCCTATCAATAGGCAGGCCAAATACTCACCAGTGCCACTTTCCATCCTGACTCCATTCTTATGCCATTCAGGTGGTCCTGGTGGAACTTCACCGACTGCGGATCGGGAGTAACATCTGAGCTCCGCGTTCTGGCCTTCGGGCACCGTGATCGACTGCAAGGGTTCCACCCAGATGGGGGACGCTGCACCAAGACAGAGTAAACAGTGACAGTCAATCCTCTCTCTCTCTCTCTCTCTCTCTAAAGCCTAACTGAAATAAAATTTGTCATTGTCATTGTCTCTCTCTCTAAAACAACACTTAATGTGGAGAGTTTCTCGGTACATGCATGGTGAATATTTTTTATATAGATGAAGAAGAGCTTGTAAAGTGGGAAGCAATGAGTATCAACTGACTCCCTAATTTGTGAACAATCCTCCTCTCTCTCTCTCTGTCACACACACACACACACACACACACACACACACACACACACACACACACACACACACACACACACACACACACACACGTGCATACACGCTCAAAGCTACACATTCAATACATATTCTTTTTCATATAGATAACATAGTCTCCTACTCCACCAACAGAGCAGATGGCAAGACAGCTTGGACAAAGCTTCAAATATAAAATCCACACTCACAATCACTACAGTGCTAGTATTACAGCTACCTCCCTACTGCTGGGACTTTAGCTCTCTACTGCTGGGACTTAGGTTCAAAAGGAACCTTAACTTACACGTGACATTGAGAATTAAACCTTTCGTTGCCGTTCCCAGATCGTTTTTTCCCTGGCAGAAGTAGGTTTTCTCATCAGATTGAATTACGTTCCTGATTATCAGCCTTCTTCCGTAATTCTCGATGCTGTACTTGCTGCTTAGTGTGATGGGTTTATTCTCATTGTCCAGCCACGTCACAGTCGGCACCTTTATGTCTGCATTTTGGCTGCAAGAAACCAGATCCAAAATAAGCTGACTCAAAAAAAAAAAAAAAAAAAAAAAATGTGCAAAAAATGGTTGCAGAACAGAATGGTGATAAAAAATATGATAAATTCATCGAATTTCTGTTACGCGAACCACACACAAATTCGGTATAAGTTACTGGTAAGATCTTTCACAGGGTTTTGTGTCTTCTCTAAATCGCTGTTTATGAAGAAGAATCCAGACAGTACTTTCTGTCTCCAGCATAACTAGTAGGAATCTGTGTTATATACATGTATGCCCAAGAAAATTAATTTAAGGTTAAAAAAAAACTATTAAAAAAAAAAAAGAAACTGAAACGCATACTATCCACTGAAGACACATTCTAAGATAGCATCGTTGTTGCGTTCAACGGTCAGCAGATCTCCCGAGCTTCCGTATTCTGCACTGGGTTTACTCTCTGGAACTGAAACAAACAGACACGTTGAATATATCGGTATCAGGATGGGCAGGTGTCAAACTTGAAAAGGCATTTCGCACAGACATTCCAAGTGTTGCATCAGTGCAGTGCAACGTACACCCCAAATCACTTTTGTCCCTCTTCTTTGGCAGCCTATCACACTTTGGCTCATGTTAACAACGGCAGTTCACAGAAGGCTGTAATTGGTCTGTGTCTTAGTGGTACATGTATATGCATAATTTTTTTTTTTTATCATTATAAGCATCTGCACACTTTAGCATTACGCCCCCCCCCCTCCCAACACACACACACGCACACACACACACACACACTTACTATGGCCACCAGCACTGTTGACGAAAACCTGTTTCTCTCCTCCAAGCGTGATGAGACCCTGAATGGTGTTGGACATGGCACACTGGTACTCCCTGTTCCCATCCACGTTCTCATCACCTCTCTCGATGTAGGCAAAGTGCAGAGAACCTGTATTCCACAAGAGAAAACAAAATGTTTACCAACATGTATAAACTGCTGAAACAAGAGTAACAATAAAAAGTGACTTACATGGGGGACGCTCACGTTTTGACAAGGCTGACGTCACCAGGACAAAGTGCAAATGGGTATTAATAATGCTGCAAATAATGAGTGCAAATAAAATCATTTTAGTTTGTGTACCGGGTGTTAAAGGGTTGTGGTGTTGTTGTTGTTGCTGTTTTGCATTGCTTTCCTTTTCTGTGTTCATATTAATGTTCTCACTCAACGTAACAATGTACCATCAATAGCACCAGTTTCTCACCTTCCTGATCAATGAACTTGCGTTCATCAGGGATAACCTCATGCAGTGTACCAAATTTCGGTGTGTACCACTTGAACGTTATGGGTCCGTAGTAAACTGGCAAGTTCTCAGCACAAGGCAGCTTGGCATACTGCCCCTCAGTAAACGTGAATGTCTTCTGAGAACCATCATCTCGAGGAAAGTCGCCAACACCTGGACATGACAGACATGTGAAAAGATGTCCTATGAACATCATTGTGCTTTTTTCTTGGTTTTACACTTTAATACAAGAAATATCATCCAAGATATCTATGAAACCCAACAGCCCATTTATGCTGTCAGTGCCAGCAGAAGATTTAGAATACTATCCCATTAACATCAAACACACAAAACTGTCTCACCAATGTTTCCTTCCGTATAGAGTACCCTTTTTGTGAAACTTATAGTAAAGTTATTCAGGTTATGATGCACACCCTGTACACTTAATGTAATATGCTTTGCTGCCAAGAAAAATAATTACTGGTATCATCTTGAAATTGATGTACAGTACATACAACATTCATATAGTTTCTCTTTTTACCTTAACTGCCCCCCCCCCCCAACTCCCGCCACACACTCCCCTGGACATCCAAAAACATCCAAGACCCTTCTAAAGTACCGAGGGATGGTAGTCGTTCCAAGTTAGGAAACACTGACTGACAAATTGAAGCCGAAAGTTCCCAAACTCAACGTCTGTCACAGACGCTCTGTTCAGTCAAAGGCATTAAATGTGAATGCAAAATGTCAGACAACTACACAGTTACATAGTACAGTGGACAAATTGAAAGAACAGCGAACACTACCACAAATATTGACACTGCACATAAATTCACTACTGTTTCCAAACATCTGAACTATTCAGTACACAAATACCAGACTCGGACTTGGTGCTGCAACACCGTAATAAAACTATGCTCATGCACCTTTGCGCCAAGGGCTGATTTTTGGCTAGAACACATATTCCCTTTAGCAGATACAATGTATACAATTATACAACACCCCCAAAACAAAAGTCATTAATTTGTTTTCTTCTTACAAATATAGTGGTGCACATTTGACTTGGGTAGCGCAATTATTGTAGACATTTAACAAAATCAAGCCAACAATGAGAGGGAAAAATGCTGCTTCTGTGGTAAGGGTTATGAGAGCACAACTATGAGCTTAGTCACTGATAATAGAGAATAATCAAGTGTACATCCCACGAGCTGCTGAAAGAACTGTAATGGCTTCAAGTGAAGGAAAAAATCACACTAACGACAGCATGTTATTTGTGACTTGTAAAATGGCCGGGAAAAATCCCCAAACAGCGGAGAAGGAGGAAACACACACACACACACACACACACACACACACACACACACACACACACACACACACACACACACACACACACAAAACAAAAATATAGCGAAGATACTTCGCTACGTTTGTGTTCAGTACAGCAGCCATTCTTAGTACAGGCGCACTTTTAAATTGGGGCAAGCTAGCCACAGTGAAGGGTCAGTTTTCACATGCGCTGGCCACGTGATCGCGTGATGAGCGCGTGATTTCTTGCATAAACCCTAAAGATAGAACCTTTTAATAGCGAGAGTTTCCCGCGTTTTCCTCAGTCGCTTTCTGAGAGTCCCAGAGACTGTGTGTCGTCCCTCCAGCCCTCTTCCTCATTTCAGTCTTATGTTCAGTCTCTCAGCCACTGGAGTTAGTACTTTGTGACCAGTGTTGGACCTGTTACTGGATGCCTCTTCTATTAGGAACTATGTGCACTGAGAAGAATCTGTGATTCTGTATTGGATTATTTGTGAACTGTGTTTGGAACCACTGAATTCGGACTGGGAATTAGTCTTCAGATGAACGGTGACTGTGTCTCATTTTATTCCCTTTTAACTAGAGAACAGGTTATGTAAAGTAGCTCGATGTACTCTAAGAGATCTGATAGTTAACAGTACTAATTAGTGAACAGGTTTAGACAGAGAGATAGAACGTTTTTCGTTAGTGAGAGATACTCTAGTGTCAGGCTCCTTTGTTGTAGGCCCTGCCAGTGAGGGAGGTTTCCCAGCTTCTTGTGTAACAGCGCACACGCGGCCGAGTGTGTATTGTCTGTTCATTCACTAGGCAGAGTAAGGAATTCCATTCACAGTGACCGCACTCTCGGTTTACATCATTTACGGAATTGTCCACTCCCCGCTACTTGTAGTTATAGTGTCCCGTCCCACATTTAGTAGCTTAGTAGTTTCTTTTTGCATTCTTTTTTTATATTTGTAGAGTAGTGTTTAGTAGTCTCTAGTTTGTTGCCCGACAAGTATTAATCATCACGCTCATATATGTTGAGCCGAATCTGTGTTGCCTTATTACATCTAACGATTCATATGACCCGCATGTAACTTTTATTGGAATAAGTGAACACTCTGAGTTTTACTCTCTTGTCAGTTGTTTCTTACGAGAGATAGTGTAAATTTGATGAGTGACTGTGTGCGTAGATGTGTGTGGCACGTAGGCCCGACAGTATGATGCAATACTCTTTCGCACTTCAGTCATCCTAAACACACATGTCAGAGTAGTTCACTAAACTAAATCTGTAGCGTGCCCGACAACCACGACGACCCCACACCCGGGGCGCTACAAAAAAACAACAAAAAAAAACAAAACAAAAAAAAAAACAAGGGGCAGGCATGCTGATATTGCAAAAAGAAAATGACCATTAAAAAATATATTGACTGAACATGCGGCTGATGCTTAAAGGGAAAATCTCAACCTCCATTACAACTGTGAACTTTTAATGCACAATTTTACCATACACACAATGCAGAATAACAGCATATACCAGCATAATATGTATACATATTACATATTACATCTTCCTCTTACTTATATTTATTGATACCAGTTTAGTATTACAAGTTATGCAGTCCTTAACCTTCGCCATCATATGTCGTCGGTGATTTTGCACCCACACTTTCATTCAAACGTCTGCAGCTTTGTCAATTTTCTCAAAACTTCGTGCCGTTATCCATAATGGTATTAGTGACTTGCTCACCGAACCGTGAATGATTTTGATTGTAAATAAACAAGTAAGTATGATTTTGATTGTAAACAAACAAGTAAATAACCAAGAAAAAAATGTATGACCCTCCAAGTACATGCTTTTAAAGAAGGAAAATATGAATCAGATTCAATAACCCTCCCTGTACACTGGGTGCAAAAGCACCCACAGTTTTTGAAGAAGGAACCTCAAGGGTTGATTCCTTTAGACACAGATATTATCAGATATTAGTGAGATTTAGTAGGATTTCGTACGGAGGACTTCGCTGAGCAGCGTAACCCATTTGCATGTAAATTAGGCACGTTACGGGTGCCATTAGCCAATCGCAGTGCGTTAGCAGCTCGCGGCCTCTGCCGTGTGAGCCTAATTTACATGTAAATGGGTTACGCTGCTCAGCGAAGTCCTCCGTACGAAATCCTACTAAATCTCACTAATATCTGATAATATCTGTGTCTTTACGAAGTACAGTCCTACTAAATCTCACTAATATGTGTGTGACCAAATAAATGTCACCAGAGAATGAAAATGCGCACATTACTGAACTAGCAGGGTATGGGTGGTTCTGCACCCATGTTGTAGGCTGTGTAAGTTTCTGTTTTAAAGCATGGGTATTTCTGCGCCCACAATGTACGGCGTGTAAGTTTTAGGCGATGTATGGCGAAGGTTAATTCAATCTTGAAATGGGTTTACTCTATTTTGATGTGAAACAAACCGCCGCACATGATTAATCTTAAACAGAGTACTGCATGCTGTAAGTGACTAACTATAAGACTAAACTGAACATTCTGCCAGTTTATCATATTCACCGATTACCTGACAAAGTCTTACAGCACTCTGACCTTCCTTAAAGATCTAAGCTCCTAACAAAAAGCTTTCCGACGTGTGAAAAAAAAAACCCTTACAGTTGTCACAGTTGCAGAGTTAATATACAATAAAAGCCAAGGGCAGCCTGATTTTCACAGCTCAGTTTGCGTTTTGACACTGAGCGAGAAAGATCGTGGAGCACTCAACATGCGCTAGACACTGTAGTGATGTGTCTCGCTCACTGACCAAAAGCCAAATAATGTCACGGCAAACTTGTGCTCTGGTTTTATAATGGTGCTCGAAGCGCTGAAAACTCTGCAACTGTGACAGAGTTGCCTGGATCATGCACAGTCGAAGGAGTCACGGTTTTAAAAAGCGCAATGTTTGCGGCTTTTTGCTGAGATTGCAGACCTTTAAATGGCCATTAGTCAGTGGATCGAGCCAGTAGTGTGTGTGTGTGTGTGTGTGTGTGTGTGTGTGTGTGTGTGTGTGTGTGTGTGTGTGTACAGCTACCCCCACCCCTCCTACTCTGCATGCTCCTCCTTCAAGTGGGCTATGCTGTACAGTATGAAAGAGCACAGAACATACAGAATTACTTCTTTTTACATCACTCGCCAGTGCAAACTTTCAGTGAGTTAAGTATGAGTGCTACACGTCTGAAAATAGTCATGAAACAGAGAGTGAAAGTGTGTGTTATGACTTTCCATAACCCTCTCAGTGGTTTACGAGTTCACAAAAACACACTCCAGTTACTGCATTAGTCGGAAAGTGCGTCATTTCAAACATTTGGAACTCATACGTCACGACCGGTGCACAGTTATTTTGCTCACTTTTGGGGGGTGAATAATTATTTTCCTTGGATTAGGGAAAAAAAAAAATGATCGCACAGAAAATTCTCTGCGAAGTATTGCGAGTGCACTTTTGAATGTCAGTACATGAGCACATGCATTTTCAACTGCCCTACGCATCATTTCCTCACAAGTCAGTGTGCAGAATTTTGAGGGGGTACAAAAGTCACTAGTCACCCTACCAGAAAAATTAAATGTCGCAGAAAATGTATGCGACTAGAGCAGTAGAGGTAAGAGTCTGAATGCTTGGGGTATAAACAGCTTACATGATTAGTTTTCGTGGTTTACGGCGAAAGACTAGCCCCTCGATGGTTCGATTGTTTCCTTAGCTACCTCGCCGGAGGCTCGGTAGCTACACAAAGAATCGAACCATCGAGGGGTTAGTCTTTCGCCGTAAACCACTCGAACAAATCATGAAAGTATTTCGAGCGTGCAGGCACAGGCACGAGCAAAACTGTTCCAAAACACAAGTTGGTCTAGCACAGATGGAATTAGCCCTTTTATGGAAAAAATCAAGAGTGGGCACTAAGTCACGCGAAGTGATGCACCTGAAGAAAAGGATACATCAAATAATAATTATGCACAGCAAAGTTTACATTTAAAAAAGGCCCAACAAACAATGAAAAATGGCCCTGCCCAACAGCAAGACATTAAAAGTAGGAAAGGGGAAAAACCCTCTCACATTCAGTAAAGAAAACCAAATATTTCAATACTCTTTTCTTCTAGTCTTGAAAATCAAACGGAAAAAAAAGAAAAAAGGTTTACACAGATAACCAATACTATTTTAGCGGCACATTTGCAATCCCTGTCATGGCATCAAACAGTAAAAACTTACGTGCAATGCGGACTTCGATCTTCGGAGATATGGCCACAGCCTCTTGCCCCTGGTAGGTGTTTTTGGCTTTGCAGTTGAAGAACCCTTCTTCCCGCTGTGTGATGCCTTTGATTCCCAGGGTGCCTGTGTTGGCGTCGTACGCGATGACATCACTTGTAATTGTATTGTCATTCCGCAGCCATTCATACCTGAAAAGGTAACATTGGAAACTTGGATCAGTTTCATTCCGTCATGGGCCGGCTCTGTGCCAACAGGAGGCTATAACAAAGCAAAAAGTGATGCATCTGCTGTAGGGTTGCAGTCACCTATTGAATCAAACAGCTTCACTTGCATGGCCAACATACGCCAGCGTATTGCATTCAAAGCTCTACTTATCAATTATAAATGTAAAAAAGAGACTGTTGTAAGGATACACATGCACTCACAAAGGCAACTGGCCCAAAGCAAAACAGTGTGCTCTGTGAAGCTTGGTGATACTGCACATTTGTGAACTGTTGTCAAGGAGTACGATATATATACCCCTCCACTGAACACTGGATTGGATAGGATGGAACCAAGAAATGCAGAAACTGAGAGGTTCTGTGTAACTGAGTTGATGTAAATTTAAGTGACGTACGTTACCTACGAAAACCTTTCCTACTTGCAGTTGTGGTATGTGTTTGTGATGAAGATGTAGAGGTACAAAACAACATATCACACTCATGTTCGGTGCAAATCTGCAATATTTTTTTTCTACAAATAAATAAAGTGAAATACACTTACACAACATCAGGCTGTCCCTCAGCATTGCACTGTAGTATTACATCTTCACCAGCTTTGACGAACTTCTGAGAGCGTGTTGTTGGCTCCATGATGTAGGGTGGTTGGCGAGGTACTGAAAATACGAACAGCAGATTCTTCATGGAACTTCACATTCTGGATTGGTACCCAATACACACACACACACACACACACACACACACACACACACACACACACACAACAAAGAAATGACGGGCTCCCACAAACAGATAAACTAGAGAGGCAGACGCCTCCATGGCTCCCTTGTGACATGGGTCAAGGTCATTCAAAAGAGTATGTTTGTAAACGTCTTCTCACTATCTATCATCAAGCCAAGGAAGGTATCTCTGGTGTTCTTAGTTCCTGGCAAAATTACAGTTTTCCCCAAAACTGTTTGTATGGCCTTGACCTTGGGTCAAGGCCATTCAAATGAGATCTTATGAGATGTCTATCATTATGCCAAGTTTGACGCCTCTGGTATTTGTTGTTTCTCCGAAAACGGTATGTTGAAATTCACAACAGACAGCTTCAATGGCCTTGACCTTGACCCAAGGTCATTGAAAAAGGTATCTCGGAATAAGTCTCATTGCTGTTTATTATTGTGCTTCGTTTGGTGCCTCTGCTGTTTGTTGTTTCGGAGAAAATGCCAGCATTAAAGTTTCCCCAAAACAGCTTGCATGGCCTTGACCTTGACTTAAAGTCATTGAAAACAGGTCTTCTCAGGAGAGGTGTTGCCAATGTTTCTCATTATGCAAAGTTTGATGCTTCTTGTTTTTCTAGATTCAGAGAAAATGCAAATGTCAAATTTCCAAACAGACTGCTTTAAAATGGTATGTATACTTAGGTCTTATCAATGTCTATTAGTACGGTAGGTTTGACGCCTCTGCTCTTTGTTGTTTCTGAGAAAATGCCAATGTTAAGGTTTCACAAAAATAACCTATACGGCCTTGACCTGGAAACGTATATCTGTAAAGTTCTTATCAGTGTCTATCATCATGCACAGTTTAAAACCTCTGGTATTCGTAGATTCCAAGAAAATGTCAATGTAAAAATTTCAAAGAGACAGCTTTAGTGACCTTGACCCTGAGTCGAGGTCATTCAAAATGATAAATTTTGTAAGGTCTTATGGCTGTCTATCAGCCTGCCAAGTTTGGTGCCTCTGCTGTTTGTAGATTCTGAGAAAATACCAATGTTAAGGGTTTCTGCGGAACTGCGGAAAATAGCTTGTACGCCTTGATCTTAATAATGATAATAATAATAATGGATGGGCGCTTTACCCCGTTTCATGAATCGGCTCAAAGCGCCGCGAACTGAACCCAACACGCACGCTCACGTCAATCACTGACACGCATTCTCTCACACACTGGACATAAACACATTACAATCACGTAGTGCGAAGGGTCAGCTCAGCTATTTAAATTTCGGAATTTAGAATTGCATGTTTTTTTCAAATTTGGTGGGCTAAACATTTCCAAAGCAGAGGGGGAGGAAGCCGGAGTACCCGGAGAGAACCCCCGACGATCGGCTGGAATGAACGGTGCCACATAGGAGAAGGAAAAATTCTTTGCCCTGAGTGGGACTCGAACCCCTGACCTCTCGCATTAGTGACGTCTCTTAACCACTAGACCACCGACCGCTCCAAGGCCATTGAATACATGGATATCTGTAAAATTCTTATCAATGTCTATTATCATGCAAAGTTTAAAACCTCTGGCAATTGTAGATTCCAAGAAAATGCCACTGTAAAATTTTCAGACAGCTTTAGTGACCTTGACCCTGAGTCAAGGTCATTCAAAATGATCTGTTTTGAAAGGTCTTAGCGCTGTCTATAAGCATGCCACGTTTGGTGCCTCTGCTCTTTGTAGATTCTGAGAAAATGCCAATGTTAAGGTTTACTGCGAACACACACACACACACACACACACACACACACACACACACACACACACACACACACACACAGACGACGGAGGGTTATTACATATACACCCTTTGTTACACAAGGGAGCCAAAAACCGCTTGGCACATTTTCCGGACATGATCAAAATAAAGTCAAGACTTTACTTTCACGGTTTTTGAGGAACGGCCCTTGAATGGACACACACACACACACACACACACACACACACACACACACACCACTGGCCCACATTATAGGTGGGACCAGGAAAACAAGGGGGAAGAGGGGCAGAGTAGGTCAGCCAGACCACAAACACCAGACACGTCCAGTGCGAATCCTTACCATCAACCTGCTGTGCCTGAGCAAACACTGCCAGACAGAGCAGCAGTACTGACGCAGGAAACACTCCTACCAGCATGGTCAGCCTAGTACATCACTCCAAAATGTATGCGTGTCTCCTCCTTCTCCCTCCCTCTCCTGTTGAACCACAGCTGAACTTACCAGTCCCAAGTTTAACAGCGCCCACCCATGAAGGAAGATGGAGCTGAAACACAGAAATGAGTCATGACATGAATAATTAGCAGTTTATTCCCCATCAAGCTGATGTTTACCGACGAGTATTTTGATCCAAGACGCAAATCAACCCTGACCTTTAGCGAAGGATGAATAAAAAGGCGAGCTTTATTCTCTTGCGTCAGTCGTGATCTCCCGATGTGCAAACCCGCTCGTCTGCTATGTGCAGCCGGCTTTCGGCTGTCAGTTTTTTAGTGGGATAAACGTTCAAAATATACCATAAACTGGCCCCAAAAAAGGATGATAAAGCATTTACACCCAATCAAGGTAAAGCTCGGGACTGATTTGCGTCTTTGATCAAAATGCTCGCCGGTAAACAACAACTTGATGGGGAATAACAACCAAGTAATTAATACTTGAACTGAAAAGTTTGATGTTGTGGGCCTTTGGCCTGTTCTAGCGCTATCTGACATATCTGAAGAAAGAAAAAAAACCCAGCTAAAAAGCTAAAAGCGGCTGGTAAGAAGCGGCTGAGGAGGCCTAGGAGGAGGGTAATAGGAGATTGGATCAAATTGAGTGGGGAGGGGCTACCAGAAGCTATCGAGTCTGCTTTTGAAGGAATTGATCGTGGGTGCTATCACCACTGATTCAGGTAGACTATTCCAGATCTGAACCACTCTTTCAGGGAAGAAGTTACTTCATACGTTCAACTTGCATCTTCGTTTGAATAGTCTGAGGCTGTTCCCTCTTGTATCGGAGTTCATAACTGGCTCGAAACTAGGCGAGTCCACGTCATATAAATCATGGATGTACTTGAACACCTCAATCATATCTCCTCTGTCCCGCCAGTGTTCAAGAGAGAGCAGTCGGAGCTGGTGTAGACGGAGCTGGAGTGGACGGAGCTGGAGTAGACGCTCTGAGTAGCTTTTATTCTTGACTTCTGGGACCAGCTTTGTGGCTCGTCTCTGAACATCTTCGATTTCACAGCAGAGCCCCTTCTGGTAGGGATGCCAGACTGACTGTCCATATTCCAGAATTGGTCTGACAAGTCCCTTGAAGAGGAGATCAAGATTGGACCATCCAGATGGTCAAAACTTATTCTAATAATGCCCAATACTTTGTTCACTTTGGCTACAGCTTGATGTATATGATGTTTGAAGGAGAGTTGGTTATCAACAAACACTCCAAGATCTCTCTCTACTTCACTCTCCTGTAGTACACACATTTGCTCCTTTCCGCTACTGTCGGTGCTTTTCATGTAGTATTGTGAACTTCTTTGTTCGGCCTAGCTTCAGTACACTGCATTTATCTGGGTGGTAGCTATTGCCTAAGCTGCCATGCTTCTGACCAATGCTGCAAATTTTCTAAGTCCTGTTGGATACTTTCTGTAGCCTGTGGTGTATCACTGCGTGCGCAGAGCTTGAAAGTACTGAGCTGATATTTAGGGTAGTGAGTCGTGATTGGTGGTGATGGGTCTTGACGAATAATGTGATTGCCGCCACTTCTTCACTTCTTAATCGTGCTCGCTTCTCTCCGGCTCTCTCTCGTCATGTGATTTAATGAATTCCCTGAAATTACGGCAGTGTGAATGAAAAGGAAAGTTCACTCAACGACTCGAACATAACTACTCAAATGTGACAGGGTGATGTTTGATGTTGTGTAATGAAAGATTTACTGACCCCGCCAGGCCACTTGAACACTATCAAACATGAATGATTGTCGCTTGGGTCATTGCACACGCGCGCGCGCGCGCGCACACACACACACACACACACACTGAAATACTCGACTTGTTTCTTCACTAAGTGGAGTCACGGTTTAGTTGAGGCCTTGACGGACCCACATATGCGAGTTAGGCGGAGCTGCAGCTTTAGTGTCAGTCTAGGTTCTCACAGTTGTATGTGGAAACCCCAGTTGCTGGACCAGCTGGCCCCAGTGTTGTTTACATTACGCTGGACACGGAGGACCGAGAGTGTTAGTAAGAAATAGAAGCTTAGAAGGCCAGCCATTTTTCACTGTGCAAAGTGTTTCGCGGTATAAAGGTCAGATCAACCTTTGACTCGTGGCTTGAAGCTCCAGTCAGTGACATTTGTTTCTGTCCTGAGGAAGGCGAAAGCCGAAACGTTGACCTGTGCCGTCCTTTGTGAAAGTTAAGTGGTTTCTGTCCCTTTTATGTCGCTTTTATTGGCGTAACTTGTAACCACTTCGCAGTCATTACCGTTTCCTTTTCCAGTCAGTGAGTTCCCCCGTAATAGCAGTGCGCCGGAAAAGCTGCGTAGTACTGAGGAGGATCTGAATTGTCTGGAGAGTCACGTGGTGAGCCAGTGCGGTTCACGAAGCAGGGGGTTGACATGGTCAGATGTCCGTACTACAGCACATTAATTAAGTACTGTACACGGGGATTCCCCGTGTTTTCGGTTCAAATCCATTCTGCTGTTCTGCCGGCTGCAGACCGGAATCACATACACGCAGTACACATACCTTTTTTGGATTTACCCAACGGAACAGACGTTCACGGTAATGTCTTTGTTGTATTTGCTTAGTTAACCAGTCAGTTAAACAATGTCGTCTATATTTAATCCGGCGTGGTCCGTCTCTATTTCTAATGGCACATGGCCTGACGAATATGAATTTCAAACTGCATGGATGAATATGTAACGTGTCTGTCTTACCGCACACTGGTGTGTACTCCGGTTACATGGATGAATATGTAACGTGTCTGTCTTACCGCACACTGGTGTGTACTCCGGTTACATGGATGAATATGTAACGTGTCTGTCTTACCGCACACTGGTGTGTACTCCGGTTACATGGATGAATATGTAACGTGTCTGTCTTACCGCACACTGGTGTGTACTCCGGTTACATGGATGAATATGTAACGTGTCTGTCTTACCGCACACTGGTGTGTACTCCGGTTACATGGATGAATATGTAACGTGTCTGTCTTACCGCACACTGGTGTGTACTCCGGTTACTACTGAAAGGTTTCAGGATATGATCATCAGTGTCGACGAGCTGAAATACTGAAGTACACTCCAAATCAGTACACGTTTCGCTCGCCACCCTGCTATCGCCACACTGGACGCGCGCTCAGTATGCCTAACGCAGTGTAGGCGTTGTTAGAAACGACCCACTCAGTGAAGAGCTACTCTCGTGTCACTTACACCCTGGCATTGTAAAACCGCTAAAAATAAACCACTCATAACACGTTTACAACAATGTGCAGGCAGGGATAGCACATTATTGTTGCACAAAAGAAGAAAACATTTGACTGTGGCAGGCTATCGATAGTAACTAACAATCTAAAGACCGCTTAATCATAACGCCTTGCTAGCATGGAACCAGCTGGCTAGAGGGATAGTAACTAACAATCTAAAGACCGCTTAATCATAACGCCTTGCTAGCATGGAACCAGCTGGCTAGAGGGATAGTAACTAACAATCTAAAGACCGCTTAATCATAACGCCTTGCTCGCATGGAACCAGCTGGCTAGAGGGATAGTAACTAACAATCTAAAAACCGCTTAATCATAACGCCTTGCTAGCACGGAACCAGCTGGCTAGAGGGATAGTAACTAACAATCTAAAAACCGCTTAATCATAACGCCTTGCTAGCATGGAACCAGCTGGCTAGAGGGATAGTAACTAACAATCTAAAGACCGCTTAATTATAACGCCTTGCTAGCATGGAACCAGCTGGCTAGAGGGATAGTAACTAACAATCTAAAGACCGCTTAATCATAACGCCTTGCTAGCATGGAACCAGCTGGCTAGAGGGATAGTAACTAACAATCTAAAGACCGCTTAATCATAACGCCTTGCTAGCATGGAACCAGCTGGCTAGAGGGATAGTAACTAACAATCTAAAGACCGCTTAATCATAACGCCTTGCTAGCACGGAACCAGCTGGCTAGAGGGATAGTAACTAACAATCTAAAGACCGCTTAATCATAACGCCTTGCTAGCACGGAACCAGCTGGCTAGAGGGATAGTAACTAACAATCTAAAGACCGCTTAATCATAACGCCTTGCTAGCATGGAACCAGCTGGCTAGAGGGATAGTAACTAACAATCTAAAGACCGCTTAATCATAACGCCTTGCTAGCATGGAACCAGCTGGCTAGAGGGATAGTAACTAACAATCTAAAGACCGCTTAATCATAACGCCTTGCTAGCACGGAACCAGCTGGCTAGAGGGATAGTAACTAACAATCTAAAGACCGCTTAATCATAACGCCTTGCTAGCATGGAACCAGCTGGCTAGAGGGATAGTAACTAACAATCTAAAGACCGCTTAATCATAACGCCTTGCTAGCATGGAACCAGCTGGCTAGAGGGATAGTAACTAACAATCTAAAGACCGCTTAATCATAACGCCTTGCTAGCATGGAACCAGCTGGCTAGAGGGATAGTAACTAACAATCTAAAGACCGCTTAATCATAACGCCTTGCTAGCATGGAACCAGCTGGCTAGAGGGATAGTAACTAACAATCTAAAGACCGCTTAATCATAACGCCTTGCTAGCATGGAACCAGCCGGCTAGAGGGATAGTAACTAACAATCTAAAGACCGCTTAATCATAACGCCTTGCTAGCATGGAACCAGCTGGCTGAGAAGATTTTGCCAAGAAGATTTTTATTGCCGGCTCTGAGCCCAAGGGGCTTTTAAAGCCACGATACAATCACAATTTTATCACCGCGAGCGGCTGTGTCAATATGTACATATATCAAAATCAGAATCGCCCTCACTACACATTTCTCGCACACATACACAAACATTAAGAACATAAACATTACTGATACGGTACACAGTGCAGCAAGTGGATAATATACCCAAGTTACGAGCAACGCAGACATACTAAGAAGAGTATTAAATTTTACAATGTGGGTTGATTGGCATGAGCAAAGAAAGTCACGAATAAAACAAATGAGAATATAAAGCGTGACAGTTTCAGTAGTTGTGCCTTTTTCTTTTTATTCATCAAGGTGTGCATTTTCATGACATTAGGGTGGGAGTGATAATATTTTGGTAACAAGCTTATACGGCTTTCTTTTATTAGCGGGTGTGGACAATTGAATAAATAGTGAAACTCGTCCCCTATCTCATTTTTTTCACAGAGTGAACATACTCTTTCATTTCTTGGTATCCCAAGTAGTCTCTGGTGTTGAACTGGCAGTTTGTGATTGCTAAGTCTAAAATTCAGGAGGTTTCGCCGTGCAGCAACAGATTTTTATCAAATATTCTTCAAACCCAAAATTATCTTTAAACAATCTGTATGTTATACATACATTATTTTCAAAGACTTCCTGTTTCCAAGCTTGCATATACTGGTCGCGCAATCTCTCCTTCACTATTTTTTTGAACTGGTCAATAGAATAATTAACATTTTGACGTTGTAACCAAATATACGACAGACCAAGATTATTTAATAGCATGTGCACGCTTTTTAACCATGGTAGTTTTATTTGCGTGCTTTCATACAAGTTATGACACAGACGTAACAATGAAGAAGTAATGTTAACCGATCCAGCATACATAAGTTGCGTCAATTTGTACCAAAAAGTTAACATTCTACATTTGGCCTCGATGGAGATAGGAAACGTACCCAGCTCACCAAAAACCACGCAAGATGGAGTAGAAGTTTTAACCTTGAGTATTATTTTTAAAAATTTCAATTGCAGTTTTTCGCAGATGTCCAGAGATCCCATTGACCATACTTCACTGCCGTACAACAGGATAGGATGAATGCATTTTTCAAATAGGTCTAATTGTAGGTCAATCGGCAAATCAAGTTTTCTGCACTTTTTCAATAGTGAAAACATAGCCTTGTTTGCAATATTGTACTGCATCTTTTGGGCTTTACTAAATTTGTTGTTGAAATTAAAGGTCACCCCAAGATATTTATAGTCCCATACTATTTCAACTTCCTCTCCATCAAATAAAAATCTGGGCAGGTTTCTAATCTTCCCGCGTGAAAAAAACCATCACTTTTGTTTTACTAGTATTTATATCTAGCCCGTACATATCACAATATTGTTTTACTAGTATTTATATCTAGCCCGTACATATCACAATATTGTTTTACTAGTATTTATATCTAGCCCGTACATATCACAATATTGTTTTACTAGTATTTATATCTAGCCCGTACATATCACAATATTGTTTTACTAGTATTTATATCTAGCCCGTACATATCACAATACTGTTTTACTAGTATTTATATCTAGCCCGTACATATCACAATACTGTTTTACTAGTATTTATATCTAGCCCGTACATATCACAATACTGTTTTACTAGTATTTATATCTAGCCCGTACATATCACAATACTGTTTTACTAGTATTTATATCTAGCCCGTACATATCACAATACTGTTTTACTAGTATTTATATCTAGCCCGTACATATCACAATATTGTTTTACTAGTATTTATATCTAGCCCGTACATATCACAATATTGTTTTACTAGTATTTATATCTAGCCCGTACATATCACAATATTGTTTTACTAGTATTTATATCTAGCCCGTACATATCACAATATTGTTTTACTAGTATTTATATCTAGCCCGTACATATCACAATATTGTTTTACTAGTATTTATATCTAGCCCGTACACATCACAATATTGTTTTACTAGTATTTATATCTAGCCCGTACACATCACAATATTGTTTTACTAGTATTTATATCTAGCCCGTACACATCACAATATTGTTTTACTAGTATTTATATCTAGCCCGTACATATCACAATATTGTTTTACTAGTATTTATATCTAGCCCGTACATATCACAATATTGTTTCATCAAATCTAGGGCTGTTTGCATGTCGTTAGGTGACTCAGCCAACACGGCTGTGTCGTCTGCATATAGCAACAAAAATAGGTACAAATAACTTTCAATGTTATCTAAGTTGCACTCATGTGCAAGAGTTCGAGGCAGGCTTAACCCATGTACAGTCTGTCCCAGGAAGGACTTAAGATCATTTAAAAAAAAGTGAGAACAAGATTGGCGATAAATTTTCCCCCTGCCTTAAGCCGATATTACAAGAAAAAAAAGTTGTTGAAAGACCTTTGGAAGTCTTTACACATGACTTAGCCTACATGTCTTTAATAACGTTCAATACATTTCCATTTATATCAGATCGCAGCAACTTTTCCCACAACATGAACCGTTGGACATTATCGAAAGCTTTTCGGTAATCGATAAATGTACAATACAACCTCTTCTTGTTTTGTAAATACAGGTCAATCAGACAATACAACGAAAAAACATGATCCACCGTGGAGAACCCCTTTCTGAATCCAGCTTGTTCATATCCTAACAAATCGTTGGTTTCTAAAAAAATATTTATTCGTTCATTTAGGATGCTGGTAAAGAGTTTTCCGAAGCAGCTCAAAAGAGTTATTCCTCTGTAGTTATCCGTGTCGTTTTTGTTACCCTTACGCTTATATATAGGACAAACGATTCCAATCGACCACTCTACTGGTGCTTTTCCAGTCCTCAGAACAATGTTGAACAGCATGTGGATAGCAGAAAGCAGTTTGGCAGAGGACACCTTTAAAAATTCGTTTATCAAATCCACATGCCTTGTTATTTTTCAGCTTTTTCAGGCAGTTCTTTATTTCATCGAGTGTTATTTCTTTATTGAGTTCTTCGTTTTCCAAACTAACTTTGTCAAATTCATCTTCGTTTTCTTGTGCAGTACAAGGGTCTTCTCTGTCTACATTTCCGAGTTTTTCAAAATGTTCAATAAAGGCATCATGTGTGGGACAACTGTCATCTCCAGAATCATCAGAGCTTTCCTTTAATAATTTCCAGTATCGTCTTGGGTCTTGCGACTTTAAATTCCTTATCTTAGCTTGCATGTCTGTTTTGTACTTGTTATAGCTGGTATGAAGCAATCGTTTATACTCTTTGTGTGCACGTTTTCTTTCATTATTATACCTAACCCCGCCGAATGTTACATGTCTACGTTTAGCCCTACGATATTCGCTTCTCTTTTCCCTACACTCTGCATTAAACCACGGAAGATTTTTTGCTTTTCTGTTTTTTGTGCATGCATGATGGGCATTAGGGGTTACTGGGTCTTTAAGCATATTGGTTTTCTTTGCAGCTTCCGTCATTAGTACAGCAATATCCTTGGTAACGCGGTCGATGTCGGCCTGCGTTATTTGGTCAGTGATTTCTAGAAGTCTCTTAAGTCTAGCATTTATATCAGTAACCGACTGATCATCAATCAATTCGAGAAAATCTCGTTCCTTCTCAGGTTTCCACAGAGGCTTTGCATAATAAATGTTTTCAGGGTCTTGGCTTTCTGATGGGTGCCTGTCCGTTTGGATTGTGCTATGTTCAGTTTGTAACGTCATCAACAAGGGGCAGTGTACATCAGATAAACATTCATTAAAGTCGTCAACCTCAAATTTAGAGATACAGGGAAAAATACTGGGTGAGGCAAGAACGTAATCTACAAGACTAACTCCCTTACATGTCACTTTGCCTATAGTAGCGTCGTTACCAACTCTGCCGTTCGCGATCAGAACATTCTGGCTCATGCAAAGCTCAACAAGGGCATAGCCATAATTATTCACTACTTGATCCTGTCAACATCTTACTTTCCTAACATTAAAAGCTTCCATCATGTCAGTCACTGAAATATTGCCTGTTGGGTCGGTTGTCTCACGATCGCTTATATAGTCCTGCAACAACCCAGTTCTTGAGTTAAAATCACCAACTAATAATACTTTATCTGAATCAAAATTCAGTAGAGTTTCTTCTATATCTTGGAAAGCTGCTATGTTCAAATATGGAGAGCCCTCTGGTGGTATATATACAACAGCACATAGGTATTTTACTGGGGTGGACCGTTTGTTCGGGCACTCAAATTCAAAGAATAAGCAATTTGAAGAAACATTGTGCTGAATAAAGCGATAATATTTATGCAATTTCTTTTCAATTCGTGTAGTTAGCGATTTGTGTTCTACAATCTTAGTTCTTGAAAGATATTCGTCCCGCACTAATAATGCCATTCCTCCAGACTTTCTCTTACAGGTCTCTCTGTTCTTTACAAAACATGTGAAGCCCGGAATATCAATAGTATCAAGGTCATCCAATTTAGTCTCTGTCAGGCAGACGATATCCGCTTCGTTAATATACTCACAAAATTCGGGACATTTCAGTTTACTAGTTAAGCCACATACATTAAGTGTCAGAAACCTAATAAATTCATCTTTGGTGCCGTTACCTAGATTATCACCATTGCTAGCGTCATTACACACAGCACTGTGAAGCTCATCGCAAGCGATAGGAGAGAGAAGTAAAATCCCACTAAGGTGTTTCGCGAATCGTGGGTCATACTGTGTGTCACAAGTACTGCATACCTGTATGTTTTTTTCAGGGAGGGCTTTTCGAGACAGCGTCGGGGTTACGCTGAAGCCAATACCGCGGTTGCCGGTTACGAAGAGTCGGGTGCTCTCCAGCGCCGGAGACGCGAATGGTCCACCTGAGGTGGGCTACGCATGCGATGGCGAGCAACGTAAGCGTTTCGACCGGCGAAGATGTTCGCGATAAAATTAAATCAATGAAAGTTCCTGAACGGAAAAAAATATCTGAAAGACAGGGGCGTGCGTTTAAGTGGCTACACAAAAGCGCAGCTTATCACTCTAGCCCTTGAAGCAGATCGGCAGTCGCTTCAACCGAGAGGTAGGCGGTGTAAAGGTCAAGTCGACCTGTGACTTGTGGCTTGCCACTAATTTTTATTCAAACACTTTGGCTGTTTATCAGTGCGAACTGAACTTTTGTTTGGAAATGAAAGTCTTTCTTTCTTTCTTGATTTTTGGTTCCATAACGATTGTGTTCAAACAATGTAGGTAACCGGGACAGAATTTGTCCGCTTGTTCCCGACGAAATGGCGGCTGCACACGCTAGGACACCGAGACGGGTCGGCGTTCTGCCTTCGAATCGCTTTTATCCACAAATTTCTTGAAACTTTTGAAGAAAAGGGCTCAAACTGAACGATCTCACCATTAGGTAAGACCGTCTCTGGAAATTTCTCCAGCTTATCTGATTTTCTCGAGCCATTTTGGCAGCCGATCGCAACGCAGTGGTAGTGCGGCATCGTGTGTGACTCGAGTCGCCCACATGCCGAGTCTATCAAGCCTTGTCTCGGTCCAAAATCGCGCACGTTCACGCATGTTCACGCGCTATAACGAGAATCGGCAACAGCGGTATTGTGTGGCAACTGTATGTCATGATGATGAGTAGTTTCCAAAATGGGAAAATCTTTCTCCAGTTTAAACTGATGCGGAAGGAGTTCCACCTATTGACACCAGTGGGGAAGCTCCAGACTCAACCAGCACGGACAATACAGACTTATTATCCCTCAGCACATTTAACCAAACCTTGTTTGGAAAGGCAGGGTAGAAGTAATGATAAAGGACTCGTTGATCAGTACGTGGAGAGGGTGGGTGGGTGGGTGTTTTGGAGTTTCACGTCCTTTTCCACCACGTACGGGTGATATCAAAGACGGGGCAACGAGAAAAAGGCCAGCACAAATATTTGGTCCCAGTCAGGATTCGAACTCGAGACCCGAGCATTGTAAATCCAACGCTCTACCATTCGACTATCCAGGCTCCCCCAGTACGTAGAGAGGTACTGATAAACTTTAGCTTTAAAAAGTGAATAGGAATATGGAGACTGCACATTCAGTGGGAGCATGGTGCATAACTGTGCTGTCGACTATGACAGACTTGGGCCCGCATGTGAGAGTCGAGGTTAGGGATTTTAGCCCCGCGTTAAGGTTTAACCTCGAACTAAACTAGCTCTAGGGTTAAATTTTCTGTTTTTCTTTTTAATCAAGAAGCGGGTCTATTCCACCATGGTGCCTAAGCCGTTATAGAAGGATTTGTTTCTTCCTTTCTTCGTTTCTTTTTTTTTTAATTTAATTTTGTTTTGGGGGTTTCTTTTGTCCTAGTCGGGGTTAGGCCCGTAGCCGTGGGTTAAATTAACCTCGAGTTTTACATGCGGACCCAGATTTAAACGCCTGGGGCGTGTGATGTAAAGACTGCTCCTTGACGTGCTGTACCTGTGACAAAGCCTAAAGAGTTACAAAGATAGGGAGGCACTTTTATGGAGAATTGTGGGCATTTCTTGAAGGCAAAATGTTTCTCCGGTGACAGACAGTCTAATGTCGTGGGCTTTTCATCAGTTGTTAAGGTTGGGTGTGCAAGTATGAATATAATGGCGCGTCTGCATAAGTTTTTATTATTTTGTTTGTTTGTTGTTGTTGTTTTTACATTTCGATTACCACAACTGCCCCCAAGAGTTAAAGTATAATCAATATGTGGTGAAACAACAACATGCGCGTCCTCAGATTAATAATGGACTCAGTTAGACAATTAATATAAAATGCTTTTTTTTTTCAAAATGTTTTGCCTATATTTCAAGGTGAAAACTTGAACTGGTCATCCACTGTTACGCATCAGTGTCGGATTTTTGCCAGTCCGCTGTGAGGCTTGTTGTAAATGCGAACACATACGGAAGATTTGCTTTAGATAGCAGGACAGCTACAATCTTTCAGTATTTAATCGCTATCCAGAGTAAAATCGTCTTGCAGCGTGTAAACGTAATTTATCTTGATTGATGCATGTAGTCAGCTTTGCATCAGGGTGTTCACGGAGGCGCAGAGGGTAATACAACGGGACGGGAAACCTTAACAAGAACAAGATAATCTCATCCTGCCAGTTCTTATTATTCCTCTTAGTTAGGCTAATACATTACATGTAGTTTGTTTGAAGCTTTGATACATCAGTGGCAGTGTATGGCGATACACGTGCGTGTGGGGTGTTGAGACACTTCGTAACACATGCACTAAACTGATATCATTGTATAGAACATCTTCATTAAGAGTAAGAAGTTCAATGTTTAATCCTCATATCCAAATTGTACTCTATTTTCGTCGAGTGGTCAAGTATTCTACACCAAAATAGCTCCACTTACCCACCGTATCCACCGATGGCTGACATTAAATGTGACATTTTGCCATCCACACATGGTTCTACTTCCAAAATTGCAATCCACTGAAACACGTATATATCCTTTGGCTCATTTCTATATCCTTATTTCGAGGCTTAATTTGCAAATTACATGCTTAGCTGAAAGGAAAATGCTGACGTACTAACAATAATGATAATTATTAGGATTTTTAAGCGCGTAATCTCCAAAGCTTGGGCTCTATGTGCTTTACAAGTATATATATATATATATATAGAAAAGGAACAAAGGCGTCGCTAAAGCCGAAAACATGCGCTCAATCAGGTCAATTTGAAAGTAGGGGAAGTAAGTAAAGCTGAGATTAAAAACATATATATATATATAAAACACAAAAAGGTGATAACTAAATACATGAATAATAGATACATAAATCACTTAAATAAATACGAATAAAACATACATACACAGATAAGTACATACATACATGCATACATATAGACATACATACAGTCAGGCATACATACAAGCACTGACGCCTACATACATACCAACATCCAGTACACACCTACACACATACACACTGCAAAACAACAGGTTGAGCTTTTTAACAGGGCTGTATGAATTATCTGAAGGCTCATATAAATAGATGCATTTTAACGGCGTGTTTGAATGACTGGGCGGTTTGAGTGTGTCGTATACTACAAAAAAAAAAAGAACACAACGACAGATCAATAACTTAATCCACTTTAATTATTCAAAGGGAAAAACAAATAGGAACAAGGAAACTCTTTCGTACTTCAAACAACAATAATCTAACCAGTGCACTTCCGCACACGAAACGGAAGAAAACGAGTGCTATCAAAACTTTAATACCCTTCCCCTCCCTAGCCTTTTCTTACTCAAGAACGACACCAGAATCCTCCTTCTCTGCATTTCCGAATCACGGGGAATATAAAAATACACATTCTAAATACTGTGCAGACTTTTAACTTTCCATCCCCTCCCCTACCCCTCCTCTTTCTAACAAACGACAGTGAAATGCTTCTGTCTGAGTTTTTCATTCCGAAACTAAGAAAAATTCTCAACAAATATGAAAACAGAAAGCATAATCAGCAATGAAATAGATAACCCAAATAAAAATAAAACACTCAACCTTTCTGTCTGTTATCAGATCAGTATCTCTTACAGTGTTCCTGCCTCTTCACATGCCGTCACTGAAACAATGCTCTGCCCCTCCCCCTTCCGCGGCTCGCACCTCTTCCCCTCGTTTTGTTAGCTGGTTTCTTTTTTCCCAGCAGTGTTTGTTTGTATGGAGTCGATGTGAGTATTTCAGCTGTTTTTCCTCTCTTTGGTCCTGGACGAAGTGTAGGGAGTGGCGAAATCTCAGAGACGCTGACATAGGCTTTGTTCTCAGATTCAGTCTCAGCAGATTCCTCAGGAGTTTCATCATCATGACTGGTTGCATCCTGGACTAGGCAGTCGTAGTGACCGGCATTGTCCCCAAACGAGCGATAGATCACCCTGACCGGGTCTGTATTTGCTCCCGCAAACTCCGCCTGGTACACGAACACCCGACCAGTGCGCCCATAACAGACAGAGATTGGTCGCTGCAAGACGTGCGCTGTACAAGAAATCTCAAGTTCTCCCACTGGTGTGGTCGGTGTTGCCATCGCGCTTATCCTGTCCATAATGGATGTGAACCTCACCCCTGTCGGCATATCTGCATTGAGTGCATCTGCCTGCATGTCGTTGTACTCATCCACATGTTCACAGACGTAATTTACAGTTTTTGCCCGGAGCTCATCCGCTGCAAGTTGCTCTTGAACTTTCAAGACAGGGGGCCGTGGTCACGACGCGTTCGTAACTTTTCCGCCACCGATTTACGCACGCGAGGGTCCGTAACTTACGATTTGTGATAAAATTGGGTGGTCATGACGTTTGCGCAGAGTTACGGCCGCTCGGAAACCCTTGCGTATTGTACACCACCTAGGAGGGTGTCGGAAAGGTGCCGTAGCCTTTGCGTAAATCTGAAAAATGGCGGCCCGCTTGATTTACCAACTGCAAATGAGAAAAGCATTGCGACGGGAAAGGGTGTTCCGCGATCGTACTAATCCTTTTGACTTGTACGACGATGTGGACATGCTTCAAAGGTTTAGATTTAGGAGGAGAGACCTGCAGGAATTGTGCGATCTTCTGTAGGACGACTTGAGTGTAGAGGGGGCGCGTTCAGTTCACTACGCACCCTGCAATGCAAAGGCCTGTATGGCCGGCTGTACACACATCGTGGGTTGATTTGTTTCCTTTTTGTGGGTTAACATTTGTTGTGTGTGTTTCGGACTAGTTCAGTGCTGAACGCACTCGGTCAGTCCTCACTGATCAGCCACCACCGTTTTGATCGTATGCCTGTCAATGCAGGTCTCATTCATTGTGTTGTGGACCCGAAACGTACGGGTTCCGAATTCAGAGTTATGGTCGAGTCATGTTTCTCTGCCGTAGCAAGTCAGGTTAAATGCGTGGCATGTATGTGGAGAGTTTTGTTGATGTTGTTGTTATCCTCTCCTCTTTCGTTTTTCGTTGTTCTTTCATTGAGGTTCATTCCGTTGGTTTTCTTGCCAGTGAGCCTGCTACATACGGTTTGTACGTGCAGTAAATGCTTCTACTGGTTGTTGAGATAGAGACTGCTAGAGAGCGGTCTATATGCGACCTGCATGCTCTCCTGATCACACTCTCCACATACATGCCACGCATTTAACCTGACGCTACGGCAGATAAACATGACTCGATCAAAAATTCTGTAGTGAACGCGTACTGAACACACCCCCTCTACTCTTTCACGCTTCACGCTGGAGGGAGAATTTGTGCAGGCCACGTGATGGTGTTTTCCGTGGGAATCCCAGGGGTCCCACACCTATCTAAAAATAACCCGTACTTGACACCGTTTCCAGTAAGTGCGCGTCGTGACCGGCCAACTAGCGGAAGAGATAGTTTTCACGTAGCCACGTACGAACTTACGATCCGCAACCCATTTGCGCAAAGAAATTTGCGTTCGCGTCGTGACCTCGGCCCCGGGTCCGTAACAAATCCGTTTTCATCACGTTCCGCACGTTGCAGTCGTTTGTCTAGGCCAATGCAGACACTTCGGAAGAAACACCTTCCGTCCGGATTGGTGCGAATGACAGAGTATAGAGTCTCCTCGACGTCGGTCTCAGAATCAGTCAATACGGGGATGTCTGACTCGTTCTGTTTTTCACGTCTGGGACGTTTCCCTCTGACAGGCTCTGAAAACAAAAACAGTAGGTAAAACACATGTAGGAAAAAGGTAGAAACAAGAAGAAATAATAATAATAAACAACTTTTTGTCCAGGTAAACAAGGTAAAAATGGAAACGCTGTGTTACAACAGGCTACAAACCATTCTCAGTGTCTGTGTCCGAGTCCAGTTCAACGTGGTCATGTCCTGCAGAGACGTGTGCACTTTCCGCGGTGTATTGCATTCTGGAGGAGTTTGTAGCAGTTGATGGATGCTGTCCAGTGCGGCCTGATGAACTCCCCTGCCTGGATGTTGACGGTTGTTGAGAAGAACATGGGTTGCACTGCTCTCTGTCAGCACACTCTGAAAAAGGGTAGAGGAGATGAGTGCCACTGGTTAAAAAATATAATTCTAAACAGCACAGGCAAGAACACAAAGACTGCAGGCTGTTGCACGAAGGGAAAAAATAAATTCTACATATAGTACCTTGATTCACATTGAAGCATTCTTTTGTAATAGCTCGGAAACTAATTTTAAAATTGTTGCCGCTCACCGTCTGCAGCAGGTGTGTTGGAAACCAATGTGCTAGGGGCGAAGTCTTCATCTGCAAAGACTTGTCTGTTGCAAGGAAAGATGCCTGTCTTTTCAAATCCACTCACAGCATTTGAGATGGATGCAGCTTTTGAGTAGGCTGAATTGAAGAGATGAGCAATCTGAAAGGCGGATATCTTCTGACCAGGGTTGTTTCTCAGCCAAGTTTCTTGCGCCTGCAGGAAGCGCGTCTTCAGAGGGCGAAAAAAGCTGACATCCAGGGGCTGCAGTTTGTTGGTCGTGTGAGGCGGCAAGCAAAGCATGACAACACCATTTTCTCTGGCAAGGTCAATGGCTGCAAGACTGCCGGTGTGTGAACTGTGGCCATCAAGAATGAGAAGGACCTTATTTTCCACGCTGGGCCTGACTGTGTTAATAAAATGCTGTAACCACTCAAGGAACTTCTCCTGGGTCATCCATCCGCTGTTGTTACCCTTGATGACACTGCCAGGGGGTGCATCGTTCCCTAACAGTGGCGTCATCCTCGTGCGCTTGAACAGAAAGTATGGCGGAACGTAGTGTCCGGCGGCGCTGGTACAACACACAACGGTTGTATGCAGACCTCTGTCCGCTGAGGAAATGATACCGATTTGGTGCTTTCCTGCTCTTCCAAGTACTTTGGAGCTTCTGCTCTGGACGGACGATAAGCCGGTCTCGTCCATGTTGTATATGGCCGTTGCCGGTGGATGATACTCGTCCATGAGCTTCTCCAAGAGAGTGAAGAACCGCCCCACGCTGCCCCTGTTGAATCCTCTTGCCCTGTCGACCGACGTTGGCTCTGGTTGTCTAATGGTTATTTCAGGGTGTCGGCGCAAGAACAGACACAACCAGTCCTTCCCAGCAGACTTTTTCTCTTGGTTGAAGTGATGTTGTAATCCATTTCTCTCTGCGAATTCATAAGCAAGCTGCATGCATGACTTCCGAGTATATCCAAAAAACATGCTCTCCATTTGGAGAATATGATGAGCAAATTCATCCTCCATCTCTGTGGTGAAGATAGTGGGTCTTCCGAGCTGCCTCTTCCCAATAGCGAACTTGTTTTGTTTGTCAAGGTGCCTTTTCAGGGTTGACACGGGAACACCATAGGCCCGTGAGGCCTCACGAAGACCCATGGTGCTGGATGTCACCTGGAACAACGCGAGTTGTATTTCTTCATTTGTCCACTTCGCTCTGAAAAAAACCCCCGAATTTTTGTTAAGGCTAGATGGCAAATTTACGACAAAATGCGAAACAATGGCTTTGTCAGTGCGTGTCAGTTTCAGTTTCATAAATTAGTTAAATTGTAATTTAACCAAAGACCTTGGAATCAGAAAGACGCGTCACTCCTGCCCTCGTAAGAGATATATAGCGGGACAACGCGAAGAGTCATCCTAGATCTGGCCCCTATGGTGACAGCATGGCGGAATGTACGGTGGAGACCACCTGTCAGTCGCTGACATCTTCGTTTTTGTTTATTTTGTTAAAATGTTTTACGGCGGCTAGTGTAGGGTTGGGTCAAACAAGCAGACTTTTTACAAGCATGCGGATTCTATACTAAATTTACGCCAGTCACATGTCGTGGATGCGGCGATTTTGGTTTTCACGTGTGATTCTGTGTGTTACGTTTGGGAGAAACATCGACGTATAGATCTATACGTCTGTGGGGAGAAAACATAATCTTGGCTCTAACTTTGATACCGATCTCGGCTCCAACATCGATATCGTAGGCATACCTACCTCTTTTTTTCAAGGGGGAATCCGGCGAAAGAAAGGTCTTCCTGTTCCTGGTGTTCGTTTCTTACAGCAATTCGGCGCTGCACACCATTGTACGCCCAAATTTTTGCGTCGTTTCTGGCTTTCTGCCATACTGCCATTAGTTCCTAGATCTATCTAGATCTGCGGGATGCGCGCTAATGCGGCCAGAGAACTCTTACGCGTTGTCCCTTGCTTGTGTGTGTGATCGCACAATATGGAACAGAGTGAGGGCTATATGGAACACGAGCCATATTACCCGACCTCAAGTGTTCCATATTGCCCTACTAGGGGGTGTGATGGAAAATAACGTCGTGTAGCTTTTGCGAATCATGACCTTCACAGTTTCTACCTTCAAAATGTGCGTAACACGACCTGGGACTCCTCCACAAACATTTTTTCTCTGAAGCATGAATCTGACAGTAAATGCAACGACCGATTTAACACATCAAAATAAGATCAGACAGAGTAAAAAAATTCAAGCACTCACCGTTTTTGCATTTTCCTGCCTTCGGCCATTCTGACTGCTGTCATCGGACAAGCGGGGTAAGCTTCATAGCATGACACAATCAAATTTGTTCCATTTGTCTCCCATGACCCGCAACATCGGTGTTCCATATTACCCGCCTGTTCCATATTTACCGACTTTCCCCTACGTGACCCTGTGATTTGAGCTTTTGTTTTGGTCGTGGTGACAGGTCAACTTGTGATCTCAAAAGACCACTGACGTACATTTCAAAAGGTAGCACATTGACGAATGACGCACACACATTCTTTCGTCATTTACACGCGATGGCCGATAGGACGAGGAGGACTGAATCTAGCTTGAACGTATTTTTCTCACATTTTTATTTCGTGGCTTTTTTCAGTCCTGCTCAGCCAGCCTACGTGCTTTTGGGGCCCTGCCAATAGTCTTCAAAGGTAAGTACGGTGGTTGTAGATGACTGAACCTAACAAGGCACGGTTTCGCAAAGTGGACAAAGAACATGTTTTTTTTGTGGACATCGAGTGCTTTTCTGCGCGATATTGTTTTGATGATTCGGAAGACAAACGACAGATTACTGGAGATTCCGCAACTGTTTTGTATTTTTTCAAACTCAAAGTTTTGTATTCACGGCTGTCAGATACTGCTGCGTTTTGGTGAACAGGGCGGCTCTTTGCAGATCTTTCCCTTCCAGTCTGCCGGCTTCCAGTTTGAGATAATGTCTGCCTCGATCCGCCGATCCCTCAGTGCCACAGTGGCATAGAGGCGTAGATTTATATAGGCCTGTTGCCACAGCCCCCCCCCCCCCAGAAACAACAAGAACAACATCAACAACAACAACGAACAAAAAACAAACCCAAAACAAAAGCACAATCAAACAACAACAACAGCCCTGTCTTCTCGGCAAGGACGAAAGGCGTTCATATGAACTGATCCGTTCTCGTATTTTCCGTCTATTTTTTAGGTGAATTTCGCCTGCAACGTAGCGACCAAACTGACGAGAAACGTTTATTGCAGTATCGTTCTACCGATACAAGGAGAGTTTAGTGCAGTGGAAACAAGCGTCATCCTTCATCACCAAACGTGTGGTGCTTCCATTAACAGTTCTAGTGGCTGATTATCAGAGACGTGATACGAAACGAACTGAATTAGTAGCGTCCCAGTTCATCTCATAACACTGAGAAGCAAGGCTGAGGCGAACGCCTTGGCGGTGTCCAGCTGAGACAGGCTGTGCACATCTGGTGCTCCAGAGGCCGGTTCAGCTGGAACCAACAGGTTGGGAAATCTGGTGCAGACAAAAGACTGGACAGAGACCAACTCTGGTAAACCGTCAGTTCTGGTGGAGATCTGCCAGGGAGGCTGTGCGACCGGCTGCACAGTTTGTTGCAGACAAGCCATCACTTGATTCTGCAGCTGACAACCCGCTTGTTGGACACGGTACGCCTGTAGGCTGTCTGCATGCGTTTTAGCACGAAGACTTGAGGGAAGCCGGGGATACCATGGCCGGCTCGACGAGACCAGGAAGGACGGCTGTGCCAAAAGCAGTGATCAGTAAAAGCTCAAAGGGCGACAGCGGTACTCTTTCCAACATTCCATATCGTCTTCGGTAAGTAAACAGATTGTTTTTGTATCTCTTGTTCGGCTGTTGGTCGATTGAATGTGGGTTTTATCGCCCCTGCCCACCATACGAAGGCGATACCAAAGACGGGGCAACGAAGCAAAGACTAGTGCATATGTTTTTGCTCTCAACCGGGTTTCCAACTCACGGCGTGGAAGTCCAGCGCTTCACCAGCTTGGTTGCCCCGGCTCCCCGTTGTGTTTTTGTGTGTTGTGGGTTCGTGGCCACTTCAAGGCCGCACAAACACGACAATTTTTTTTTTTTTTTGTGGTAGAGGAATTTCTTTTATCTTTCACCGCCATTTTTACGCCGACACCAGGGATAGCTTAGACTGTCGCCATTTTCTCATCTAGACCAGCTGGTGAACAACAAGTGGATTTCCGCAGATAACGCATACATCTGAAAAATGAACGGTTAGCCTGAAGCTTGGCCACGTCACGGACATTTTATTTATTAATTGTATTCTCTCGAAAACAAAAATCAAACCAACAGCTCACGAACCTCTCTCTCTCTCTCTCTCCCTCTCTCTCTCTGTATTTGGAGCAATTTCTTGGTGCTCTGAGGGTGCTGATCATAAAGTGTCTGTCTGGTCAAAAAAGGTTAGCGGCTAGCAGTCACTGCCATAACGCCCATCAGCAGTAGCTGCAGATACTGGCAGACAGCGTCTTGCAGGGAGAGTGGTGCAAATGCTGTTTTAGATGGTCAATTTTGATATGATAGCTATTTTTTGAGTCCTCAGGATGCCGATCACTGCCTCGCTTGAGTTCTGACACCCATAGGTTCCCAAGGCAGGGTTCCAGCCGACAGTGTTCAGGAGAGAGAGAGAGAGAGAGAGAGAGAGAGAGGTCTGGAAGGCCGGCGTGCTCAGCGAGGCATACAACGATCCTAACGATAGGTGTTCATCATGTGCCGTAGATGCTTGCCAATCTTACGGAAGCTAGTTCGCGCAATGTGTTCTTTACATGAAGCTAGACACTAATTACCGCATTATATCTAGTTTGAGAAGGACTGTGTGTGTGTGTGTGTGTGTGTGTGTGTGTGTGTGTTTTCGCGCGCGCGCGATTTCAGACAGCGAAACTATAACCTGCCAAGCTACGAGTCCATGAAGGGAAACCGTATTATAAGGCAAGCTGTGGCCGACGACCTGGTCGGTGTTCCGCTTGTTTCGACCCCCGGTGACGGTATAACCGCTGGACAGTTCCACCGTGTACTGGCAAAACACAAAAAGTCCATGCCGACATTTTAGGGAGAAAGGGGTAATTTTCAGATGGAAGATATTGACGTAATGGTCATTTTCTCAAAAGACGTCTGTGGAATTACTGTGTTTTGCCATTGCACGGCAGTCTTTGAAATTGTACTTGAGAATACAAATTTACGACATTACGATAGAACCGTCTGTGACCATAATTATCTTGTGTAGATTATGATCAATTAAAGATTATGTCAGAGAAAGGTGAAATCCTAAGGGAAACAGATTGGTAAATGATTTCGCCACAAATCTCCGTTCCCGGCTTCTCTTCTTGCGAGAGTTCCATTATCATGTTCTATTGAAAAAAAAAAATGAAGCCGTATTTTGCAGGGAGAGTGGTGTAAAATACTGCCATACTGTTTACATTCATTGGTTGAGTTTCAGGGTTAAGCAAGAAAAATAAATGAGTTTTGGGGTTAGGATTCTATATCGACTGCAGTTCACCAGTTTACAGTGTAGAATATAAGACACACACTGGGACAAAGTGCCTGAGGTATACGTTGTGGTGTGATGTACCCAGGGCAAACTGTAGTCTGTACATTGTTACAAAAAGACTACGGCAGCGACTATTTCAGTACTATGTATAGCGCATAACTGTCACAGTTATGAACAGCTTTCACAATAATTTGACGTAAAATTTTAACCTGAGAGAATGATCAAGCTGAAATCTTGTCGTCGGTTTCAGATCGGTCAACAAAGTTCTTTGTGGCTGCCCAACTGGCGATCGTAAAGGTACTTCCTGGTTTGGGGTTTCTTTCCATTATATTTTGATCTTCAACTGCTGCACGTTTCTTTTTCGTGTATCTCAGTTACGGTTGATGGCTCGTTGTTTACAGTGGGAAGCATGAGCGCATAATGGAAGGTTGACATCGTCGCTTACACGGTCTTCTGGCGTAGATCCACTCTTTGTTATACAGCAAACACGTGCCTGATCAGTATCAGTCACTGGTAGTAAGGTGCAAAGCACGGCACAGTCAACATTTTAGATCGAAGAAATAGACGAAAGGGTGCGTAAACACACACCTGTCCAAGTACGCAAGAAATAAAAATCTGTATTCCTTACAGCCCTTGAAAGACCACACTCTTTAGATCCACCATCTAAGCGACAGCGTGAATGTGTCTGGGAAAACAAAGCGTCAAAACACGAATCAAACGCACACAACAAAATCGCTTTTGAAAATTGCAGCGGGCGACAGTAAAGACTCAAAAGGCCATGGCCGAGTCCGAGATGAGCAGCAGTACCTCTCTTGAGCTGGATGAAAGTGAAAGGCCCTCGACCTCGGATACAAGGCGACTGACGCCCCCACAGGTATCTCAGGTAGCAGAAAAAATGGCCTCGTTCCAGGGAACAAAAAGAAAGTCCTCGGTCCAGGCGACTGGACGAAAGTCCTCGGCCCAGATGGCAGAAAGAGAGTCTTTGGTCCGGGTGTCCAAAAAAACGTTGACGTCACAAGAGGAAATGCCAGTGACGGAATCAAGGCCTATGACGTCCATGCCCACGGAAGAACGGCAGAAGACGTCCCTGCTCACGGAGGAACAGCAAATGACGTTGCAACCCAAGAAGGAAAGGTCAGCGACGTTCCCACACACGGAGCCGAAAAAGCGAGTCTCCTTTATCCATGAGGACAAACCACCGACGTCGAAGTCACCGAAGCAGACAATAAGGTTTTCTTCCGTCGTGGACGAAGGGAAACTGAGTATGAAGGCCGCAGACGCGAGAATGTCGTCGTCTCGCTCGGCGTCGTTCTCGTCGTGGAGAAGTTTGCTGTTGGCCCCGGAACAGGCAGTAGAGTTCCCCTCCACATCGTTCGATGCAAAACTGTCGCAGCAGCTGCAAGAGGCGAAAAGACAACTGGCGTCGTTGTCGTCGCTGTCCGGACGGCGCATGACGATTGGGCAGCAAGATCAGCGGAAAAGGTTCTCCGTGGCCCAGGAGGTCAGAAAGCTGACGTTCCAGCTCCAGGCGAGAAGGAACTTCTCCGCGATGATTCTAAAGGTGCCGCAGACGTTAGCGAAATCCTCCATATGGGGTGCCATAGGCGGTGCGGAGATAAGAAGGCCCTCCGACGGAGACGAGAGGGGCTCATGCCTCACCGACGACTTGTCGACTGAAAAGGGAAAGCACATAGAGAAGTCAGGCATCTATGCGATAACGAAAGCCAAGTCGCTCGCGGTAAGTATTTTTTGAATGGCTATACCTTAAACTTCAACCTTACGCCGTTGGTGCAATTGCATCCACTCTTTCATTCAAACGCGCGTAGCTCAATCAGTTTTCACGCTAGATCCACGAAACTTCATGACTTTGTCAATAAGGGTATTGGTAAAGTGCTCACCAAAACTTGTGTGATTCTGTTCGTAAATAAACAAGTGAATGAGCAACAGAAACGTTGTATAACCCTCCCTGTATATCGTGGGTGCAAAACCACGCATACTTTTAAAGAAGGAGAAAAAACGAAACCATTGATAACCTTCCCCGTAATGCTGTGGGTGCAAAACCAACCATGCTTTTAAAGAAGGAGAAAAAAAAAACCCATTGATAACCTTCCCCGTTATGCTGTGGGTGCAAAACCACGCATACTTTTACAGAAGGAGAAAAAACGAAACCATTAATAACCTTCCCCGTTATGCTGTGGGTGCAAAACCAACCATGCTTTTAAAGAAGGAGAAAAAAACAACAACATTGATAACCTTCCCCGTTATGCTGTGGTTGCAAAACCACCCATACTTTTAAAGAAGGAAAAAAACATTGAGAACCTTCCCCGTTATGCTGGGGGTGCAAAACCACCCACACTTTTTAGGAAGGTATTTCGAGGGCGGAGGCTGGTAAACAAAATTGTAACCGTGAATATGCAGGAAATGAAGAACATACATCTGTGTGACCAAAAGAATGTCGCCGCATATTGAAACTGCCAGTCCGCAGCGCGGCTTGTAAAATGTAAATACGCGGTCGGAAAATTTGCTTTAGATAGCAAGATAACTACAATCTTTCAGTTCATAATTTTCCAGAGGAAAATCGTCTTGCAGCTGCAGCGTGTAAACGTAATTGATTTTGATTGCTGCATTTAGTCAGGTGCACGTTAGGGTGTTCACGGAGGCGCAGAGGATAGTACAAAGGGACGGCCAACCTTATAGCTCAAGTAATAATCAAGAGCCTGTAACGATTTCGAGCATAAAGGCACACTTACAAGTGCAGCTGGTCCAAAACATGTCTGCTTCTCTGAGCGTTGGAAGTGTTCATGTGCGTTGGAACAACAACGCAACATCTCCAAAAAAGCAAGCAACAAAACAAAAACAAACCAACAACTCACAAACTTATTTCTCTCTCTCTCTCTCTCTCTCTCTCTCTCTCTCTCTCTCTCTCAACAAATGAACAAAAATCATCGCTACCACCACCCTTAACAACAACGAACAAATAAAAGCAAGTTCGCTTCGTTCAGGTCAGATGCTGCGAAGTGGTTTCTTGCGCTTACGAGATGATAAGTTGCAATATTTGCTGTATGTGCGCTTAGTAATTTTTTTTGTTTAACCTAGTTGTAATTGCTATTTGTTTTCTACGCTTTTTTTTAATCGGGAGTTGGAGAAATCAGCATGAAGGTGCAGCGTCTCCTGCATGTCCTAGGTTTATACCGCCCCGTAGACCAGTTTGCATCCTTTGTCCAACGGTACTTTTTTTTTCACGTAGTGCAGGCACACAGCCGCGAATTAGTCTTTGTGGCTTGCGCGGCTTTCAGTCCTAAAAACTCAGATGAAGAGTTTTGTTATTTTACGTGATGAACATAGAGCGGATTTGTGTCCTTTACCAGCACAGGTTCAAGTGGCAGCGGGCTTGTCGAATGATCTCATATATCGGCAGAGTTTGCAAAGTTCTTGCTGACTGGTGAGTTAAAACTGATCACGTATCTCCTATTTTATTACTACGTACATTACCCTACAGACATAACTTTCATACCAACAGGAAGTTTATTTTCTGCACTTTCAGTGATGCCATAACTCCATTTTAGGTACGAGTGTACGAACATGTAAATAGGTGGAATGAGTGTGCATGGCCGTATGAGTGAGTGTTTGGCATGTTTTATGTTTTTATGAGAGACCACAAAGCAATGTTCCTCTTTTGGAAATTTAATAAATGTCTTATGTCTTATGTCTTATATGCCCAAACTCACACTTTGTCCCCCTTTTGGTAGCGCACACTCTTTGGAGGATTTCAAGTCTGTCAGAGTTGTTATACTAGCAGTTAGTTAGTTAGTTATTTAGGGCTTAACGCCGCGCAAGCAACAGAGACTATTTCGCGGTTATACTAGCAGTTAGTTAGTTAGTTATTTAGGGCTTAACGCCGCGCAAGCAACAGAGACTATTTCGCGGTTATACTAGCAGTTAGTTAGTTAGTTATTTAGGGCTTAACGCCGCGCAAGCAACAGAGACTATTTCGCGGTTATACTAGCAGTTTACCGTGGCTGCATGAAGATAACCTTCACAAATAACAAGAAGCTGGAAACCAAACACATCCACGATTATACGCGCCTTGCCCTAAACAGGCTTCTCATATCGACTGATGTTGTTGTCGTCGTCGTTGTGTGACGAGTTTGGTGGTGGTGGTGGTGGTGGTGGTAGTCATGAGTTCTCTCTGGTCAGCTCCCTAGCCGTTGAGAAGCACATGAAGACATTCGCAGACATTGGGGACGAAGTGCTGGAAGAGAGTGGCCAAAAACTGGGAGCCAAAAAGAAGCTGAAAGACCGCGAGTATCACGAAGTAGAGGTAAGCATCGTAATGAAGAGAACGCAATGTAACTCGTCGAATATTTAAGGGCCCGGTACCCCCCCCCCCCCCCCTTCCCGCCCGACCATCTCCCCCGTCTGATGACCAAATCGAGAGTACGCCCTAGCGAAGATCCCTTGAAATGCCACAGCGTATTCCACCGCATGGTCCTCTATTCCATCCACGAACTGGACACATAGACAACGCCTGTAATATTTGCTTGTTTGATATTCGGACATATCAAAGTGTATGCTTTTAAGTCCCACGAAAAGACGTTTGTGGGGAAACTGTGATTTTGGCTGCTCAGCCGCAACCTTCTTAAAAGTAAGTGTGTGTGTGTGTGTGTGTGTGTGTGTGTGTGTGTGTGTGTGTGTGTGTGTGTGCAGATTCCTCTGAGCAAAGGGACTCAGAAAGCACTGTCTTTAGCCCCCGAGAAGCGGACAAAAGAAGAATTAGACACGGTCAGTATTTCAGAGTCACGGTCTTACTGGCAAAATGCTGTTTCGCCACATTGCTCATTTGACCCTCTGACCCCTAGAGGAGGTAGTCATGGTCCAGCTGAGACCCTGGATCACTTGGCATACACGGTTTTACTCGGCAAATCACCTTCACTCGCGTGTCTTTGTTCAAGGAACTTTTCCAGTGGACGACAGTGATATTTTGTCACAGTTCAAAATTGTAAATCTCTGACACATTGTTTCACTCAGCATTTTGCACACGAGACAAACCAGTTCTGGATTTAAAAACAACAACAACAACAACCAACAAACAAACAACAACAACAAAACTTGTTGGTATCACAAACGAGGCAAACCATTACTGGGATGAAAGACTTGTTCCACACAAGAGGCAAACCAGTACTTTATTCTGAAGCTCGTCGGTTCTACACAACAAGCAATCATAGCTTGGTTGTGTGTCACAGTGTGCGGGTTTCATATCTTCCACGAAGCTAATCTTGTAATTTTACGGCACGATGCGAGGTACATGCCACACCGACGGGTGCAGATGCGCTAGATAGACTGCAGTTATGAAAGAAGACACACAGGCAGCGCATTGGCACGCGGTAAGGTTGACTGTTACGGACTAACGCTCGTGGTAGGGTTGGGATGTTTAATTCTCGTATGATTTACTTCACTTTTCCAAAATAGCTGCCTCGTTTTGACTACCTAACACAGTCATGCGCATGAGTGGTGTGACACGTACTTCGTTGTGTTACACCAGGGAGGGTGAGGAGGCAGGGAGCGGGGAGTAAGCAGCCATAATAGTAGCACGGTAGAATCGTTCCACCGCTGGTTCCTTTCATACGCAGGCGCTCCGTGAACTGCAAAAGGTGTCCAACTTTTGTACCTACAGCCTGGAAGTACAGAGGAAGATGGTCGAACGTGGCATGTATCTGCCGTGAGTGCAATCAATTAAGGAACCGTCCCACCCTTTCTTTCTTTCTCTCTCTCTCTCTCTCTCTTTGCTTTTTTGTTTCTGTCTGTCTGTCTGTCTTTGTATCAGTGCAGCAAGTAGGATGCAGCATTGTAGCAGGTAGGGTGTAGCAGTCTTGCAAGTGTGGTGTCGTTATGTAGCAAATGGGGTGTAGAAAGTGGAGTGGGGCAGTGTAGCAGGTGGGCTGTAGCAACATATGTTTATATATGACCCTGTTGGACAAGCGTCAGCCTTTCAGATGCCGTCACTGTGCAGATGTCTAAGTAGTACATGTACAATGTTACACGCTACCAAAATAAGAGCTCAGAACATCGCCACGGGACTGTCGACACACACAGTGTAGCAGCTCAACCACTGAGAGGCCGGGGCCCGCATGTAAATGTCGGGGTTAGGGAGTTTAGCCCCGGGTTAGAGTCTAACCTCGAACTAAACTAGCTGTAGGGTTAATTTTTTTTTGGTTTTAAATCAGGAAGCGGGTCCATTCCACCAAGATGCCTTTGTCGTTATAGAAGGATTTTGTCTTTCTTTCTTCGCTTCCTGTTTTATTTAATTTTGTTTTGGGGGTTCTTTTGTCCTTGTATGGGTTAGGTCCGTAGCCTTGGGTAATAAATTAACCTCGAGTTTTACATACGGGCCCTGAAGCCAGCGGCCAGAACTCTTCCACTCACCTGGCGTGTAGTTAGCCTGGATAGCGCGACGCTGGGTCAGAGGTAAAACGAGGCCGTCAGACATGTCCGGGCTTGTGGTATTTCTCGCTTGCCGCTCACCCAACATCTGCGTTATCCAGGCTGCACACAGGGCTAGGTGAAAAGCAAAAATGCGAGGGGTGTCGACAAAAGAGAGTGCAACTGAATTCTGTATAATTCTGTATAATTCTGTATAATTCTGTATAACTGTACACTTTCTTTATTTCTTCTCTTTAACCCCTCACTCACGTCTGCACTACCAGTGGTTAGGAATAAGTGATGTTGGGCATATGCTGCGAACTGGTTTATTGCGCCTAGGAGATGATAAGTTGCAATATTTGTTGTATATGCGCTTAGTATTTATCTTTATTTTACCTAGTTGTAATTGCTATTTGTTTTCTACGCATTTTTGTAACCGGGAGCTGGAGAATTTAGCACGAAGGTGCAGCGTCTCCTGCATGTCCTAGTTTCTACCGCCCCGTAGACCAGTTTGCATCATTTGTCCAACGTTACATTTTTGTTTTTGTTTTTTCAAGTAGTGCAGGCACACTCAGCCGCGAATTAGAATTTGTGGCTTGCGCGGCTTTAAGCCTTAAATTTTCACTCACTCACTCTCTTCAACATCGTCACCAGAATAGGGACGAAACGCGTCATCGTTCGCCAAGGTCACCCGCCGAAAGCCTGGTACTACGTCATAACCGGTCAGGGTAAGTTCGATTGTGACAAAACTTTCACACTGGCTTTTTTCCCCCTCAGGATCTAACTTTAGTAGTCATGGTGCCCGTTGAGGATGTGACTTCCCCGATCACTCATGGGTTACCCGAACTAGATCTAACTAAGAAGCAGTATAGACACGAATTTGGCACTGTGACAGTTGATCTAGTGCCTTTCCAAACATTTCCATCATCTCTCCTGAGGTTCAAAGTCACAGACACATGATGAAACTTCCCAAAATTCATACAGTATTTGCCTTTTTACTCAGCGACCGCAAATATCTGGGAAACCACACCTGGCACATTTATAGTCAGTATAAATGGCTTTTGGCATGTTGTTTGAACAACATTGTCCAGAGGTCAAGGTTTTGGAAGGACTTGGTGAAATCTTAGTTTTGTCAGACCGTTTACATGACCGACATTGGTGGTTGGTAACAATACCATTGGTGGTTGGTACTAATACCTTTTTCAGTGACCTTTTCTAAAGGTTAAAGGTCATAATTATGAGTTATTGCTGTTTAGTTTGTGTGTGTGTGTGTGTGTGTGTGTGTGTGTGTGTGTGTGTGTGTGTGTGTGTCTTTTCAAACAAGAACCCAGGGTTCAAAGCATGGTCAGGTTCACACAAGAAGTTATCTACTGTTCAACTTACATTTTGTTTTGCTGCCCCCGCCAGCTCTAGTGGTATTCGTCCCAGGTCATTGGTGGAATCCACGGAGGGCTCAGAGGCTGGGGCAGTTTTTATAATGCATGATGATGAGTATGACGATGATGGTTTGATGATGCTATGGAGGTCTTTGTGGTTTGAGTGGCAGGGTCCACTAGTCCATGCTAACCACCACACGACGGGGGGCCGGTAACTTAAATAATCTTAATTATACATGTACATGTACCGGTTTCTACAATGTAGCGCTGGTCACGGAGATAGACCCGGAGACGCTTGTACGAACAATCCACGTTGTCCTGAGTCGGGGAATGTGCTTTGGCGTGAGTATGATAACGTTTATACTGTATATTACTGTATCTGCTGGCTATTGTGAGTAGCTCTACATGTGCGGTTTCAAAATTCGCACCTGAATACTTGCAAGTGCCCGCGTGATTGAAATGTTTTTGCCTGGTTGACAACTTCGGCTGAAGGTGCTTTTGCTGCCATTCTCGGGTTTAATATAGAAAGACCTCTGTTTGGAACAGTTGCGTTTGTGACTGCGTCTGCTGCCTCGAAATTGTCTGTCTTAGAGGTTAGTAGAGCCACAAACTGACGTTTTATGGCCATACAAACGAAGAAAACTCGGCTACAGGGTCGAGTGCCGTAACCATGCACACTGTCACCGGCCACTGCGTTTTTGCTGCAATGAGACGAACACAAGCCTGCCTGTGCGTGCGTCTTAGTGATGTGATGCTAAGC
>JACVVK020000420.1:440000-594648 GCA_018292915.2 Batillaria attramentaria | reverse complement strand
TCGTATCTCGGCAGGGTCCGAATATTTGTGCTGGCTTTTTTTATCGTTGCCCATCTCTGATATCACCCGATATGTAGTGGAAAAAGACGTTAAGCCCTAAACACCCACCTACCCCCTCTCTCTCTCTGTGTCTGTGATACAATTCCGTTAGTTGTCAAAGAAAATCTCTCTCTCTCTCTCTAATATATCTATGGCTTAAGTCATCAAAGAAATTCTGTCTGTCTCACTGAGTGAAACACAGTTGCGAACATTCTCATGAACTACATACTCTGAGAATATAGCTCAGAAAACTTTGACTCTAAAGTCTCCCCGAATACAATTCCGGTAGTTGTCAAATCTCGCACCCCCCCCCCCCCCCTTCCCCTCCCACCCTTCTCTCTCTCTCTGGTTGCATCATAAATCACGAAACTTTCTCTCTCAAAGGCAAGTGCGTGTTCAGTTATGGGCTCTGAGCCTGCTGAATAAAAGATTGTCATTGTCATTGGTTGCATCGTAACTCACGAACTTTCTCTCTCTCAAAGTCTCCCCGATACAATTCCGTTAGTTGTCAAATCCCCCCCCCCCCCCCCGGTCCTCTCTCTCCCTTCTCACTCACTCTCATGATTACGTCTTAGTAGTCAAACAAATACATGTACTTTCAATCTGCGTCTCACTCAGTGCAACACAGTCTTAGCCCCCCCCCCTCCCCCTCTCTGTGTGATATAAATTCGATTAGTTTCAAAGAAAATCTCTCTACTACTCTCTCTTGACAACTGACGAAATTGTATCGGGAGGGTTTGGAAAAGAAAGTTATGCCATCAGACAGACACATACATGTAGTTCATGACACAGTTCGCGACTGTGTTTTGCTCAGTGAAACAGTCAGAGAGAATATCTTTGACGAGTACAGCCATATAATTATTCAGATAGCGAGAGAGTGAGAGAGATTTTCTTTGACAACTAACGGAATTGTATCACAGAGAGAGGGGGAGGGGGGGGAGAGACTGTGTTATACTGAGTGAGGCAGATTGAGAGAATTTCTTTGACTACAAAACACGTGTAATCAGGAGTGGGGGGGGGGTGACAACGGAATTGTATCTGGGAGACTATAACTGATAGAAAGTTTCCTGAGTTATACCACCAGTGAGAGGGAGCGATTTGACAATTAACGGTATTGTCTCAGGGAGACTTTCAGAGACAATGTTTCCTGAGCAGTACTATCAGATACGTGGTTCATGACAATGTTCGCAACTGTGTTTTACTCAGTGAGACTGACAGAATTTCTTTGATGACTAAAGCCATATAGTTATTCAGAGAGAGAGAGAAGAGAGATTTCCTTTGACAATTAACGGAATTGTATCACAGAGAGAGAGAGAGAGGTGGGTGCGTTGGGGGGGGGGGGTTAACGTCCTTTTCCACCACCACATACTCAGTTTCCTGAGTTATACTATCACATACATAGTTCATGACAAATGCGCGACTGTGTTTTACTCAGTGAAACAGACGTGAGACGTCATTAGCAGTCAAAGAAGTTCTCTCAATCTGTCTCACTCAGTATGAAACAGCCGGGAACAGTGTTGTGAACTATGTGTCTGGTAGTGTAACTCACGAAACTTTCTCTCTCTTCCAAAGTCTCACTGATACAATTCCGGTAGTATTACGGCTCCTACCCAGGCGGGTGTACTATGGACCCAATGGGGAGCTGTTGCCACGCAGCTGAGTTTCACCTACTCCACGGGTGCGACTTTGGGGCTGCTTCCCTTGGTATGACACGTCTTATGATGTGGTCTATGTATGAACTATGTATCTGATACAGCCTTCACAAAAAGTTAAGGACCACTTGCAAATATCATTCAACTTTTGTCGTGGTGGCATGCTGGTGTAGTGCTGAACATCGCTGAAACGGCGGTTTATGTAGGCAAACAAACGAGCACAGTTCATAACCAGGAATGTATTCTTTGACCTGCATCTCATTTTTGCCGTGCAGAAAGCCCCAGGTATCGCTCACTGAACACTGAAACTCGGTCTAGTTTTGCCGAAATTGCAGGTTTTCAAACGTGCCAAGCACGCTGTGTGACGCGCACGTGCCATCCACATAGTGGTCGCCATGTGCACTAATTACCCCTTAACCTTGCTACCGAATTTTACGGGAAAAATCTTATTCGTTTATTTTTTTCTGATTTATTGAAACTGTCCCCCAATTATGTTGACTGGTCCTTAAATTTTAAGACTGTAGTATAACCCAGGAAACTTGAGTTTCTCTCTCAAAGTCTCCGTGATACAATTCCGTTAGTTCTCAACCCCCCCCTCCCCCCCCCTCTCTCTCTCTCTCTCTCTGTGATACTATTCCCGTAGTTGCCAGAGAAAATCTCTCTCTCTCTCTCTCTCTCTCTTGGAACTGGATGCTCGGGTCGTGAATTCGCATCCCGGCTGGGGCCAAATATTTGTACTGGCTTTTTCATCGTTGCCCCGTCATTGATATCACCCGTATGTGGTGGAAAAGGACGTTAAACCCCCAAACACCCACCCACCCTCTGGGAGCCGGTGTAACAGGCCAGAATCTACCCCTGGCCCCGAATCTACCCGGATAGAAACTGGACTAGGCCAGTTTAAACCCGGGTAGTTTCTGGCCTAGGCCAGTTCCTAGGCCAGTTTCTACCCCCCTGGCCCCGAATCTACCCCCTGGTCTGAGCTAAATTCGAATTCGTTGAACTGAGCTAAATTCACAATTTCACTACACCAGTTGCTACAGTATGGTATGGTGGTATGGTAGACTTCTCCTCGGCGCACATATCCATCTCTGCTGAAATGCTCACGGCGCCGCAGGGCTGGAGGACGAAGCAGTGAAAGCCTGCTGCCGATAAGCGCTACTTTGTGTGCAAACCTCCACCCTGCTATTCACAACAGTGACTACTACTGAGGCGAACTGGTTGTACTGAGCGCACGCACAAACCCTGGGGCATAGCTTGGGAGAGGGTTCAAGTAGTTTGTCATTCTGAATCACTGCAATCATGGACGACCAGAAGTACAGAGAAGTTGTGCATTTTCTTTCCTCGGCGGAAAAGAAATATCCAGAGTGTATCTACAGTATGTCCGACAAAAGGAAACGCACTGTCACAAAGTCCAACTTCCGACAATTTGCGGCCAGCTACAAACTGAAGTCGGCCGTGCTGGTGCACAGCAAGACTGAAAAAGAGGTGATACAAAAAAGCCCTGTCAATGCCATTCTTCAGGCGTGTCATGACAATCCAACAACAGGCGGCCATTTTGGTCGTGATAAGACCATGGCGAAGATAACTCAATTTTTATGTAGACTGCTCTGATGTTATACTGTTTACATTAAAATTAATTTTAATTAACATCTCTATCTCAGTCTTGTGAGTGTGTGTGTGTGCGTGTGTCTATGTGTGTGTGTGCAGCATACATTAAAACATAATTTTGACCAAGTAAATATTCATTTATATGCTCTTGAACTAGCATGAACAAAACTTACATGAACCATTTTTAGAGACAATACATGTACATTTACATTTCAAAGTGTAATCAAAGACATATATACTGTTGAAAAAAAAAAGAAAAAAGAAACGCATAGTCAATCCTGATGTTATTTCATTCGGGGCCAGGGGGAGAGAAATTGGCCTAGAACAGGAGGAGGTAGATTCTGGGTCGGGGGGGGGAGGGGGGGCAGTTTAAATCCAATGTTGCTTCTGGCCTAGTCCAGTTTCTACCCGGGTAGATTTGGGCCTAGGCCAGTTCCTGCGGGGTAGATGCTGGCCTGGTACACCGGATAGCCGAAAAGTAGAGCGTTGAACTCTCAATTGTAGGTTCGTCAGTTCGAGTCCTATGTGAGGCCAAATATTAATGTTGGCCTTCTTCTCTTTGCCCCCGTCTTTGATATCATCATTACGTGGTGGAAAAGGACATTACATCAGTCCCAAACACCCAACCCACCCCCTCTTTCTGATACTATTCTGGTACACTGTAGTTTGTAAAAGAAAATTCTCTCTCTCTCTCTGCGATACAATTCCTTTGTTACTCCTTTGTCCAGAAAGTCTCTGTCTATCCTGTCTGTCTCTCTCTCTCTCTGAATATTACATAGCTTTTTTCTTAGTCTGTCTCACTGAGTAAAACAGAGTCGCGAACTTTGTCACGAACAATGTATCTCAAGAAACTTTGTCTCTCAATGTCGTAGTGTCTTCCCTGGTAAATCCCGTTAGATGTCCAAATCTCTCTCTCTCTCTCTATCTCTCTTTCTCTGTGTCAAAGTCTCCCTGAAACAATTCTGTTAGTTGTCAAATCCCACCCCCACACACACACACACCCCACCCCACCCTGATACATTTCCGTTAGTTGTCCCCCCCCCCCCTTGTCTGTCCCACTCTCTCTGCGTGATTATACGTCTGTATTAGGTCAATGAAATTCTCTCAATCGGTCTCACTCAGTATAAACAGCCGGGAACAGTGTTCTGGTAGTATAACTCACAGAAACTTTCTCTTCCAAAGTCTCCCTGATACAACGTCAGTTGTATGGCTCATATCCAGAGCGGGTGTGTCATGGGCCCAATGGGGAGGCTGTTGCCACACAACTGAGTTTCACCTACTCCACGGGTGCGACTTTGGGGGGGCTTCCTTTGGTATGACATGTCTTATGACGTGGATGATTACACGGCCGGCAAGACAGGTGCTGTAGTTCCCCGGTCCTGATTAACGCCGGGATATTTATGACGGGAAGCGTGGAATGCCGCCCTATCTAGCTGTCCCAAACCACAGGGTCCTCCATAGTATCATCTTACCATCATCCTCATCTCCATCATGCATAATAAAAATTGCCCCAGCTTCCAGCCCTCCATGGATTCCACCCATACCTGGGAGGAACACACTTGAGCTAGCGAAGAGTTGGGCAGCAAACAACAACAACAACACACTCTGTCTCTCTGCCTGCTTTTAGCTTGTATAAGAAGTTCCTCCGTATATTGTCAGATCTCTCTCTCTCTCTGAATATTATACAGCTTTTTTTTCTGTCTGTCTCACTGAGTAAATCAGTCGCGGAGGGGAGGCAGGGTGGCCGAATGGTAGAGTGTTGGACTTGTAATGCTCAGGTCGTGAGTCGTATCCCGGCTGGGCCAAATATTTGGCTGGCATTTTCATCATTGTCCCATCTTTGATATCACCCGATATGTGTGTGGAAAAGGGCGTTGAAACCCCAAACCCCCAACCCAACACCCCCCCCACAGTCGCTCAACTTTTTCATGAACGATGTATCTGATAGTATGACTCACGAAACTGTCTCTCAGTGTCTCCCCGATAAATTTCTGTAGTTATCAAATCAATCTCTCTTTGTCTCTCTCTCTCTGTCAAAGTCTTCCTGAAACAATTCCTATAGTTATCAAATTCCCCCCCCCTCCCCCCCGAATACAATTCCGTTAGTTGTCACCCCCCCCCCCCCCACACACACACACACTTTCTCTCTCTGGTAGTATAACTCACGAAACGTTTTCTCTAAAAGTCTCCCTGATGCAATTCCGTTAGTTGTCACCCCCCCCCCCTCTCTCTCTCTCTCTGATACAATACCGTAGTTGTCAAAGAAAATTCTCTCTCTCTCTCTCTCTCTCTCTCTGAATGATTTATACATCTTTCGTCGTCAAAGAAATTCGCTCATCTGTTTCATTCAGTAACACACAGTCGCGAACAGTGTCGTGAACTATGTATCTGATACATGAAGTATAGGTCGCGTAACTTTCTCTTCCAAAGTCTCCCGATACAATTCCGTTAGTTGTCATCCCCCCCCCCACCCCTCACTCTCTCTGTATGATTATTCGTCTTTAGTAGTCAAAGAAATTTCTCTCAATTTGTCTCACTCTGTATAAAACAGCCGGGAACAGTGTATATGAACTATGTATCTGGCAGTGTAACTCACGAAACTTTCTCTCTTCCAAAGTCTCCCTGATACAATTCCGTAGTTGTTACGCCCCCCACCCCCCCCTCCCCCCCCACCCCCGCTCTCTCTGTCTCTCTCTGCTGAGCTGAGACATTAGACCTCCCCCACCTCCCCGTCACTCTCCATGGCAGTAGCCTCGCACTTTATTTGTTCCACCCTGAGTATTACTACAAACACTTGTTTTTGCTTATTAATTGTTCTGTTCATAAATCTGCTCTGGAAAAAAATGAAAATCTCTCCGTCTCTCTCTCTCTCTGACTAGCTGTATGGCTTTAGTCGTCAAAGAAATTCTCTGTCTGAGTAAAACACGATCGCAAACCCAATATCTCTCTGTCTCTATCTATTGTTCTCACCTTCTTCTGGGGGGGGGGGGGGGGGGGAAGTAGCTTGTGGTGGATAAGTTATCATTGCTGCCATGACTGTTTTGTCACCGGTTTCCTGGATTTTGAGTGTGTCCCCGGTTTCCGGTTTTCATGGCGTTTAGTGTGTCCCCGGTTTCCGGGTTGTTGTGTGTGTCCCCGGTTTCCGGGTTGTTGTGTGTGTCCCCGGTTTGTTGGTAAAAATGCCGTGACGTTTTCTGAGTATTTGAGTAAGAATAGAGGTGATTTTAAAGTTAAAATGTCTTTCGATAAGCATTTACAGCATGCTGTGTGAAGTACAAGTCCAAGAGATCAATATTTTAAATGTCCCCGATGTGTGGGTTTTTATGCCAGTCCCCGATGTCCGGTAAATACAGCTATGTGTGTGTGTGTGGTGTGTGTGTGTGTGTGTGTGTGTGTGTGTGTAGTGCTGACGGTACAGCTACAGTAACGGCCACAATGCCAGACTCCATTACGTCATGGGTGGCCTCGGCCTTTGCCGTCAGCTCCTCTACAGGCTTTGGGGTGGCCAGGGACACCGCCACGGTATGTATAGCATGACGAGGGTGGGGTGGGTGTTTGGGGGTTTAACGTCCTTTTCCACAACATAGATTGATATCAAAGACGGGGCAACGATGAAAAAGCCAGCACAAATGTTTGGCCCCAGCCGGGTCGAACTCACGACCCGAGCATTAGAAGTCCAACGCTCTACCATTCGACCACCCCCGCTCCCCGTATAGCATGACGAGACATCACTGAATCAATATATGTCATCATCTAACATTACTCAATTCAATTCAATCCGGGTTCGAGTCCCAGCCTAGGCAAGCGGGATTTTTCCTATCTACGTTGGCTCCTACCCAGAGCTGGTGTGCTATGAGCCCAATGGGGAGGCTGTTGCCACAAAGAAGAGATTCACCCACTTCACGGATGCGACTTTGGGGGTGCTTCCCTTGATATGACACGTCTTATGATGTGGATGATTTTACACGGCCGGCATCGCCGCAGGTGCCGTAGTTCCCGGACCTGGTTAATGCCGGGATATTTATGACAGGAGGTGTGGAATGCGGCCCTGTTCCGCAGTCCCAAACCACACGGACCTCCATGGCATCATCTTACCATCATCCTCATCTCTCCATCATCATGCATAATAAAAATTGCCCCAGGTTTTGAGCCCTCCGTGGATTCCACCCATGACCTGCGAGGAACACCAATGGAGCTGGAAAAGAGTTGTGGCAGCAAAAAAAAAAAAAAAAAAACCCAAAAAAAACCCAAGAAACCAAACAACATTAACAAAACAACAAAAAAAAAAAAAAAAAAAAAAACGTTACTCAGTTTCCACCAAGTCAGTTTGGGGTTTTGCACCACTGGCCTCACCAAAAAACAAAAACAAAAAACCGCACTTATTAATTCTGCATGGATTTGAAATTTGGTTTAGTGGGAGTGTTGCACTTTAATTATACTCGTGTTTGCTACAATACGAGCGGTTGAGGATCGAACATCTCGCCTATTCTCGCATGCAGGGCCCAAAGCCGAGAAAGACTCAAAAACGTGGGACGCTCGTGTTAACTCTTTAAAGTCCGTGCAAAAATCGAAATGTTCAGGTCACCAAAAGCTGCTTCAAGTTACTATCATGCAATCTGCAGCTCCGCCTTGGACCTAGCGGGGAAGACCCATGCCTTGAGTAATAGTGGCTTGAGGTGGCTGCTCCTGGTGTGCAGTGATTTGTTCTTTTTAACAAGTCTTATGATCTGGTGGGCAGGGGTTGGTCGGCATCGGGCTCTTAAGAGTTAAAGGGGCTAGTGCTACTGTTTATATATACGCTCACACTTCATTCTGTAGTGTTTTGTTCGTGTCTATCACCACACCACTTAGACATCTGGACATTGACAGCGTCTATATTCCTGCCACTGAGCCAACAGAAGCGTACTCGATGACTACACTGAGCGCTCCGTAAGTGTGACAACGGTCAAAACGAACGTCATTGTCACTTTTTTTTTCTTCTTCTTTTTCTTTTTTTTCTTCTTCTTTTTTCTAGGTGCGTGTATTCCGTCCCTTCTTCGTGTCCTTGAACTTGCCGTACTCAGTCATCCGTGGCGAGCACGTGGTCCTTCAGGCCATTGTCTTCAACTACATGCAGCAAGACCAGGATGTGAGTTGGTGGACAACATCTCTGTCTTTCTCTGCCTGTCTGCCTATCTGCGTATCTGCCTGCCTGTCTGCCTGCCTGCCAGCTGTCCCTTCTCGCCTGTGTGTGCCTGCCTGCCTGCCTCTCTCTCTCTCTCTCTCTTGCGCGGCGTAAAGCCCTAACAAACTAACTAACTCTCTCTCTCTCTCTCTCTCTCTCCCCCCCCCCACCCTCCTGTTCCAGTTTTGAGTATGTCCGATCATATATGGTTTTTGTTTGTTTGTTTGTTTTTCAAAACGGTAAGTTTGGTCGCAAGACCGAAACGTGCACCGTTTTCAAATAAAGTTATTTCAATCTCTCTCTCTCTCTCTCTCTCTCTCTCATACCACGTCTTTGTGATGATCATAATGATGATGACGACGGTGTTGATGTTGATGGTGACTCCTATGATGATGATGCTTGTACCCCAGGTACGAGTGACCTTGGCCCAGTCCCAGGATTTCTACAACCTGGAGGTGGACGCCGGTGGACAGGAGGACTTGCGGCGTGAGGACAAGCAAATCAATGTGCACGTGAGTAAGATAGCTTTTATCAGTTGACCTCTACCAGTTGATATCTACCAGTTACCAGTTGATATCTACCAGTCACCAGTTGATATCTACCAGTTACCAGTTGATATCTACAGTTGAGTTATGATATGTTAGACCGTCCTGAGGTAATAGAGAGATTATCAATATTATGTTTTATTTAAAATACATGTGTAATTCTTTTTTTTTGCCTTGGTTTTTGTTCTTTTTTAATTTATTTTGTTTTATTTTTTGAGGGGGCGGGGGGTGTCATTCATAGTGTCTTTTTGCTTTGTTTTGTTTGTTTTTTGTTGTTGTTGTTGTTGTTGTTGGTAGTGTTTTTTGGGGGTTTTTTTTTTTGGTTTGTTTGTTTGTTTTTTGGTAGTTTTGGTGGATAGGGTTTAAAAAAGTTTATTTAAAGGTTTGACAGACTTTGTGTGTGTGTGTGTGTGTGTGTGTGTGTGTGTGTGTGTGTGTGTGTGTAGGTGCCTTCTGGACAAGGGAAATCCGTGTACTTTCCCATCGTACCGACCACTGTTGGTCACGTGGAGTTGATAGTGTCCGCTCAGACACAACAGGCTGCCGACGCCGTCCGCAGAAACCTTAAGGTGGAGGTGAGTCACGCCATTTTCCTTCGTGAAGTAGTAGTAGTAGTAGTAGCAGTAGACGACTGTAGTAGTACTACTACTACTACTGTCTACTACTAGTACATGGAGTAGTAGTACTGTAGTAGTAGACAGTAGTAGTAGTAGTAGTGTTTTCAGTAGTATCGGCAGTAGAAGACATGTTTAGCGAACAAAAATTAATAATAAGAAGAAGAAGAAGAAGAATAAATGGCATTTGTAGGGCGCATTTCTTTGGAATAAACTCAATGCGCCAATCACTCACCGACACTCACGCACATTTTACAAACAGTGGACAGACATACACTGGTGAAACTGACTAGTTGCTGACACGGGAAATTACTGGAAAGCTTTACAAAAGAGGAACGTTTTAAATAAGATTGCTCTTAAAAATAGACAGTGTGGGCGCGTTTCTCAGATGTGCTGGCAGCGAATTCCAAAAGGTTGGTGCAACAAAAACTGAAACAGCGCTCGCCAAAGGATTAGGAAATCAGTTAAATGCAAATCTGAATTCCAACCTTGACTAGGTGAGCTGACCCTTCATACCACGCGATTACAATGTCTTCATGTCCAGTGTGTGTGAAAATGCGTGTGATTAACGTGAGCGTGCGTGTTTGGTTCAGTTCGCGGCGTTTTCATTCAAGTCAATGGGCAAAACACCTGCACAGCTGAATATACTGTTTGTTGCAGTAGCGGTACTAAAGTAGTACTTAAGTGGTTGCTTTTTTGTGGTAAAAGTATTCATATAATAATATATGTAAATAGTAATAGTGATACATGGCTGTGTCGACACGAAACTGACAAAACCTGTTCTGAAGCTGTCACCTACCTCATCCATACGAGATACTATCGGATGTACCCTGCTTTGTCGAGTTTGGCAACGCGAGGTAATAAGAATATGCGATGCTAAGTCGCCGAACCGAACAGCAGAGTTACTTCCCGTGGACCAGTAACCCGTGTGTTGAAAAGGAGCTCGTGGAAAAGGTGGCTAATAATAGAAATTTGACAATTTTCCAAGATTTTATCCCTCCAGAATTTTTCCCACGGGGTCCCCCTGAATACAGCCACCAATTTTGATCTCCATGTGAGAACTCTAAATTAGGTTTTCTGACAAACAGAACGAGGGACATTGTTTATTTAGATAGTCACAGATGAACCTTGTAATGTCGCTGTTACCCGGGCTGTTCCAGGCGGAGGGAGTGCCGAAGGAGTACAACGTGGGAGTGCTGCTGGACCTGAAGAACACAACCTCTTTCTCTCGTGACGTCAATCTTACACTCCCTCCCAACGTTGTGAGCGACTCGGAGCTGTTGCGGGTGACAGCCATCGGTATAACGGCCATATCTCTGTGTGTCTGTGTCTCTGTCTGTCTGTCTGTCTGTGTCTCTGTCTGTCTGTCTGTCTGTCTGTCTGTCTCTCTCTCTCTCTCTCTCTCTCTCTCTCTCTCTCTCTCTCTCTCTCTCTCTCTCTCCGTCATACCTTAAATCACTCATTAAACAACCGACACATGCCATTAGAGGAATGAGAAACGGTTGTATACCACTCCCACTCCCTAGGATAGACATATATAAAATGAGTTTTGCTTTCTCTGGGCCCACAGTCTGGAACTCACTACCACCAAGTCTAAAAATTATTCCGTCACGTTCCACTTTCAGAAAAAGACTGTTTTCCCATCTACTTGAAACTGAAACACTGAACCAGACGTTTACTTCTCGGTAATAAGAAAGTTTCTTTCAAGTGTCCATTTTGGTGTATAATCTGAACAACCATGTCAGGTGTGTGTGTGTGTGTGTGTGTGTGTGTGTGTATGTGAAGGAGAGTGAGAGAAAGATTTTTTTTTTTTTTTTTCTTTCGAGTAATTTTTTTTTTCTTTATTTTGCCCTTTTTTTTTTTTCTTTTTTTTTCTTGTATCTCCCTTTAATCTTGCCATTGTAGTCTTTTGTTTTTGTAGCAACGGCTGATTGAAAAATAATCATTTTTGGTTAAATCACTTCCGTTGGAAAATAAAGTTCGTTCGTTCGTTCGTTCGTTCGTTCGTTCGTTCTCTCTCTCCCCGACGTACGTGTATGCTTATTGCGCATGTACTAAAGCCAAAAGACGCATACTAAATCTGTATAAATATCACTATCGATAAACTGCATTTGTGACGTCACGCAGGCGATGTGATGAGCCCCAGTATCAACGGGCTGGACAGTCTACTGAGGATGCCCACAGGATGTGGGGAGCAGAACATGCTGGGAATGGCGCCAGACGTGTTCGTGACGCGCTACCTGACCGCCACCAACCAACTGACAGAAGACATCGCCGACACGGCCGTCAGCTTTATGGAACACGGTCTGTCCACTTTCTGCCTTTTCGCCTCTCTCTCTCTCTCTCTGTCTCTCTCTCTCTCTCTCTCTCTCCTTTTTTTTTTTTTCTTTTCTCTTCTCTTTTCGGCAGGGGCCAAATATTTGTGCTGGCCTTTTTCTGGTTGCCCCGTCTTTGATATCACCCTTATGTGATGGAAAAGGACATTAAACTCCCTAACATCTACACCCCCCCCCCCACCCCTCTTTTCTTTTCTTCTTCTTCTTTTTTTTTTTTTGGCGGGGGGGGGGGGGGGGATATTAATTGCCGAGAACCGGAAGAGGAAGCTGTAATGGCTTATGATGTTTCTACGGGAAACAACATCGTGTGGGCAAAACCGACTCTTCATTTTGCTACAACTGGCACATTTGGTTTGCAGGCAGTCAGCATCATTCAGCATGATGTGACACACGGGGGTGGGGGGTGGAGGGTGGGGTGGGGGGGGGGGCAGGGGGAGTCGAGCGGAACAGCGTTGAACTAGCTTTCAATACTCGGGCCGTGAGTTCAATTCCCGAGTTCAATTTGCTCCGTCTTTGGTGGAAAAGATGGATACGTGCGCCGAGGAGAAGTCTACCATACCATACCATACCATACCATACCATACCATACCATACCATACTTTGCTGACTCTTGCAGGGTTGCAAATTTAAGTCGGTCCCAGGACATTGACCTATAAAAATTTCAAATGTCCTATTTTTCCCACCCCAAGCGGACATTTGTCCTATTAAAATTTTTATTGCCACTAAGTGGCCAGGACACTGTGTCCTATCACTTTGCTGTTTCCAGGACACTTTGTCCTATAGAAGCTGTGGAAAATGTGCAACCCTGCAGTCTTGTGCTGGCCCATTTTCATCCATTGTCTGACGAACCTCGCGTATGCCGTACAGGTTACCAAACGGAGCTGACATACCAACACATGGACGGATCTTTCAGTATCTGGGGAGACAGGGACCCGTCCGGCAGCACGTGGTATGTGCGAAGTTTGTTGAAATAACACATCTCCTGGTTTGATGGCGTGGCACTAGTAGTACTATCACTACTCACTATCAGTTCACATCGCCAAGAGAAGGCATTAAAGATGATGCAGATAATGGTCATAATCATTAAATTGGTTTAAACAGTTTTTATTCATTTTGAACAAATAGAAAAGGCACTCTCACAATTCCCACGAGGCCGAGCACAACAAGTTAAAAACTTATAAATGTGCTCATAAGTACAAAAAAAAAATTGCGGCGGAGGCGTCAGATACAGTATTATAAGACAGATCTGTAAAGAAGAGATAGGAAGAAAGAGGATAGAAAGAATCATTAAATTCATTGGAATGTGATGCGTGTCCCTCAGTAGAAGCCCCAGTCGCGATTACAGTATAAAAAGAAGAGATATTTGACAAGGCATTTAAACACATTCAAATGAACATTTTGAGGCACTCACACACACACACACACACACACACACACACACACACACACACACACACACACACACACACGCGCGCACGCATGCACGCGCGCACACACACGCACACACACAGATGGTAGAAAAAGGATTGAGGCGCGTTTGTTTGTTTGTTTGTTCGTTTGTTTGTTTGTTTTTGAACGTCAATGATATTGGTGATGGCTACGGTGACGACGAAGTCGACGATGATGATGACGACGACGATGACGACGATGATGACGACGATGACGACGACGGTGATGATGATGATGATGATGATGATGATGATGTCCAGGCTGACGGCGTTCGTGGCCAAGACGTTCCAGCAGGCGGAGCCGTACATCCAGATTGACGTGGAGGTGATAGCGCGGGCCGTGGACTGGCTGGTGGCCAGACAGAACTATGACGGATCCTTCCCTGAATATGGCATCGTCCATGACAGGCTGCTGCAGGTCCTGACACACACACACACACACACACACACACACACACACACACACACACACACACACACACACACACACACACAGAGGTTAGTGACACACACACACACACACACACACACACACACACACACACACACACACACACACACACACACAGAGGTTAGTGACACACACACACACACACACACACACACACACACACACACACACACACACACAGAGGTTAGTGACACACACACACACACACACACACACACACACACACACACACACACACACACACACACACACACACACACACACAGGCTAGTGACAGTCTAATAAAAGAATAAATAACAACCAAACCACCGAAACAAATTGTCCATAGCACTTAAACATGCTGCTGCCGGTCCTAGTAAATAAATAAATAGAAACAGGCAAAAAAACAAAACAAAAGCCAAAACCAAAGAAAACGAAAGAAAATACAAAACCTCCTTCATGACAGGCTACTGCAGGTCTAAAGATAGAGAGAAACTGAAATTACACACACATTTACTGCATGCATGAACTACGTAACAGGTATGTATACATACCGATATTTGAAGAGGCTGTTTTTAAAAGCGCACGCAGATTTAAAAAAAAAAAAAATTGCAGTTTTACTTGAATTCTTCAGATCATTATGAGCCACTTCAAGCCACTATTATGCAATCTGCAGCGGTCTGGGACCTAGCGGGGTAAGGCCCACGTCTTGTGTAATAGTGGCTTGAAGTGGCTGCTAAGGGTGTGCAGTGGCTTGTTCTTTTCAACAAGTCTTTATCATACAGCGGGCGAAGGGCGGTCTGACTTGGACTCCCTAGAGTTAAACGTGGAGGCTGACCGATTGCGCCGAACATGAATAGGAAGCGAATTCCACAATGAAGTTTCGGAAAAACAGAAGAGGAGGAAGAGAGAGTGGTTGGGGGTGGGGGAAAGAGTTAGTTAGTTAGTTAGTTAGTTAGTTAGTTAGTTAGTTAGTTAGTTAGTTAGGGCTTAACGCCGCTCAAGCAACACAGGCTAATTCGCGGTGAAAGAGGGAAAGAGAGATGATGATGATGATGATGATGATGGAACGTTTATTAGGCATCTCTGCCTATCTTACAAGTAGTCCTAACTACATTCTACAGTAATGAAGGGGGGGGGGGGGAACCCACTATATGCAAAGATAAATACAAACAATCTAGACTACCGAAAAGGTGAGAGAAAAACAACAAACAATCAAACAAGCAAGAAAACAGGCACAGAAACCTACAGTGATCAGAGAGATGATGATGCTGTTGATGATGTTGAAACCCTTATTTCAGAATCGAGTTGTTAGGCACCGTAAGGCCTCGCTTACACACTGTCCTGCTGATACTACAATGTTCAAATAAGTATTAGGACCGCATTAAACCAGAATCTATGAGGCAAATCAAGGAGATTAGCACAAAACAAGTACGCACATCAAAGCATACAGTCTTCACAAAAAGTTAAGGACCAGTCAACATAATGGGTGACAGTTTCAATAAATCAGAAAAAATAAACGAATAAGATTTTTCCCGTAAAATTCGGTAGCAAGGTTAAGGGGTAATTAGTGAACATGGCGACCACTGTTTGGATGGCCCGTGCAGGTCACACAGCATGCTTGGCGCGTTTGAAAATATGCAATTTCGGCAAAACTAGACCGAGTTTCAGTGTTCCGTGAGCGATACCTGGGGCTTTCTGCACGGCAAAAATGAGATGCAGGTCAAAGAATGCATCCCTGGTTATGAACTGTGCTCATTTGTTTGCCTACATAAGCGGCCGTTTCAGGGATGTTCAGCACTACACCAGCATGCCACCACGACAAAAGTTGAATGATATTTGCAAGTGGTCCTTAACTTTTTGCGAAGGCTGTATGAGAAAAAATGTACAGGACTCCAGCATCAGCAAGGCGTTACGAAAAACGCTGTTCACATAAAACAATTTTACGTTCATGCGATTCAGTGCAGAAATTATGTATAGTCGGCCGTAGAGACGAAGAGATGAGAGAGGGAGAGGCACGAAGTAAACAACAGACCCCCCCCCCCCCACCCCTCCTCCCCCCCCCCCCCGCCCGAGACGAGGGACGAAGTAAACAACAGACCCCCCCCCCCACCAAAAAAACAAAAAACAAAAACAAACAAACAAACAGTCAAACAAGCAATCACTTACAAAACTTACAATGAGAACAAAATCGTCCACTCTCATGTCTGTTTGGGATGTCACAGGGTGGCGCTGCTCGGGGACCAGGACTTACTGCCTTTGTTCTCATCTCACTGCTGGAGAACAATGCTCAGGTTAGTACACTGCTCTTTGTTTTATCACCTACGTTCAGGTTCTAGAATTCATGTCTTCGGGGAATTATTAGGAGTCTGTCTATAGAGAAACAACTTTAAAAACAACAAACAAACAACAAACAAACAAACAAACAACAACAACAACAACCAAAAAATTTTTTTAAAAATTGGATGTCTCCTTTTCCGATCAGGCCTCACTGGAGTGATGCTAGTACACTTTCTGTTTAGGCCAGACAGCCAATTCATCCAAACCCGTTCGCATCGCTTTTGCCACTCTCCAGCGCAATAAGTCCCAGCTTCACTGGCAGCCTGCCTCTTGTTGCGACCCCTTGGCACGCACCTTGGCGTACAAAATCACGAAAATCACGCTTTTTCATGACAACAAAAGTCATTACAAACTAGCACACTCGCCAAACAGGGTTCTCCAAATAAACACCAAACATGACCCCACGCTCAATTTGTGTCCTAAAGGCCGTTCTTAACCGGGCGGACTTTTGGTTCGCGAACTAGGTTCGAGGAGTACGGCGAACTAGGTTCGCGCACGTTGTTTCTTAACCGACCAAATACTTGTGCGCAAACCCTGGTTCGAAAGGTTCGTCGAACTAGGTTCGAGGTCTGCATAGCGTGTCGTGGGAACCCTCGCGATCCTTTGGCCGATCCTGCGCTCTGATTGGCTGCTCGGGGAGAGCTGTTGTGCGCATGTACAAAGTTGAGGAAAATGGCGGACGGCATGGCGGCTATCGACTCACTTCACATTTCCCTCTTTTGCGCTCTTTTCCTCTTTTCTCCTCTTCCTCGGCTTCCAAGAGTTCACTCAAAACGATAACTACCGCAAATGCCTGGTCGTCTCGATCTACGAAGGCCCCCATTTTGGTTGTTTACGATTGTCTCAACTTCCGAGTCCGCCTTGTTCGGGCGATGACGTATGCATATCATTAACGGTCGGTTAAGACAGTGAACTGGTTCGTCCGAACCTCTGGAACTACGTACGTGTGCGCGCTGGCCCTGACGGTTCGTATACAATACTCAGTTCGCCGAACAAGTTCGCCGGACTGGTGGTTCGCCCGGTTAAGAACGTCCTTTACGCCTACAGGGAGCGAGACAGCGGGTGAGGGACGCCCAGGTGAAGGCCCTGGACTACCTGAAGCAGCAACTGCCGTCCATCACCGACACCTACGTCCTGGCCATCGTGTCCTACGCCCTCGCTTTGGCCGGTGATCCTGCGTCGACTAGCGCCTTGGCCCGTCTGGAGAGCAAGGCTGTTGTGGAAGGTACGGCAGTAGCTCGAGCTTGACACCCCCCCCCCCCCTGCCCGCTACATGATAAGAACAAGCCAATAGAAGCCACTACAAGCCACTATTACGCAAAGCGTAGGCCTTCAACGCTAGGCCCGAGACCGCTGCGAATTGCATAATAGTGGCTTGAAGTGGATCCTGGTGATCTGAAGATTTCGAGTAAAACTGAAACTTTTGGGCTGAAATTCGGGCTTCGAAGAGTTAGTGGTCATTATTCAGGGCTTAAACCCTTCCGCCTTTTAGCGGATTTCCACTTTTGGCTAAAATGTTCCTCTCCGCCAACACCGTGTTTCCTCCTATGGAGCATTTCCAATCGCTAGTTCCAACTCACACCAAATCGCACAGATTTTGGTCTGATTCTTTTAAAAAAAAAAACAAAAACAAAAAAACTGCCTCGAAAAATGTGTAACCTCTTCTAAAGCATTTCAGTTCATGCCAAAAAGCACCGAACTGTACAATTTTTTTTTTTTTTTAATAAACTGGGGAACATGCCCCCGAACACCCTAGTGTAGCATGTCTGCTTTGTAGATGCGCGCTCGCGGCTTTGTCACTCCGTCACTAAACGTTTCACATTTTCCCTCCTTTTGGATCATGGACCATTTTAAAATGAGATTATTAGAAGCAAAGGTGGCCTTTACGGAGCGGTAACTGCTCTGTGAAGCTAACTTAATACCCTTAGGAACTTAATACCCTTAGGAACCGAGGGTTACTGATTCTTGGTATTATTACATATAAAGGTGAGGGGAAACGTACATCACGTAACAACACAGTTGACGAACAAGCTAGCGCAAACACACATTGACTATGCAGGCAAAATGAAGTACTGGCGAGGCCCAGCCACGTCACTTCCGGTAAACACCGGCTACTACTGGCAGAGGCCGTACAGTGGATCAGCCAGTGACGTGGAAATTACGTCATACGCTCTTCTGACGTACGCAGCGTCCCGTAATTATGTCGATGGTCTGGGCGTGATGAACTGGTTGGTGTCTCAACGGAACTCACTCGGCGGTTACTACTCTACCCAGGTCTGTCTCTCTCTCTCTCTCCCTCTCTCTCTCTGAATCTACGTGGTGGAAAAGGACGTTACACTCCCAAAGATCCACCTACCCACCTTTCTCTTTGAATCCCGGCTGGGGCCAAATATTTGTGCTGGCCTTTTTCTCGTTGTTCCGTCTTTGGTATCACCCATATGTGGTGGAAAAGGACGTTAAATCTTCAACCCCCGCCCCCGCCCCCATACCAGCACCACCACCACCACCACCAAACCCCTTTTCTCTCTCTCTCTCTCTCTCTCTCTCTCTCTCTCTCTCGCGTTCGAGTCCCGGCTGGGGCCAAATATTTGTATTGGCCTTTTTCTCGTTGCCCCGTCTTTGATATCACCCTTACATGGTGGAAAAGGACGTTAAACTCTCAAACACCCCCACCCCCCCCCCCCCTCTCTCTCTCTCTCTCTCTCTCTCTCTGTGGACATAAAGCCAAAAAGGGTTTCTTTGTTTGTTTTTGTTTTCTGCTTTGTTCCTTTTCCGCGCTTTGAATCCTATGTAGACACAGTAATACTATGTTTTCCAACGGTGTGTAGAATCATCCCAAGCGGCCAGTCTGGTCCAGATTCTGTCGGTTTTGTGTTTTTTTCACAGGACACGATCATCGCCCTTCAAGCGCTTTCTGAGTTCGCTCCCCTGGCCAACTCGGGTGACTCTCTAGACGTGGAGGTAGACGTGACAGCCGGGTCTTTCACCCCTCACTTCACCGTCACCAAGGGCAACGCGCTCGTGCTGCAGAGTGCTGAGGTATGATTTCTGGCTGTGAGCCCAGCACTTGTACCAGGGATGTGTGTGTGTGTGTGTGTGTGTGTGTGTGTGTGTGTGTGTGTGTGTGTGTGTGTGTGTGTGTGTGTGTGTTTTCCTTGCTGCCTCAACCTTAGGCTCATGACACACGGGACGCGTTTTTGTTCGAAAACAACAACAACAACAACAACAACAACAACTAATCCAGAACAGCTCAAAACACGCTCCGGGAAAGCAAAATCAAAATAAAAACAACTTGCAAAGGCATGTTGTAGCCGCATGCCACACGAGGAACACGGACAAACACCATGTTCGCTGTTTGTTCAGACTACAAAAACTCACGTGTGACTGGGGCCTTACTATGACCCTTCAGCAGCAGAGAAGGATGTAGGTCCAACCAACCAACCAACCAGCCAACCAACCAAATCAACCACCATTGAGTACTTCCTTGTTTGTCTGTGTTTCTTTGGGTCGTTCTCATGAGAAGCACGACTTTGGTGTCTTATTTCTCGTAATTGATTTTGTTTTCTTTTTATTCCAGACGAAAACTGTCCCCGATTCACTCACTGTCTCCGCCACAGGCTCTGGTGTTGCTTTGCTTCAGGTGCGTCCAGTTATAGCGTGTTTGTGCGCCGGGGGAAGGGGGTTGGGTAGAGAGACTATTCCTCAACACACACACACACACACACACACACACACACACACACACACACACACACACACACACACACACACACACATGTATTGTTCACACGCATCTATACAGAAAATTAATCATGTACACAGAAATAATGTTGATAAAAATGAAAGTGGGTAAAAGAGAGAGAGAGAGAGAGAGAGAGAGAGAGAGAGAGAGAGAGAGAGAGTTTCTAGCGCTCCTTGTGACGTCACTCTTGCTGTCCAGGTGGACGTGTTCTTTAACGTGGAGGCGGAGGTGGAGGAGCCGGCCTTTGAACTGCACGTTAACCTGACCAAGGACACACTCAACCTGCTGGAGATGGAGATGTGTGCAAGGTACTATTATAACGATAAGACGAAGAAGAAGCAGAAGAAGAGACAAGGGACTTTGGCCTAGCGGTTTAAGCGTTCAGTCCGCGGATCCTGCCGAGTTCGAATCCTCTGATACCTGGTGGAAATGGGCGTTAAACGCCCAAACACCCACAGCCACTCCACCCTCGATTCCTCGCATGGGCAGTAATTTGGTTGAACACTGAGGAACCTGTAGACTCGCTTCCGATCTAAGTAGAGCTGTTCTACGCCTCCACCCCCCCCCCCCCCCTCCACCACCCACACACACACACACACAGACAGACAGACAGACACACACACACACACACACACACACACACACACACACACACACACACACACCGCTACCCCCCCCCCCACCCCCCCTAACCACCCCCCACCCCCCTCTCGCCCCGATGGTGGTCGGGGGCAGGAGAGTAGTGTGGATACATTCTAACTGAGCGCACTCCCGTTTGTACAGTTCGCCGGTTAGGCCCATTCTAACTGTGCAGCTGTAACACTGGTTCAAACCGCTGGGAAATGAACCCAGCACGCACGCTCTGGCGAATCACGTGCATTTGCTCATACGCTGGACATGTGCAGCAACACACTACAAAGACACAATCATGATTTGCAAAGGGCCAGCACAGCTATTTCATTTTCCGAATTTCTCTTTCCTCGTGTCCGTTTGCAGATGGCTTGTAGCGGGTTCCACCGGTATGGCTGTACAGGAAGTGGGTATCCCATCAGGCTTTGAGGTGGACACGGAGTCGCTGCTGGGACCATACACACTCAAACGGAAAGAGACGGAAAACTCGAAGCTGGTGTTGTACTTCGACGAGGTAAAACAAATATAGAGTAGTGAGTGAGTGAGTGAGTGAGTGAGTTTAACACATTTCGTGCCGCGCGTGGTTTTTTGTTTTCTGTTTGTTTTTTGCTGCCACAACTCTTTACCGGCTCCAGTGGTATTCCTCCCTGGTAAAGGGTGGCATCCATGGAGGGCTCGGAAACTGGGGCAATGTTTATTATGCATGATGATGGAGATGAGGATGATGGTAAGATGATGCTATGGAGGTCCGTGTGGTTTGGGACTGCGGGACAGGGTCGCATTCCGCGCTTCCTGTCATAAATATCGGCATTAACCAGGCCGGGGAACTACGGCACCTGCGGTGCCGGCCGTGCAGTCCACATCATAAGACGTGTCATACGAAGGGAAGCACCCCCAAAGTCGCACCCGTGAAGTGGGTGAATCTGGGCTGTGTGGCAACAGCCTCCCCATCGGGTCCATAGCACACCCGCTCTGGGTAGGAGCTGACCTAGGTAGGAAAAATCCCGCTTGCCTTGGCTGGGACTCGAACCCGGGTCTCCCTGTCCATGGTCCGAAGTGTTAACCACTACACTACGGGGGCCGGTGTATCCCATGTTTTTGACTCTTTTTCGGTTTGACCCTGTATGCGACAAACGGGCAAGATTAACTGTTCAGTGACAGCTCTCACTGCAGCAAACACGAGTATAATCGAAGTGCAACGCTCCCACTAAGCCAAATTCAAATCCGTGTAGACAAATTATGCTTAAAAAAAAAAAAATAATAAGTAAGACCATTGGTGAATTTTATTTCTTCTTTTTTCCCTTTAATCTTAAATGGTGTAATTCCATCCTTGGCTAAGCCATCTTATGGTTTTGGAACATGTGAGTGCGCCTGTAGTCTCGGAATTCTTTATCTTGATGATTACTACAGTTCTTAATATGGTACAGTGGGGTTTTTGTTTGTTTGTTTGTGTGTGTGTGTGTTTTTTTTTGTTTTTTTTTGCTGCCCCAACTCTTTGCCAGCTCCAGTGGTGTTCCTCCCAGGGTCATGGGTGGAACCCACGGAGTGTTTCTTTGTCATTTATTTTTTTTTTTTTTCACCGGCTTTGCACAAACGGTTGAACATTCAAATTGTACGACTGTTGTTCTGGAGCACTCAGTGTGGTCGCCGCTTCATTGAGTAATCTTCTGTTGGCTCAGTTCTGTTGGCTCAGTGCCAGCATTACAAACGTTGTCACTGTCCAGGTATCTAAGTGGTGTGGTGATTGATAGTTACCACGAAAACAGCTCAGAACGACTGTGGGCATGAACATGGTAGCGTTAGTCCCTTTAAATGTTTTTTTGTTTTGTTTTTGAATCCAAATACACACCATTCATTTATTTATTTGTTTATACATTGCTTTCTTTTTGCCTCTGTAACTCTTTGATCAGATCAGTGGAATCCCGACGTGTGTGCGTATGTCCATGCTGAGAACCCGGATGGTGGCCAAGTCGAAGCCGGTTGCTGTCCGCGTCTATGATTACTATGAACCTGGGTGAGTTTGCAGAAGGTGCTGCCAGCGTGTCCTGTATGGCATTAACTGGAAAACCGTATGCTAATATGGATGCCTGGTCGTTGTAGTGGGTGGGTGTTTGAGAGTTTAACGTCATTTTTCACGTGTATGGGTGATATCAAAGACGGGGCAGCGAACAAAAAAAAAAAAAAAAAAAAAAAGGCAAGTGCAATTAGCCTGCTTGTGGATTCGAATGCCGATAGTGTCAAATGTGAGCAGACCAGTTTCTTGTCTTCGAAATCAACTAGCTATTGTACAGACAGACAGACAGACAGACAGACAGACACACACACACACACACACACACACACCACACACACACGACACACACACCACACACACACACACACACACACACACACACAGCCTTGTAAACACCAAACTGACACCCTCCCCGCTACCTGTGTTGTGTGCAATGGTGCCAAATACTTGTTATGTTGCTTTTCTGTCTTATATCCTTTCCGGGGAGCCGGGATAGCTGAATGGTAGAGCGTTGGACTTTCAATGCTGTGGTCGTGAGTTCAAATCCCGGCTCCTGCCAAATATTTGTGCTGGTCTTTTTCTCGTTGCCCCGTCTTTGATATCACCCATACGTGGTGGTAAAGGACGTTAAACTCCCAACACCCACCCACCCCTTATATCCTTTCCTGAGAGTGAACTTTCATTTTCAGTAGAATGCCATGTAAAATAATTATTTGGACTGATAAGCAGTACCGTCCGCTTCAAGTTAATAACAAAGACATATTTCACGTGTAACTTACCAACTGACCTTCACCTTCAGACAACCAAGCGAACACTTTCTACGAGTCGGCCGTGCTGAAGGGATCATCTGTGTGTGACGTCTGCCCGGACTGTGGATGTCCTGTAAGTTTAGTTGCTGCGATAACTTTAAAGCCGAGCTTAGTTCAAGATAGTTCGATTCATGGGATTCTCGTGACCCCTGAGTCAGATTCCTACATTCACTAAGACTGTTTGGAGCATTGTGGGACGGCGGGGATGTTGACTGTGTGTCAGTTAGGTGGCAACTTGGGTTGGAATCAAAGTTGAGACAACTATTAAGATCCTACCGTGTCATTGCAATCGTTAAGAAATCCCGAAAGAAGTGCGCTGTACGTTTTCTGTGCCGGTCGCCCGACAATTCCCCAATTTCCACCCTGTGCCCGCGCGAGACTTCGGGACTACCTCCTTCTTTGTCACTACTAAACGTTCAGAGATTTGGCGAGACTTAGGGTCTCGACGCAATGCGCAGTTGAAGCACGTTTTGGAATTCTGAAGGCCAGTATTGTAACGAGATGGTCACCCGGACTAATCAGTTTCGAGCGTACAGGCGCACTCGTCAGTGAGCCAAACATTTCCAAAACTTGATTTGACGTAGCAAAGATGGAATGCGACAGTTTAGGTGGTACGATGATAGTGAACCGCACTACCAAGACAGTTTATGTTACGTGGTGAATGTTCGAAGAGCCCGCCGTCTTACCGTGGTATACGGTGACTCAGGCACACACTCTTCACGTAGCGAGTTCTTATATTGACTGCTTAAGAACTCGCTACACTCGCTACGTGAAGAGTGTTCGCCTGATTGTCATCGTATTCCTCGGTAATACCACGGCCTTTTTGGGTTTTTTACTAGCTCTTTTACTAGTTTTAGTTTTTTAGCTTTTTTAAGGGTGTTTTTTTTTTTTTTTTTTTTTAAAGTCCTTTTAGTCTTGTCACAGTATGCGCTTAGAGCTCACTGAGAATAGGCATTTTATGCGTATCCTTTATTATTATTATATTATTATTATTATTAAAACGGCCACCGTCAAAACGTTTCTGGTTTTCTTTGTCGGTGTTCATCTGGCGTTGAAATACTTCATTTAATTTGTTACCATTTCAGCCAAGCGCGCACAAGTAATATTGACTGACTGGTAGCTTCTGGAGAATGGCGGAGATAATGTGGTGATGCATGTATCGCGAAGCTGTTATTCTTTAGCATTCAGTTCAATAAATCAACACAATGAATAAACTGCGTTGGTTGACAAATTTTCAGTCATCTGTCAGTAGTTGTTAGAACAAAAGACATAATTATGGGCAGCGGGTGTTTTTGCACCACTGCAGGGACCCGCCCTTTGGAACACTCTTCCAATAAAGGTTAGGCATACTGACTGTTCCCAGCGTTAACTCTTTGACGACGGAGCGCAATTTCTGACACACGATTTCCTATAGGAAATCGTGTGTCAGAAATTGCGCTCCGTCGTCAAAGAGTTAAAACTTACCTGTTCCGTCAGTCGCCCGGCTCACACACACACACACACACACACACACACACACACACACACACACACACACACACACACACACACACACACCGGCACACACGCCGTGGGTTGACACTGCACCCGGCTAACACACACACACACACACACACACACACACACACACACACACACACACACACACACACACACAGAGTGACTGACACACACCGGCACACACTTACCTGTTCCGTCAGTCGCTCAGCAGTAGTCATGAGTGAATGACTCACCCGGCTCACACACACACACACACACACACACACACACACACACACACACACACACACACACACACACACACACACACCCCGGCACACACGCCGTGGGTTGACACTGCACCCGGCTAACACACACACACACACACACACACACACACACACACACACACACACACACAGAGTGACTGACACACACCGGCACACACGCCGTGGGTAGACACTGCACCCGGCTGACACACACTGACACACACACACACACACACACACACACACACACACACACACACACACACACACACACACACACACACACACAAGATACAAGAGATACAAGATATTTTATTCCTGTATCAGAAAAAAGTACAAGTGAGAAAGTTGCATGAAAAACAAAATAATCAGAAACATCAGCATAATGCATAAAGAACAGACTCTATAAATCCAACCGGTAACAGCAACAACGCTAACATCGTAGGGAATATGTAAACAAAGATGTCAAAGATATGGATGCTGACAGACAAATGAGGTGCGCAGTCAACTAATCAAAACAGGCGCTGGAGAACAAGTACAAGAAAACAACGCAGTCCACACACACCACACACACACACACACACACACACACACACACACACACACACACACACACACACACACACCACACACACACCCGCGCGCTCATACTACGCCTCTCTCCTTAAGAAATTTGGCAAGGTTAAGTGCTACCTTCTTTGATTTTGTGCCTATTAACCGACATAAGCTGTAAGTCGATTTGACTTTTCGGAACTGACATGGGGTAAACTTGTTGCGTTCTGCTTCAAGTTAAGAGATGGACATTCGAACAGAAGGTGGAACTCGTCTCCTACCGCAGCCATGTCGCACTTCCTGCATAGTCTGTCATCTCTCGGAACTACGTGTTTACGACCTTGTTGAACTGGGAGTCTGTGGTTGCTACAGCGGAACTTGAGTGCAATCGCATAGGAATCTGGCAGACACCTTATTATAGTATTCTCCAAAGTAATGTCGTCTTTAAATTTTTTGAAAAGGAGGCATTTCACACACACACACACACACACACACACACACACACACACACACACACACACACACACACACACAGAGAGAGAGAGAGACTGAACTGACCCTGACTGAGACTGTGAACAGTAATACGCTGGCTGAGGCCGGAAAGTCAGTGTCGGAAAAGCGGAGCTATACGTAACCGGTGTGGTATAGTTGATGGACTCCCCAGGTAGTGGACACCCCGGTCCAATAACTTTAAAGTTAATGGACCCCCGGGGTCCAACAATTATCAGAGGGTATAATTATTGGACCCCCTCTGGTTGTTGGACCCCCCCTTTCACTTAAAAAAAAAAAAATTCAATTACTTATAGCTCTGTTCTCTTTGCTATGACTCGTACACCGTCATTGACGGTTTAGGAGATAACCTTGGTACAGGTAAACTGAACTAGCTGAGGTATTGGACGCAGACACATTGGATTTCTGAATGAAAATATGCTATCAAATTAAAAAGATAAATAACTAGTATCTCAGTTTGTCGTGTCTGCGTATTCAGGCGTGTGTGGTGGGGGGGGGGGGAGGGCGGGGTCGGTGTCGGTGTTGCCGATGTGTGAACTGAAGGTGCGCTAAACTGACATCTTTCTGCAATTAAAACGGATTTTGTCAATATTGACGGCGATATAATATGGACTGATGAGTCGGGATGGGGGGCGGGGTCATATATGGGGATGGTCGGGGGGTGAGGGGTGAGTAGTTGGACGATGGGTATAGGGATGGGGGGGGGGGGGAGATCTATCTGCTCGGAGGGGTTGTGAAGGGGTATGTGGGTTAAAAGGTTGCGTCTGTAGTGGATGTGTGAATTTTGAAGGTGTGTGTGTGTGTGTGTGTGTGTGTGTGGTGTGTGTGTGGTGTGGTGTGTGTGTGTAGTGTGTGGTGTGTGTGTGTGTGTGTGTGTGTGTGTGTGTGCGCGCGCGCGTGTGTTCAAAAACATCACAGGGAGATCTATAAACAATCACGACATGGCTCAAAACGGACACCTCAGTTAAGTAACGAGAAACACCTTTAAGTAACAGGGGGGTCCAACAACTATAGGAGGGGTCCATTTGCTTAAATTTATTGGGGGGTGGGGGGGGGGGGGGGGGGGTCCAAGTACTATGGGGGGGTCTCAGTAACAACTTTAGTTGACACCGGCCTGGCGGCTCTGTCAGGCTCTGTGTGTCAGAGGTAGTGCCATGGCATTCACCTCTGGTAGTGATTTTCGCACGGTTACCAACATAGGTGGGTTGGGGGAACTCCGTCACACCTTGCGGTTTGGGGGAAATTCGTCACCCAAGTTTCTTCTATAATTCAATGCACTTACTAGCTTTCACCCCGCCAAATAGGCTCTCCCAAGTACTAACAAGATTCCAGACGATAGATGGTCGACCAGTGAAAACACTTGGTACGCCAGACGCGGCAAACGATCGCATTCTGACTGGCTGCTTTTTCTCGTCTGCTTCATCACTTCAACGTGGTCTTTTGGCCGGTAAAGTCCCAACTGTCCTTTGATAAAGTCTTATTTTTATGTTTTTGAATGAAATCAAATATATGAAGGGTCTTAAACGGCATAAACACGACTTTATTTTAAAGTTAAAAGGTCAAGTTTCTTTAGCGATGAAACACACCAAAACACTGCATAAACACGAAATTACTGAAGTGGACGAAGGTTCCCCCCGCCAAAATGTACATGGGGGAAAATCCGTCACCCATCAACAGGGGAAATTCGTCATATTGCAGTGCATGTAAAGAAAAGCTTAAACGTTTTAAAGAGTAGCTAAGAAGTGAAATAGTCTAATCTAACACTAAATAGCCTTCATTAGCTGCTGGCATGCGCTCGCAACCCGGCCACCAGGCTGTGGATTTATAGACAGCCAGTGGACCACACCCATCACTCTCTCTCTCTCTCTTCTCTCTCAGTCTCTCTCTCTCGCTCTGTCTCCTTGTTCTTATGTCTGTCTGCCGATTGCGGTTTTCATGCAGTGGTTCAGTGCCTTAAATGTGTATGTGCTACAAACTGTAGCCTCGGGTCAGATTTCTTCTTTATTTTTTGTTCTAACATGTGTGATTAAACCGGCAACTCTCTCTCTCTCTCTCTCTCTCTCGTGAATGAAGAAGACTGTTTCAGGCAAAACTGAGCTTAAAACAACTTGAGAGGTTATTTTTGTGTGTGTTCGTTAAGCTTACTATCAACTAGTGGGATGTCAAACAAAAAAGAAAAAAGGCTAAAAACTTGAAATGTCAGGCTTGATGATACTTCTCTCAAGCCTAGTCAGTGACGAAGTTCCCCAGGCGGAGTTCCCCCGAAGGTGTCGCAGTTCCCCTGAAACACGCTCACTTGTTCTCAGAACGATTTTCAAGGCATATTCATGAGGTCAAAGTCGCAGTTTCATTGAAAGCAGGCCTGCGATTGGTTGAAGTATCCGTTGGCATTAACGCATAAGCAATGCCATGTTTCTCTCTCTCACGTGAACACGAAAGGCGGGCAGTGTGTAAAAGCTAGTGGACGCATGCACGCAGTGCCAAAGTTCCCCCAACGGCACTAATGATTCGTTAATACTTATCTAATAAAATTATTCACTCAGTGAGCTCACGAGTGTCGGCTACAAACTGATGCCCACACTGATCCGGCTGTGGACTCAAAACTATGCCACCAGGGATCCGGCTGATCTGAGTTTCTTGCCCTTCCAGTATTTTCTGACCCAGTTGTCGGCAATTCCTCAAACGGAACGTTTATAGTTAGATTGAGCTTATGCAAATTTCAGTTCCTACGCCCATGCTTGCTCTGGCAGAAGTTCGTGAATGTGCACCGAGATCTTGCAACTTTGATGTCCAAGACACCTACCCTGTGCTTTCGACGGGTGCATAATACGCTGGCTGCAAATCTGCAGACGGGTAGTATGTATGAATATTCCGTTCCATTGTGTTGAACCTCCAAAACCATTTTGGTGATCGTTCTACATGCGTGTGACGTCACGCCGAAAAAGACGCCGAAAAAGAGGGCAAGTCGATGCTTTCATAGTTTCAAGGATTAAACACGTGTACCGCTTTTAGTCTTAGTTTTGGTTTATGCGATTGTCTTGTTCTTTCTAATATTTTGTAGCTAATGTTTTCGGTTTTTTTTTGTTGCTCTTTCTAATGTTTTGTTGCCCTTCGCATGAAGTCCTGCTCTGTATCCCCTCTAAAGCTGAAAATCCATGTGTCCGGTTGCGGTGCGGGAAAAATCGCTCCGACGTAAATCTCTTGACATGAATCCATTAGTACGTTGCGGCAGCGGGACAGATCCGGCGAGTTTGCGGTACCGTTGCGGCAAATAAAAAATCGGACACTGGAGCGATTTTTCAGCATGCCGCATGGCTGATGTGCGGCAAAAAATGGGAGCGTGGCACTTTTTTCGCGCCATAATGCAGGACCTGGGCAAACTGCTCCAGGGAGAGTCGAAACTTCCCTCCGTCCATCTGAAGCTCTCTTACAAGTTGGAAAAACGCACCATACGATCGTCGCTGTCTCAGAATAGGATGTATCCAAAATCGATGACGCCTTTTTGATTTGCTCTTTCTCAGTTTTCTTTGCTAACAGCAAGATCAAAAGTACCAGCCTTTCTCTCTTTGATCAACCTCGCGAGTTGGGAATGGACAGGTGCCATTTGCTATGCTGTCTCAAAACAAAAAGGCGGAAAAGTGCCGTTGTCGTACCGTATATATATTGGATTCAAACATTGCTTTTTTCCGGATGCGAAAACGCACATGTATGCCGTGCCGCTGCGGACTGCAACCGCACCGCAACCGCACCGCAACCAGACATATGGATTTTCAGCTTAAGACTAAAGAGTATTAAACACTATTTTGAATTTGATATACAGATCTGTCTTATCCTGTCTGTTTAAATCTTAGCATGAGAAGACAGCCAGGGTTCACCCTAGCCAGTGACATACTCATCCAGTGACTGCATCTGATTTGTGATGGCGCGGACCAGAAAATACAGGACATCACTTGGAAATGGGAAAAGTGAAATTATACCTTATCGTCTGTTTGCAGAGAGATGGCTGTGGTCCAGCTGAGCAGCACACTTTGGCCTGATATCAGGGTTGACATCGTCGTCGTCATCCTCGGATGCTGAGTTGCAGTCCAGTTGATCCTTCTTATAATCACACTGGAGCACCCTCTCTGTCTTCAAGTGGCATTTAACTGTGAGTCCGGCTTCTGCTGTTGCAGTTTGTTTGCAGGATTCTTGTGATAGCTGCGAGAATGGTACGCTTTTTTCTAATTGGTCCGCTTCACTCTGTCATACAGTTCAGAGCTTGGTGCTGTGAAATGACATTTCTCACATTGTCGTGCTTCAGCGATCGTCAAATGTGTCAGGACCATGGTAGCCATTCGGGCTACCGCCCTGAACAAAACTGGTAGGCCGAAAAAAAATTCTGGAAGCCGGAGTGGCTGCTAGGTTCTGATTCATCTCAGAATTCCTGCTCGCCATTCCGGCTACCGCTACCGGAGCTTTCACTCGCCCGATGGTAAATTTGGTAGCGAAAGCGAGCGGGCGAGCGCATTTGACGATCGCTGGTGCTTGTTGCACCACACGGCCTTGTTTTAGCTCATTGTCCGTGTCAGAGAACAGCATTATGCGCAGGCCTTGCATTTCATGATGACTTTGTATGGCAGAGTTCCACATCTGACAAGTTTCTGTTCAGGTGATTTAAGTCTCATATAGCCACCTGATGTGTTTGTTCAGCATGTAATGCAACTGGTTTTGTTGCGCCTAGGAGATGATAAGGTGCAATATTTGTTGTATGCGCTTAGAATTTATGGTTGTTTGACCTAGCTTAATTGTTATAAATTGCTTTCTATGCTTTTTTTTGTAATCAGAAGTTTGAGAAATTCGCATGAAGGTGCAGCGTCTCCAGCATGTCTTAGGGTTTTACTGCCCCCATAGACCAGTTTGCATCATTTGTCCAATGTTGCATTTTTTTTTTTCACGTAATGCAGGCACACTAGCCACAAATTAGTCTTTGGTGCATGTACGACTTAAAGCCCGAAAAACTCACTCATTCACTTGTCTGGTCAGGTGCTGAGTTGGGCCTTGCATGCGTCATACTTGGAAACCACAGCATCCTTCGTCAAAGCAGCAGCAGCAGCAGTTGCTTATCGCACCTTATGGCCATGCTGGAATCCCTTCCGTGTTGTCTTTCTGCAACCTTGCATCGTGAAGAAAAGGTTGTCCCTCTCCCAGTAAGTTTTGTGAGGGAAAACGTTCAATGTAGGTTATGTAAGACCAGATGGAAATTTCCGTCTCTCACAAAAGCATAGGAATTGTGACTGTTGGGAATGGGATATAATCAGAACGCAGTACTGTTTACTTATATGGGTGTCTGCTGTTAGCATGCTTTGTAATTGTGAGATTTTTTAGGGGGTATTTACAGGCTACAGAACATGATAGCTTTCGGGGCATTAGTAACAACTCGCTAACTTATAGTCTGAAACTTCTGTTTGCTTTCAAAAAAATTTCGTGGTGTGAAAAATGACAGTTTTGGGGTGTTTATTTTTTATTTTTTTTAGTAAGATCCATGCCAGGTTAGTTTGACAACACATGAGCCTTGCTGTTGGCCTAGCTTGTAAACTACTTGTGTTCATGCGCAGCTGTGTATCTTGGCTGACCGGCTAGCAGACACCAGAAGAGTGAAGGGGTAGGGGGTCGCTGCAGACATTACAAAAAAACGGGATATTGGATTTCTTTAAAATCAGTCACACTTGACTCTCTGGCTGCTCTGTGCGTGGACATTTTTTTGTGAATTTTGATGCATTGGGAGGGTGTTTCAATTCATAGAGCGTTTTATTCATTAGGAAAATATAGTGTTTTCCTTGATATAATCATCAGTGTTTCATAGCCTCTCCGAAACTCTAGGAAAAGTCGCATATAAAGCCAGCAAAATTCGAAACCAAGCAAGGGAGGCTATCAGTCTAGTCGGGATAAACTAAGCTTTCAGATAATACATGGTGTTCCTTCCCTTAGACCACAGTCTGACCAGCACAACTCACCAAATTCGTTGTGGATCTGTCGATGACGCGTCTACAAAGAAGTGGCCAGCGTCGCAGCTGTAACCTTGACGTGTCTTCAAAGAGTGAAAGTTGCCAAACACAAAAAATCTGGCAGACAGTGGCTCAGGGCTCCCTAAAAGCTACAGACCTAAAGGGTCCACTGACCCCCAGTTCAAAATTTTAGGGGGTCTTTGTACCCCCACTTTCAATTTTTAAAGGGTCAGAATCATTTCTCAAGTTTTTTAGTGCATGGAATTATAAATTCAGTAAATACTGCTGAACACATAAGGTGTGTGTGTGTGTGTGTGTGTGTGTGTGTGTGTGTCACACTGTGTGTGTGCAAAACTGAATTTTATCAACTTCAAATCATATAATTAAATGAAGTGGGTACTGTCCGTACAATTCAGTTTTGTACACTAAGTTTTGCTGCTCTGTGCCGACCGGCTCTGACGCGACGTCTGAATCGTAGCTATCTGACGCCGAAGTGCACCCGCTGCCGGGCGAGGGCTCGAGCCCCTCCACAACTGACTTTTCCACTGACGAAAAAGTCTATAGTCTTTTGAACTTTCACTTTTTTCGGTGGCATGATTCGTCACAGCGAAAACGAATCCGATCGGTAACAAGAGCACTGGCTCTAAAATCTTTCGTCCATGGTTTCGACATCGCACGTACGCCGGGTGCTTCGGTGCGCAGAGGGAAAAGATGGGGCACGTTCACTACGCGCGATTGGCTGTAGAAGCCGCCGACCTGCAGCAGACAGCAGTAGACAGTTAACGCCTGCGAGCGTTTAAACAGAACCAAAAACAGAACCGAACTGAACGCGGCCAAGGCAAGGGAGAACACTCATTCGATCACAACAAGCCTATAGGCGTACGCACGGTAGTGCAGAGGTAGTGCGTCAAGCTACGCACAGATCGCGTTCATAATGCTTCAACGTACCCCCTCGAATTTTTTTTAGTACGTACATTTTTACTTCAGTGCGTAAATTACGCACAGACCCACAGTTTAGGGAGCCCTGGTGGCTCTTCCTTCACTCAGAATTAAACTTTTAAAGCCTAAGGTCCCTGGCATGAAGCCAGTGATGTCGCGTTAACGCAGTTTTGACTCTGACCCCTCCACTTGAGACCTTGGTGTTTCCTGCTGTCTGGGAGGGTATCCTATTGGTGTGAGGTTGTTAGTGGGAGGGGAAGTAACTACTTTGGAGCCTTCGTGAGATGAGAACACAGCTTATGGTCAAAACTAACATGAAACGTTCTGCTGGTTGTCCCCCCCAGGTACCCAGGTGAGGCCAGTTCCAGTACGGCACCACGATGTGGGAACGGTCACCGCCAACAAGGAGAGTGACAGCAGCCCCAGCAGCTGACCAGAGCAGTCATTGTGAGGCACCAGACTGCACCAAGTTTGTCTGTGTTTCTCTGTTTGAGATTTGTCAGATCATAAGTAATATGATTTAGTGATACTCAATGTACAGGCTGGGGAGTTTTCAGTCATTTGGCAGTTTCAGCCAAATTTCCTATCCTTTAAGCCAAAAAAATCATGCGTTTCAGCCAAAAGAAAAGGCAGGAGGAGAAAGGTTGCACGCACAGTCACGTATCATGATAATGTATGTAATGCCATACGGGACAGTCTAACTTCATATTTGAAGACTTGCATGTCAGTATCAAGGCAGTATTTTACTTCTGGGTGCCAGGAGAGGCTACTACATGCCTTTAAATATGCTAAGGTTTGTTTTCTTAAGTGGGTCATTGTCCCCGTAGTCCCCCAGCATGGCGCTGCCTCTGCACCTTGGTCTAGGTTTTAGTCCTCCTTTCCCTCGGCAATTCCCCAGTCTGAATGTAGTAGAAAAACATGACAGGCAATGCAATACATGCAGCCAAATTTTCTTAGCTTTTTTTGGGGGGGGGGGGGGGGGGGGGGGGCGGGATAATGAGAGATTTACCTTAAAGTTGTAAGTTGAGCAGGCAGTTTGGTTCAGTGTCATGCTCCGTACACATGCCCACTCTTACACATGTACATGTATCCATTTTCACACACACATTCATACCAGGGGTATTTTTCTCTGCTGTCACCTTTATTCCTTAATCATTCTATGAGTTGGGTTGCTGTCCTGGCTCGATTTTGTCGACCATAACAGTTTCTTTTGGGGTTGCTGACACTCGTATGGTTTGCGCACTCGATCGCCTGAGTTGAAGGTCACGTCAAGCGCCTCGTCCCCAAGTCCAAACTGCAAAATGTCCCTCAGTTGCTGCAGGTCAGTGGTGGTGGGGTTGGGCGCTGTGATTCTGGCCTCGGACAGTCTGTACAACTTGGTGTACTAGTTGTCTGCCCCCTCCCCAGCACGTGTCTCCTGACCAGCGAGCACAATCTGTATGGTCCTCAGTGCAGCATTTCAGAACTGTGTCAATCACCTTGGGCATGTCAGATTTAATTTTAACCGTGTCTGCCCTGCACAGTGCTGTGAAGTGTTATAGGATTAGCGTAGCGAAACACCAGGATCCCTCACCTGTGGGGCAGTACTGGTGCCGAGGTTTCTTGTCAGTAGAGAAACAATGATACACAGATGCCAGAATAGCCTTCTTCATAATCATACCATCCACAGTATTGTTACCCCGAACTGCACGGTTGTAGTAAATAGTCAGCTTTCTGATGGCGGCTTCAGATGTACATATTACTGTACCACTACTACCAGAGCACACAGAATCCAAAATCCACAGCACATACCAGATAGCACCCGCAAAGTCTAATCCACTGCACAAGTCACTACTCCTCAGTCAAAACTGCACCAGCTGACCTGATCCCACCCAGTGTTTTCATGCGCAGTTAGTGAGTTACACACACATTATTGTTCACTGATTGTTCACTGAAGTTGTAATACTTCAGCCACTGCTGCCTTGAAGTCAACCCGGGTGTGATAGAGCTCGAAACATGGCTCTTGACACAGTCCAACGTCACACTTCACACACTGAAATCGCGTTTCCTTCCGCCGCTGATAGCCCACCTGCCCCTGCATGTTTTCACCACGAATGCTGCAAGCGATGCAGACTCGCGTGGGCCTGGATTTGTAGCCAGTGACCAGGATTTTCGTGCACCAGTGTCCGACATCTTTGGCTGAGAGGCGCTCACACTGCATTGGAACGGGAGCTGGAGCTTCCAGTCTTGGGACCGCGATGGTGAGACACTCCACCAAGTCCAGATTGAACTCATATTGGCCCTTTGGCTTGTCCGTGCTCATTTTGTAGAGCAGGAAACACTGCACTTTAGCAGGGTGGATCATGTGCATCGCTACACGCTTCCACCACTTCACAGTCTTGCGGTGGAAGCTGTAGTATGCAAGGTGCTGGTCGAAATTGTCGACCCCTTTCATGTGGTGATTGTAATCATCCACCAGCTTTGGTTTCCTTCTTGGGTTGCCCTGTCTGTCTGTGCCAGCAGCAACAGAGTCAGTAACATTGTGTGCAGTGGACATCAGGAAAAATGTCCTTTTTCTTGTCCTTGAACTTGTAACAGTAGGTTGTCTTTCCTTCGGAACATTGACTCTCCCTTCTTCAGCTTCACTGTGTTTGGGTGGAGGCTGGTGGGCAGCCCTTCTCGACCCTTCAGGACAGTTCCCACAGACATTGTGTCCCGTTCCCGCAGCCACTCAAACAAGTCAGGCTTTAAAAAGAAACTGTCCATGTCAACACAGAACGATCGTCACGTCTGACATTGCTCTTTTCTTGTTTGACTATGCAAGAGTTACGATCTGCACTAGCCGCGAAATAGTCTTTGTTGCTTGCGCGGCTTTAAGCCCTAAATAACTAACTACGATCTGAACTGCTTAGATGTCACTGATTGTGGCCGTGTTGGGCATCCACTTTGAAGCTACACTAAAGCAAAACATTGAACTACACACAAAAAAGTTTCAAACAAAATCGGCAGAAGTATTTCAACCATCAAAGCAACTTTTCACTGAACGGACGCAACAAAGACATCATGAAACCACGGACGATTGAAACAGCGACAGTTTTTTTGTTTTTTGGCTCCGAAAGAATAACTTGTTAAACAAAGGAACACCACGTGTCTAATCAAAGCAACCAGAATGTTGATCGAATATTGATCATGAGACCTTGATTTAAATGAACTTTCGCAACAACCAGAACAAACAAGAACGGACGCAACATGTATTAATTTTGGACAATAATCGGAAATCACTTACCTTCTTGCCTTGCCCACGCCATCTTGCCGTAGGACCGCACCAAAAGAGTACCCGGATGATAGTAACGGGAAAGGCCGTCTCTTCCCGGCTGGTGGTGTACTTGGGTCTGATTTGAACGATCGCAACAAATTGACAAAAATTCACCCGGCCCTTAAAATTCTGGAGTAGCATTCACGCAAATTGCTTTAAACAGGCAAAACTTTTAGGTTTTGGCACAGGAGGTCGTTTGAAATGAAATGAAACAGTATATGAAGCATGTTCGGCAACTGTGTCCTGCAGATGATCGTTTTGTTGTCTGTTTTCAAAGTAACGCTTTGCTAAAAATTTTAATCATTTTTGCTCACACAGACATTGAAATAAACTGTGAAAAGTATTTTCAACAATTCTGAGCAAGTTTACAAATTTTTTTCAACACTCAAGGCTTTTTTCTTCAGACATGTGCAAGCACCCAACAGTGTCCCGTTTCACAACTTGAACTTTCAGTAGGTTCATGCCTCATTTTTTTTACTTCAAAAGCCACCAGAATGGAACACAACCAACAAAATTGTCTTTATTATCTCTTTGAAACATCTAGAATCAATCAAGCATAAGTTTGTCAGGATATGTTGTTCATGGAAAGAAAAAAGTGCGCACAAAGATGAGCCGTAATGTGTACCCCATGTTTTGGCAGAGCCTCATATCCTCCGCTCTGTTTCGTCCCACCAGGCAGCAGATAACTTGTTGTGGGTCTCCTGGTCGCTGCTGCCACAATACATATATGACTAAGTGCCAAAAGGTGAGAGCCAAAAGAGGACAAAGGACTTCAAAACTGAAACCAAAAGAACCTGTTTTAAAAGGGTTTTTTTGTGATGGCCTTTTATAGTACTGTTCCTATCTGAAAGCAGAAGATAAGCCTGCAGATAGATTTTGTGAAATTTGACTTTGAAATTATTCGTGTGCGAGCGTGTCGTTCATCAGCAATTACACCACAGTGCCCCTGTAACTCTGATGTTTGTTCAAATAAATTGGTTTCAGTTGGACATCAAATTCGTTCTAAAGACACCACTTTTGAGGTTAAAAAACAAGAAGTAAAACTTGAAACCAAATCCTCATAAGACACCACTTCGTGTAATGGCTGATGAATGACACACGTAGAAATTTTGAAGTTTCATGTTTTGGTAACAAATACTCGTATGTTGTTTTCACCATCATTCACACATATTAAATGATAAAAAGAACCATAATCTGTTGCAACACCAGTTTTTCTTTAATTCACAGCAAGTAAATGTGACTAAGAGACAGATATGTCTGTCATCATCTTTACACCAAAACTGATGCAGTGGTTATAAAACTACAACAAAGCTGCTCCATAAATAACAGCAAACAAAATTGTATCATGCAGACCATCCAAAAGTAGTTTTAAAAAAAACACCCTTACAGCTTAATTGTGTACAGCAGTACTGAAAAAAAACGACTAGTCATGTAACTTAAACAAAACCAAGCCCAACAGTCCGACCGTCAGCCTGTTGGGCATTTTGGGTAACAATACTTCAGACAGTGCATGCGTGAGGAGTTGTGCACGAACCCAAAGACTAAAGTCAACAGGCTCAATTTATTGCTGCCCAAGTATGAGCAAACGAGTGTAAGGGGGCTGTTGGCAGAAAGTATGCGTACAACCGATGAAGTGCATGGGAACATTGTATTGAGTGAAAGTGTGGCAAGTGTGGAGTGGATGCTGTGAGGAAGAGTTGTGAGGAGAAGTTAGGTCCCTCCCTGCATCAAGAAGTGGGATGGACCAGGTGGTAAACAGTGAATAGAAGTATGGTTCTGTGAGAGACTGTGAATGCGTTGCATGTTGAGTTAGAAAAACTTGCAAGGCATGTGTTCACATCTGAATGGCAACGCAAGCAGGTTGGCATGTTAGCTGCAACATTGCCCAATGACACTGCTGTTTATGTGGATTTCGCAGAGAATTTTCTCTGCAAGTTCTAAGACGAATCACAGAGTGATCATTGGGCGTACAAGCAGGTAACAGTCTTTCCTGCTGTGATGTTTTCCAGGTGTTGTAGAGGGCCTGGGTGTGAAGAGGTGAGGCGAGACTAACATTTTTTTTTCCTTCTGGTGACTTTCGCCGTGACTCGCAAAGTACGCAGGTTTTCCTATGCTGCAACACAGGATCATTCAGTATCCGGAGAATGTCCGTCCTTTCAGTCACTCGGATTGTATTTGTCAGCAATGGTTGGGCTGCACAGTTTAAATAAATTCCTTTCTTCCTGCTTACTGCATTGGTGAGACCAGGGTTGTGCTTGGTCTTCAGCGCGTCATTGTTCTCCTGAATAAAAAAAAAAAAAAAATGAAACAAAAAGGGCAGTGTAGTAAAGCTACAGGCAGAGATGAAACTTTCAAACATATTCATTTGGATTAATAAGTTCACCAAAATTCTGCCGAAATCATAACAGCTTTTCAGTATTTTCCTGCATTTTGGGCAGCATTACATTAGTAATTGCACTGCATGTAATTTACTCAAACCACTGTAAATTCAAGACAGTAAATGTGTACACAAATACTGATGAACTACAATTAACATGCTAGAGAACCAGTTATAACAGCAGCATCAAACCTTTCCAACTGCATTCCTCTTCTTGCACTATGTCAGGTCAATTCTACACCACAGGGATCCGTGTAAATCTTGCGACCGACGCGTTTCGGAACTATTTTTGTTTTCTGTCAAGAGCCAGCCATTATGGCCATCCCTAATTTTTTTAACGTGTTCTAAACTAAAACATAAGACATGGCGATATGAGTTTGGTGTTAAAAGCTGAAACTTAGGGGACTCTTTGTTTCTGAGCGTCGGTCGCAAGATTTACTCTAGGCACGCTTGGTGTAAAGTCCGATTGGAAAGCTAGGCTACTACCTCTTGCTTCCCTTGTAAAAGACGGAGCACAGTTGCGCGACCTCACAACCACAGCTGCATTTACTTTCGAAGCGATAAACCTTAAAAAAATGTTTCCAGCTAAGCACAAAACACTTCAATCATGTTGCAATATAAGTCTGTCGTCATTTTTCGGTATGTCGTCAGTAGCCAAAAAAATTTACACCATACCTTTGATCGATCACTGCAATGCCGCCACCACAGCTAAACCGGAACCATGTGGTCTGAAGAAGTTACGTGACCTACGAAACCCATTCATCGAGGCAGAACGTTTGCTTTTTCTAAAGTAGTCGAATTTTTGCCCCATATGTCTGTCGTCATTTTCTTACACGAAAATCTCGTCGAGAATTTTAGCTGGCATAAAAAAATACTGCAAATATATTCAAAGAGTTCCGGTGAACAGCCTGTGTAGTGACGTCATAAAGCAATTGTAGGGCATCTATTTTTGGCTGTGCACTGGCCGACAACAGCGCGAGGGGCTTTCGAACTTTCAGTTTGCACTTTACACGAATGATGACGACAGACCAGTCAAACTTTCGTGGGCTTTTATGTGAAAACGGCTGACAGGTCCCAGTTCAACTCTTGGTTATGTTGAAAACAATTTATTTTCTTATGTTTGCACTAGGAATGAATGCATTATCTTGCAGCGCTATGGAGTAACAGCATGTAGAAGAGAGCCACGGTTGGCTTGTCCGTTTTCGGTGGCGGGAAAAAACGTCGTCCGTGATATTCGCACACAAAATAAAGTCACAGACAACAGTTGATATCATATTTATTTGTGGTATATCTTTGGCTTATACTTAATGCACTCACAAAGGCATACACTGAAGTTTGTTCAATTTCTGTGGCAACAGAGGTCTGAAGCACATACCCGTTCCAGCGGTCACCTTTTGGCACTTAGTCATATGGCACTTGTAGAGGCTATTGTGATAACGCTAGCGCATGCACTCGCACTGGGGCTTCGACAAACTTGAATGGGCTGGCCACGATATTCTGAGAGGCTGTGCTTCTGAATGGACGGCACAGCACCTTCAAGAAGCCTCTTGCCTTTGCATTCGATGCCCAGCGACTGTTTCAGTTGGTAAGGCAAGTCGTACGCATCAGAGGTGAAATTTCTCTCGCATATCATGCTGTTGTTGTTTGGCGTCCCATAGGCTGGACCGACGTCAGCACGACAAACTTGCACAAATCGAATCCATTGCCTACGAGTGTTGGATTCGTTCGGAAACTTGTGTAAACTGATGCCGTCTGAATGTTTTCCTGTGCAATGAGCCACACAACAACTGAAGCCAGTTTTTTCCCTGTGTTTGCTTGCCAGTTCTTCGTTGCTGGTCACGCTATCCGCCATTGTTGTGAGCACGCGAGAAAGAGTGAGGCACAAATGTGACGCCACACGCAGTTCTGGCGCGCTTTACCGATTGGACAGGTAGAGCGGTATTTTACAAGTTTCTCAAAGTAGATGCATAAATATGCAAAACAGTGCTGTGGATGGTTTTCAGTACTTAAGGTAGTATGTTTACAGACCCATATGGGTATGCTCTCGGGTAGTCCTTCAAACAGACGATTCTAACGTATTTACATGACACATATCATATGTATCCATTTTCACACACTCATTCATAAAAGGTGTATTTTTCTCTGCTGTCACCTTTATTCCTGAATTATTCTATGTGTTGGGTTGCTGTCCTGGCTCGATTTTGTCGACCATAACAGTTTCTTTTGGGGTTGCTGACACTCATATGGTTTGCGCACTCGATCGCCTGAGTTGAAGACAACCCCTTCGTCACGTCAAGCGCCTCGTCCCCAAGTCCAAACTGCAAAATGTCCCTCAGTTGCTGCAGGTCAGTGATGGTGGGGTTGGGCGCTGTGATTCTGGCCTCGGACAGTCTGTACAACTTGGTGTACCAGTTGTCTGCCCCCTCCTCAGTACGTGTCTCTGACCAGTGAGCACAATCTGTATGGTCCTCAGTGCAGCATTTCAGAACTGTGTCAATCACCTTGGGCATGTCAGATTTAATTTTAACCGTGTCTGCCCTGCACAGTGCTGTGAAGTGTTATAGGATTAGCGTAGCTTTGTTCTTCAGGTCTGCAGCAAGTTTTGCCTAGTAACTGGCCAAAATTCACCTGAATGACAAGAGAATAACCAAAAATGAAGAGCAAACTTGGTAAAGCACTGTACTGACCACCAGATTTTAACCTCTCCTCTTGGGGGAGGGTGTCTTCTGACCTGTGGTCCAGTGAGATGTCCGAGGGTCATTTCTGAAGGCCGACTACTGGATGCCACCAACCTGGTCTTCACAAACCACGACATCTGAGCTGCCACAGTGACCCGTGTGACCAGGTGGGAGGACATCCACCTTGCGTCTTCAGGCTGGATTACCCCCGTTCGCTGCATGCCAGTCTGGCTTTCCAACCTTTTCCTCAAGATGAGAGTTGTCAGGACAGGGGCTATGATGGTAGTCTTTAGGTACCTTCACCTCCATCGCTTACCGTCTCTTTGCCCTTTTGTTGAAAACTCTTCTGTACACCTCTGTTGTGTGCGTGGCTTTAACTTAAGACCTCGCTCACTCTTTTGTGTTAAGTGGATTCGATCTGTTTTTCTTGTCATCTGAAATACGATGTTGAGTAAGCCAGTCTGTACCATTACCATTTCCCAACCCCCCTAGACGTTTTGTTGATGGGACTGAACGCAGCCTGGACTGTTCAGTTGCTTAGTCGTGAAATAGTCTTTGTTGCTTGCGCGGCATAAAGTCACAAATAATTAATAGGATATTTCTGGCTTTAATACACCTACAGTGTATCAGCAACTAGGCTGCGGTTTCAATTCCATTAAATTAAGCAGTGTTAAGTCTGAAAAACTGACTTATTCAATGTTACAGTTTTGTTTTTTACAAGTGGTGCACAGCCGCGAATTAGTCTTTGTGGCTTGCGCGGCTCTAAGCCCTAAAAACTCACAAGTGGTGCAGGCAGAGTTAGCCGTGAATAAACTCGGCCTAGCCGCGAAATAGTCTTTGTTGCTTGCGCGGCGTTAAGCCCTAAATAACTAACTAACTAACTAGCCGTGAATAAGTCCTCGTTACTTGTGCGGCTTTAGGTCCTAATAGCTCAGTCACTCCCCTCTTGTTTGAGAATATGAGACTAATAAAATAATTGCCTCTGATGGAAGCGGCATTCTGGACACACCAGGACACTGCAGAGGTCTGGCTGGCTGGCCCTGGTTTCGGCATAAAGTCACAAATAATAGGATTTTTCTGGCTGTAGTACATGTATCAGCAACTAGGCTGTTTTCAATTCCATAAAATTAAGTGGTGTTAAGTCCTAAAAACTCACTTATTCAATGTTACAGGTTTGTTTTTTTACAAGTGGTGCGGACACACTGAGCTGTGAATTAGTCTTTGTTGCTTGTGCGGCTCTAGGTACAAAAAGCTCACTCACTGCCCTCTCGGTTGAGAATGTGAGGCTAATAAATGCCTCTGATGGAAGCACTATTCTGGACACACCAGAACACTGCAGAGGTCTGGCTGGCTGGTCCTGGTTTCCTAGTTTCCAGCAGCATCTGAAAATGGTCATCACACTCAGGTGTCAACAGTTGAATCTTTTAAGCAACAGCTACATTTGAGACAGTTTCCTTGGCAATTACATGTACAACATAATCGCAGTAGAACAGTGGGACCCATTTCAGTGATGGAGGAAAAACCACTACACATACAGTGATGTGGCCAGCTCGGAGACCGGATGGGACAAAATGTTCTGAAGCCAAACACTTGATAGGACATTTTGTCCTGGTTCAAAAAATTAATGGGTTGAAAAAATTGAAGACAACCCCTTCGTCACGTCAAGCGTCTCGTCCCCAAGTCCAAACTGCAAAATGTCCCTCAGTTGTGCAGGTCAGTGATGGTGGGGTTGGGCGCTGTGATTCTGGCCTCGGACAGTCTGTACAACTTGGTGTACCAGTTGTCTGCCCCCTCCTCAGTACGTGTCTCTGACCAGTGAGCACAATCTGTATGGTCCTCAGTGCAGCATTTCAGAACTGTGTCAATCACCTTGGGCATGTCAGATTTAATTTTAACCGTGTCTGCCCTGTACAGTGAATAAACTCGGCCTAGCCGCGAAATAGTCTTTGTTGCTTGCGCGGCGTTAAGCCCTAAATAACTAACTAACTAACTAGCTGTGAATAAGTCTTCGTTACTTGTGCGGCTTTAGGTCCTAATAGCTCAGTCACTCCCCTCTTGTTTGAGAATGTGAGACTAATAAAATAATTGCCTCTGATGGAAGCGGCATTCTGGACACACCAGGACACTGCAGAGGTCTGGCTGGCTGGCCCTGGTTTCGGCATAAAGTCACAAATAATAGGATTTTTCTGGCTGTAGTACATTTATCAGCAACTAGGCTGTTTTCAATTCCATTAAATTAAGTGGTGTTAAGTCCTAAAAACTCATTCAATGTTACAGGTTTGATTTTTTACAAGTGGTGCGGACACACTGAGCTGTGAATTAGTCTTTGTTGCTTGTGCGGCTCTAGGTACAAAAAGCTCACTCACTGCCCTCTCGGTTGAGAATGTGAGGCTAATAAATGCCTCTGATGGAAGCACTATTCTGGACACACCAGAACACTGCAGAGGTCTGGCTGGCTGGTCCTGGTTTCCTAGTTTCCAGCAGCATCTGAAAATGGTCATCACACTCAGGTGTCAACAGTTGAATCTTTTAAGCAACAGCTACATTTGAGACAGTTTCCTTGGCAATTACATGTACAACATAATCGCAGTAGAACAGTGGGACCCATTTCAGTGATGGAGGAAAAACCACTACACATATACAGTGATGTGGCCAGCTTGGAGACCGGATGGGACAAAATGTTCTGAAGCCAAACACTTGATAGGACATTTTGTCCTGGTTCAAAAAATTAATGGGTTGAAAAAATTGAAGACAACCCCTTCGTCACGTCAAGCGTCTCGTCCCCAAGTCCAAACTGCAAAATGTCCCTCAGTTGTGCAGGTCAGTGATGGTGGGGTTGGGCGCTGTGATTCTGGCCTCGGACAGTCTGTACAACTTGGTGTACCAGTTGTCTGCCCCCTCCTCAGTACGTGTCTCTGACCAGTGAGCACAATCTGTATGGTCCTCAGTGCAGCATTTCAGAACTGTGTCAATCACCTTGGGCATGTCAGATTTAATTTTAACCGTGTCTGCCCTGTACAGTGAATAAACTCGGCCTAGCCGCGAAATAGTCTTTGTTGCTTGCGCGGCGTTAAGCCCTAAATAACTAACTAGCCGTGAATAAGTCTTCGTTACTTGTGCGGCTTTAGGTCCTAATAGCTCAGTCACTCCCCTCTTGTTTGAGAATGTGAGACTAATAAAATAATTGCCTCTGATGGAAGCGGCATTCTGGACACACCAGGACACTGCAGAGGTCTGGCTGGCTGGCCCTGGTTTCGGCTGGCCATGGCGGTCTGTCCCAGTGGTGATCTTCCCCGTCTTGTGGTACGTGGACAGCAGAAAAACATCCTTCTTGTCACGGTACCGCATGCACAGTAGGTTGCCCTTGCGTCTGTGCATGGATTCTTCTTTTTTCAGTTTCACCTGCTTCGGATGCATACAATCCGTGAGGCCTTTTCTACCTGACCAAACCGTTCCCACTGCCAAAGTGTCTCTTTCTGAGGTGTTCGAAGAGGTCAGGGCTGGAAAAATGACTGTCCATGTAAATGACATGGCCTCTTCCTAGGAAGTCGAGAGAGAGGCGTTTGATGATGTTGGGTCCATGGTCCTTCTCCCGACCTTCTGCACTTGCCCCCGTGTATACTTGAAGTTTGCAGATGTAGCCTGTCTCAGAGTCACACATGCAGTAGAGTTTTATCCCGTAATGTGTCGGCTTACTCGAGATGAACATCCGGAATGACAGGCGACCCCTCCAGGTTACCATTGAGAGGTTCAATGGAGAGGTTCATACCCGGATAGTACGCTGCGGGAGAAGCTGTCAGTCAAGGGCTCCAGCAGTGGCCTGATCTTGAACAACTTGTCATTGTTGTCAGGCCTGAAAAATAGAAATTTGAAATAAAGTGAATATGTATGCAAATCACAAAATCACCACACACACACACACACACGCACCTGGCTGAGATGGCGCTGCTGCTTCAGCAAGAGCTCATTCTTTTCCTCGTCCATCAGATTGGCGCTGCGAAAGATCCTTGTGTTGTTGGCCTGGCATCTCCAACAGAGATCGGTCATTGGTTTAGTCACGATGAATGGACAGTACTGTAGCCAGTCTGCTGAAGGTTTGCCTTGACACGATGCGGGTGTGACCTGGAAAATAAGATGTTCCAATTACGAAACAATCGATCAGGGGCAGAGACAGATAGTATGACACTGAAAAACTGCGTGATGAAGTCACAGATGTGTTCTGCACTGATCGTGACTTTGAAGCAAGGAACACTACCCTGATTTTTCCCTCAAGTCAAGAAAACTATAAAGTTCAAAATGAATTCTTGTAAATGAGAATTCTTATTTCAGAGAAGCAGCGGACACAAAATACTTTAATTTAATCATTAAAGACACACACCTGCCCTTCCAGCACTTGCCACAGTCATGGAATACTTTGCTCTTTGGTGTCCAGGAAGGCAGCAGCTGAATATCATCCCTTTTAAAACCAGGGACACGGCCAAGTGATGTACAGTAAGTTTGTGAGTCTTAGTGAGCAGGTCCTTTATATTCCAAAGCTTAGAATTGTCCGCCTTTTCCGCTTTTTCAAACCTTGATCCGCCGAAAAGTTGGTCGTTTCCGCCAAAAAAAAAAAAGCGCCCCCCCCCCCCCCCCCAAAAAAAAAAAAAAAAGAAAAAGAAAAAAAAGAACACTCTCGAATTTGCCTGTACGATTGCAGACGACCAGTCGGAGTTGGCCGTGACCTCGATTCATCGAGAAGTTGCGTGTGTGCATGTCTGCCCTAGTTCTTTTCACTTCCTGTGGTAATAACAATGGCAGCGTATCAAAACGTTGTTCAGCCTGGCGAGAAAGTGAATGATTCCGGTTCTCGAAACCCTTGGAAATGGGACTGGATCGAGTATAAAGTAGAGGACGAGAAATTGGGCAGCTTTATCCGAAAGATTGATGTGCCAGGATCGGCATTTTGCTCGCTGTTACGAATAATCGGCAGCGTCTTGTCATGGTGGTCAAACAATTTCTGGGTGGTGCAAAACTTACGATCCTTTCCCTCCTTCGTTGCTGATGAGAAAGTTCTCTTGATCGCTAGCTGCATGTCCTTCACTGCTTGTATCGTCTCAGGCTTGAGGGCATGCTGGTCCAAGAGGGGAGTCTAAAAGAGCGTATCATGCGCATGCGACAGCCCAAGCAGTGGGCGACAACATGTGAACTCTACAGCGCAGGCCTCCTGCTGCCACATCCTGTATCTCTCAGAGTGCGGATCTTGTTTTTCCCAGTATTCGCAGGATTTACACAATTTGCTCTTGGCCTGAGTATCTAACACCTTTCCTGTTTTCATTCCAATGGTGGCAACTACACCAACATTGGATGAGTGTCCGACAGTCATCCATGTCCCATCACCTGACACATGAATGTTGCCTTTATCATCGTCTTCGATTTGGTCTGCCTGATCATACTCAGCTGTTGCTGCTGATTTCGTACTAATCTTCTGTACTGAAGTGGCTGCTTTGTGTATGGTTTTCTTCATAGCCTTGTAACTGCCTCAAAAACTCGCTCGCTCACTCACTCGAACTCACGCAATCATATACAGACAGTATATGCCACCAATAGTAAGATTGCCTGATTGTTCAAATTTTTTTACATTCTTAAAATCCTACAGTAGCAAGAAAGAAGAAAAGGGGCACACAAATTTTGTACGTACTGTCCAGATTTCACTGAAGTGTAACCGTGTGTGTCTGTGGCAATCTGCAAAGGAGGTGGAACAGAAGTATGTTTGGGGGCCACAGTAATGGCACCGAATTACTTCTCTGTAGAATGCAGAACATTTCCAGCAAAAGTTACTTGATGGTGCAAGCATTTCAATAGCAGTGTCAATCAGCAGGCGTCTTTTGGATGCCCAGTTCTCTTCACATTTCTGCTGTGAAGCTTTCCATGACCTCTGCTTTCTTTCTCTTGTGGTGGGATGTGTAGCATCAGTCAAAGCATCAGCAGCAAAGGCTTCTGGTGGTTCTGTAATGAGATGATCATCTGGTGCAGCTGCTAAGAGCACAATGACATAGACACATGAATTAAAGAAAAAATCTTTCGGCTTCATCCAAAAAAGAAGAAAATGTCTTAGTCTTGTGTGTCCATCTATGGACAGGACCTTCTTGCTGACCTGTTGGAAAACTAACAGGAAAATGCAACGCATTATAAATAAAGGGAAATATTCGTTCTTAACTCATCAACATCTGCAGATGTCTGTGTTGCCCTCACTGTGACCTCTTTTAAAGAATGTTTGTGGTTAAGGCAAGCTGCTCTAAATAGAATAGTTAAACTCTTTTAAGTGGGTCAGGGTCATCAGGTGGCAATGTCATTGAGTTAATAATACCGTAAAAACAGTTAAAGTTTAGCCTGATCAGGCTCATGACACCGCCACAAAAACAATGAAAAAGATATTTTGCAACCCTTACTGGGTTTCCATGACATGGTGGGCAGCAGGTTCCATCATCAAGATGACACTCTTTTGGCAGATTTTCTGTGGCCTGAAGGTGATAGCGGAAGTGCTGATATTCGTCGACACTGTTCTGGATGATACTTCGTTAAACCGAATTCTCATTCTAAAATTTAAACAGATAAACACAGAACCAAACTGATAATTCAGATCACAAATTTTCATGCAGTACTGCAGATAGTGAATTTACATGCCACTGTGCATTTACAAGATAATTAAGCACCATGTAAGTGCATGACCAAGCTGTGACAAGTGCCAGTGTGACCTGTATTCCATGCACATGTAACACAAATGCACACTATAGAGCAGTAAGAGTACCATTTAAAGTCCCTCTTGTACTCAATCAGCACAGAGAGAGAGAGACACAAACACTCACACACACAATCTTTGCCACCCATAAAGGACATTCAAGCTAAGCTCTTGCTGCTAAGGTTCCACAAATTTCATTGTGGACATCATGCCCTCTAGCTGTAAAACCCTAGCCCATTCCATGAGGTCAAGGTGTATTGCAAGGCTAGGGTTCTTCCGTGAAGCTTCCCACAAATGATGTCTCAACAAGGTGACTAAGGTATCCTCACAAGGACACACCTGTTGTCACATTTTTGCCTTTTTATGGTTCAGGCCGCCAGCACAATCTTTCATGGAGAAAAAAATCATGACCCCCCCCCCCCCCCCCCAAAGAAAAAAACAACAAAAAAAACCAACAATCAAACAAAACAAAACAAACAAAAAACACCACCACCACCAACAATCCCCCCCCCCCCCCCAAAAAAAAAAAAAAAAAAAAAACAACAACCCCCCCCCCCCCCCCCCCCCCTACAAATCTGTAAAAACCTTCTGCCATAAACAACTGGACAGGACTTACACCTACTATAATGTAGTGTAAAATAGCAATCAACTCTGCAGATACATGTACTTCACACGTATATCGGTGGATTTCAAAAAAGTAAGACTTTTCAGGCAGAGGATTTTTGCAAAATGACTAATTAAATCATCTCTTTTTTTTCTTAGCATGTTCAAGGAAACATAGAAGCATTCAAATTACGAAATCAGCCGTTTTTATCGAAAACGGTTAAGAAGAAAAAAACAATTAATTAAAATAAACAAAGGATAAATGTCAGTGGTGTTACCATTATTTATTAATTTTTTTTACTAAATCCAGTAAGGTGATACGTAACTCTTTTGCATATGAATTGAAGAGCCTTGAGATGGTCTTCCCGTTGATCAATATTGAACTCCTTTCAATTTACCGAAACATTTTTTTTGTAAAGCTAGAATTTGCATTGGTTGGAATTTACTGTTTTCCATAATTTTCTTTTTAAAACGGCAGACGAGGAATTGAAACAATTCTTACAATTATTTTTGTGAGTATGCTTTGGGTGTAAAGAAATAAAACAGACGATAGTGTAGATTGAAATGTCAAAAGCCTTATGAAACAAAATTGAAAAATATCGCGGTAACACCACTGACGTATTGGTAACACCACTGACAGTTGGTAACACCACTGACAAAAGAAAATTAAAGTCCTCTATAGCTAGCATAACAAGTAAAATGTATGCAAAAATAAACATTTATCGTGATTTTGAGACACAAACAAATTTCCTGGTAAAGTAAAATTATCAAGCCTCAAATTGTTCAGTAAAAAAACTCACTAGTGGTAACGGTGACGCTAATCACTTTGGGTAACACCAATCACGTAAACAACATTTTCTCATGCTACATTAAGAAAAAACACAAATTATAAGTATGGGCATGTTGAAACTGAACACCTGCATTGTTATGAACAGGTTATACACATAAACATTACAAACTCGTGGTACAAAGTTAACAAAACTAGACATGGTAACACCACTGACCTAGCGGTAACACTACTGACTGTCAGTAACACCACTGACAATCATTATCAAAATATCCAATTAAGTATGGATTGAAAATAACATATTTCACACCATGAACATTTTATATGGTTTGAATGTATCTGAAAGCATGAATGTATGAATGTTTGAAAGCATGAATGTATCTGCTGATAAGGCTAAGGGGCCATAGCTTTAACTTTCATCAATAAATTTGTAACAAGCAACAGTAAAACGCAAGACAAATGACATTATACACCACACATTCAGAATTTGGCAATGGGATTTCAAAAATTAACATGCTTAACTTGACGTCAGCCTGAAAGACTATTTCGCAACTAGCTGTTGAACACCTAATGTAACTAACTTCTTTAACAAAGGGAAAAAAAATGACATAATTAACACCACTGACTGATGGTAACACCACTGACAATTATTTACATCAGTTACGTATTGACACCCTCTGTTTGCCACTTTCACAGAATAAAGACAAAGTATTCCGCACTGCGTTCAAGGAAGAATTCATAAAAATGCAGTGCAACAAAGCCATGTCAAGTTATCAATACGTTTGAAAAATCATATGCCTCAAGCCTTCAACTTGGCAACGACTGCTGCCCATATTGCCTCTTCAACTGAAAAATGATCTACTGAATTGTTTTTATGAGCCGGCTTTGGGATGACTGCCAGGATTTTGTCATGGTCATACCAACAGAGGTCCTGGTATGTTTGGGGCCAGAAGAAACAGTTGGTAAAACCCCTGCCAACAGCGTTCATGCAATTGACACGGACCTCTTCCCCATCAACCTCTACAACCACTCCAGGATATGGCTTTCGGTCATACTGGACGAGAACCCACAGGCCGTTACATTCTTCTGGGGGTGGGACATCGAACATCTGATCTGAAAGGACATGACCACCGATCATTGTTTCTGGGACTGCAACAACAAAATGGTTTGCAATCCAATGTTCTTTCGTCATGTCTTGTCTTGTTGAAGTCCACATAATGACTAGTGGGTTGTTGGGTGTGGCTTGGTCGTCATGACATCCAGATGTGATTTTGTGGGTGCTTTGAGGGCGTGGCAAAATCAACCTATGTAGATCAAACCTGACGAACGGATTGCCGAGCTGAGGGTGGACTGAGAAGACTGGTGACTTCAAAATGCTTGAAACTGCACAGACTTGCCAAATGCCCATGTGCACCTTGGGTTCCGCTATTTTCATGACTTCTGCCTCGAACGCAGAGCGGAATACCTTGTCGTTCATTTCTTCTTTTTGAACTGGTATGTATTCTGTTGAGTACATGTAGAAGGAGTTGATCACCTTCTGAGGGTCACATGTTGCCAGGCCTCTGCTGAGGTTGTCTTTGTTGAGGTAGTACTCTTCATTTAGGGCAAGTTCATGAATGATTCGCACCCTCATCTCTGCAGGGTGGTTGTCGTTGCCGTATGCAAACATGCTGGCACACCCAGGCAGACAATCACCGTCAGCTCTCACGATCACAGGAACTCGTGTTGCAGGACCAGGCACGTCAGGGGGATACATCTGCCCTGCCTTGTTGTCAACAGAAAATGTGTTATTTTCCATTGTCAACTGTTTTGGTTTGTCTAATTCTGGGAGTGGAAATTCAGAGCACTTTTTCTTCAGTTCTTGGAAGGTCTGGCACTTGTTCAAGACATCCAAATGTTCAGAAAACTCCTTTTCTGTTGCAGGAGGGGTGTTTGATACATTGTCAGCTTTAGCAGTCTGATTTTTTCCGTCTTCAGCCTTCCGTTTGGAACTTGCTGTGTGATCTGAGCCCCAAGGTGCCAGGGAAAACTCGCGGAGAGTATGGTCAGGACTGCAAGGGGTATCAGTGCAAGTGCAGCTTACGTCCCTGTATTTCACTGCCATTGGAGCGACAAGAATCACTTGGTGGAGCTTCATGGTTCCTGGAACTGTTTTCAGGGTTTTGCTTTTGGTTTGCTTTTCAACGGCTTTGATATCCTCCTCGTTGATGATGTAGAGGTTGACTGAGGATTTCGTTTCTGCCAGCTGATACACCAATGTTTCACTATTCACAATATCTGCCCCGTGCAGCACCCTGTTGTCGGCAGCTCTTTTGACTGCGGCGCCTATCCCATCCGGGATGCCCTTGCCGTGCCCCGCCGCCAGAAAGTTCCATGTCCCTCCCGTAAATCCGATCTTGTAGACTTCAGTAGAAAACAGGTAAAAGTTCATCTTCTGTCTGTACTGTGTGGTAGGTCCATCACTGAAAAAATGAACAGTGTCAACGGAGGGGCAGCCAGATTTGATTTCTTTCAGTACAGTCCTCAAATACGCCCACACTGAGGAGGGGTCATGTTGCAGACTGTCTGACACACCACAAAACGGAACAGGGTTTGCGTTTCTTCCTATGAAGTAGCAGCCCGTGTGGAGTGTAATTTGCGCTTGTGAAGCGCCATAATGAACTGACTGGATTTCTTTGTGAAGTTTGCCAATGTAATTCTCTGAAAAGTCAATGTGGACTAAGCATTCGTTGTCACCCATGTTTTCCCTAAGGTGTCGGTAGTGCTTGTATTGGTTTTGAATGTTGAATGAATGTGGGCAGTACTTCATCATCTGTTCATAGAATTTGTCCCACAAGTCTTTCACGGTACCGGTTTTCTCAGAAGAAACTGTCAGAGTTATCATCTTCTTTTCACCATTTTTTAGTGTTCGCTCTTCTTTCTGTGTTTCCCACTGTGACCACGAGATTTCTTTCATGTCATCAATTTGACTCTTTGGAATTTCCTTGTCTTTACATGTTGCACATGACCTATACATGCAAGACTTTTTGTACGTTGAGCACACAAAGTGTTCGGTGAGGCTGGCTAGGTTAGCTGTGTCTAATGCCTGAAGAGCAAACAGTTTGTCTGCCATATTTTTGGTGTTTTCACACGTTTTGCAAAGGCATGTCTGCTCCTTTGCATATGTGACCCAAAAGGGCCTGAGTCGCCAAAAGGTTGTGAAGCTAATTGTGTCTGGACTCTCTGCTTTGTACTTATTGTACAAATTGCGCATGAAATCTGACAGTATGCGCCGCTGTTTTTTTATTTTTCTTCTGGTGATGGTGTTTTTCTTTCCAGGGACGATTTTGGAGTTATCGTCTCTGACATAAAATGCCTGTACTGATGCCTTCACTCTGCTTGACAAGCAATCAGTTTTTTTCTTGTAGCTGTAGGGTGAGCACCCAAGGCTAAAGCGCGCGTGTGTTTTGAACTTGTATTTTTTCAATATTTCTCCAGCGAGCAGATCCGCCGCAGACGTTTTGCGCTGCTTGTAGTTCTGTCTGAGTTGGTCAAGCAGAGAATAGTGGAATGTGAGTGTCTTCCTGACTGTCTTTTTGCTGGACTTTCGGAGAAATTTGCGTGATTTTGATCTAGGTGTGTCTGCCGGCCCGGGTTTATCTGTCAGCCTCTGATATCTCTTTTTATACATTTGGGCTTTTCTTTGTTCTTTCCGTAAGGAGTCCTGCAAATTTGAGATTTCATTTCGCAGTGCTTCTTTCTGTTTTCTTCTTTTGTTGTGAAGGCGTCTTGCGTGAGCTGAAGTAGAGGGAGAAGGATCGTGTGGTGGTGTGGATGGGGGCGTTTCTTGACGCTGAAGGATTTTTTTTTGTGACCTGCTGTCTTGCTGCCATTTTTTCCAATCTTTCTTTTGGGCTTTGTGTTCTCTTCGTGTCATGTGTTTCACCAATTTCCTCTTTCCTTGAACCTTGTCTTTCTTGTACTTTTCTTTCTTGGTTTGGAGGTACTGCTGGCGTCGTTCCGGATCTGCATCTCTCCTCTGTCGATAGCGACGCTGTTTTTCAGCAGCAGATAGACCCATGACTGCCGTGCGTCATAAACAACGGCTCCTAAGACACAAGTAAACATATACTAGGTGAAAAGATGCTACATGCGAACTAAAATTGTTATTACATGATTTACATACAACTTGCAAAGTTTCACCAAAAGGTACACAAAGTATCAGCACCTACGTCTGCAGTACACTTCTAGCACTCTGAACAATCCCAAGTATGTTTTCTTCCATAGCATGCATTCAAGCAGGCATTTCAAGTAAACTTGCCCTTCTCTTCTTTATAAAATATACCGAAAAGACTAGTTAATTGTCAGTGGTGTTACCGCTTTGTCAGTGGTGTTACCCTAGAGCATGGTAACACCACTGACAGTAACACCACTGACAAAAGGTACTACAAAAAATAATGACTGCTCCCCTAGACATGTGCTATCCAAAGTTCTAGCACCACATGGAAATGGTCTACTAACACCATTAACTAAGACTATCAGTTTCACCCTTGAGGGTGTTTTATTATAACAGTACCCAGTACCACCACTGACAAGATTTATAAACATCACTTACCTGTTTCCTTCCAAAGACTTGTAAATTGTCCGGAGCGTACAATGCCAGCATTCTCTGCACGCAAGTGATGGCGGAAAAAGGGAAGTAACTGTTGGCAGCTACAAGGATGGAGTGAATGGGAGAAGTCGTTGTTTAGCCCTCAAAATGTGTGGTGGTAACACCACTGACAGGAAACCGAGGGACAAGAAATTTTTCATATTCAAATTAACTTTTCTTTCAATCTGTTTAGAAAAATCATGAAATTGAATTTGGAACATGGAGTCTACAGATGAATAAACATAAAAAAGCATTTTTGAATTGTCTGGAATTTTTCTCGATACTTTTATAGGCAATAAAAATTTAGCATGCTTTACGAGGGACAGCTATTTTTACCCACCCCTGTGACATTGTATTGACAATGCTCGTTACCAAAGGCAATCTTTGATAAAAATGTCATGTCCCACCTACAGCACTATGGTTGTTCTTTACTTCGGAAAATTTTCATGAAGAAATATTGATAACTTTTGTTGGAAAAAATCATGTAAAGTACCGGGACAGTAAAAGTCTGACTTTTTTGAAATCCACCGATATATGTGGCCAAAGACTGAAAGAGATTCACAACACTCACAGTAAAAATGGAGTAATCATGTCTATACAATTACTGGTCAAACCTCATCCAGTTACCTGTATGTATGTATACATGTATTGATGTGTATTTATTCTTTAAAAAAACAAACAACCAACCAAACAAACTTACCATTTCTGTCAATCACAAGAAAGCTTTTCTTTGTTATAAAGGAACAGGTGTCCATCTCCCCGTGTCCGTGGAACTGTTGCCAGTGTTGGGCAGTAATATGGAACAAACACCGTACCTGAAAAGTTAAAAAAAAGAAATGCACTTTTAGTCCTTTTACAGATTTTTGCAAAATTTGAGTTATGTAGTTTACTTAAATCAATTTAAAATAAATACATAAAATGGATTCTTCTTGTTGCATAATAATACAGTAACACCTGTATAAGGTGGACACCGAAGGGACTGGGTCAAATTGTCCACCTTGGACAGGTGTCCTTGCACAGTGCTGGCCTATAATATGGGTAAAGTGGACGGAGATACTTTGGGGGTGTCCTCCTAGTGCAGGTGTCCTCCTTGTAGAAGTGTCTGTCTTGACAGGTTTTACTGTCACATCAGTGCCACTCACAGCATGTTTGGAAGGTGAGCCAGCCAACAAACCACTTACAATTCTATGCACACAAAGACTAGTACTTGTAATCCAGTTCAGTACACCACCATGTAAAGTAACCAAATGTTATATAACTCGTACTGTCATAGATACTGTTACTGCTGGAATATCTCATAGCAAAACAGGTCTGCGGGGTCCTTAACAATCACATACAGGGGCTGGGGGTGGGCGTTTCGAAGTTTAACATCTTTTTCCACCATGTATGAGTGATATGTTAAAGACAGGGCAATGAAAAAAGGCCAGCACAAATATTTGGCCCCAGCTGGGATTCAAACTCACGCAAAACTGGTTTATTGCGCTTAGGAAATGATAAGTTGCAATATTTGCTGTATATGCGCTTAGTATTTATCTTTGTTTTACCTAGTTGTAATTGTTTTCTACGCTTTTTGTAATCGGGAGTTCGATAAAGTAGCATGAAGGTGCAGCGTCTCCTGCATGTCGTAGGTTTATATTGCCCGGTAGATCAGTTTGCATCATTTGCCCAACGTTACACTTTTTTTCACGTAGTGCAGACAGCCGCGAATTAGTTTTTGTGGCTTGCGCGGCGTTAAGCCTCAAAAACTCACTCGCTCACTCACTCGCGCTACCCTCGTTAGTAAACACTGGCCGCGGGCGGGATCGCAGTACAGCGCTGGGGAAAGTAGCGATCTTATCACTGTCAGTGCTAGCGCTCTCCCTGGCTGATAGTGATACCTAACTGCACACACACGCTCTACAGCATAGCCTAAAAGTACAGTTACTAAAAATTAACCAAGTCCAGGGCATTTTCATCACACCAGCACCTTTTGTTTGGGACAGCCGCATTAGGCCATCCGCGCAAGCCTCCGCCGTATACAATATACGTCATTGCAGCGTTCAGTTGCTAACGAAACGTTTCCGCACAATGTACAGCTTTGGGTCAAATTGTTCTTTCACGAACTCGACGATTTGGGCCATGGTCAGATCGTTGTTATCCGTTCTTGAGTTCTGTCGAGCAGCCAGATTTGCCAGTTGTTTGTAGACAGCACGAGTCTGATTGGCGAGGAAGACTTGAGCCTTGCTGTCGTCAGGAACGGCGCTGGCTACAAGAAATGTGCAGAATCTTGACCAATAATCAGGCCACAGTTCTGCCTGGAGTCAAAGGCAGCGAAAGGTGGAACAGCGGTAGTCAGAGTCGAAACAGTAGAAGTGGGAGGAAGGGTACTTGCACTGGAATCCCCACCAGTTGGTGTTTGGCGGTGGCTTTTGCTTGGACCCTGTCCTCACAATATGACGTTCAGCACAACCATTTGCTTACAATATATATGGGTATGTTAGGAACTGACATGACTGTAAACATGACAGTACACTTTCATCGCATAGCCATAGTTTCACGATTTACAACTGATTTAAAAGACCTGACAAGACGGGACTCTGTTTAGCCGCGAAATAGTCTTTGTTGCTTGCGCGGCGTTAAGCCCTAAATAACTAACTACAACTGATTTAACCGTTTGCCCAATAGAAATTGTTATCGAAAGAACCTTCAGGTCTAGCATGCTTGTATACACTAGAAAGCACGCACACTCTATTTATTTCTGGTAGTCAGTCAAAGTCGTAATTTACCACATTTACCACACAGTGATTCTTGTTATTTATCTTTGCATGCCTGAATATCACTGGTTAAGTATAGTACTTACAAGTTGTTTCTTTGTGTGCTAAGACTGCATGAAGCAACAAAGTAAAGTTTGGCAAAAGGTGATTTTTTGTTTTTTTACTGACTTGTGTGGACGGTCGCCTAGAAACTTCCCCTCCGGTACCACCGTATGGTCCGAAGCAGACCTCGCAACTATCCCAAATCGAAATTTCGGTGTGTACAAACATGTTTGAAAATTCCCAAGCCGGAATATCCCATTCTGGGAATTGACCCAAACCGGAATATGCCGGACGGTCTTTCACCCCTGCAGTAAGCCAGTCTGCAATGAGCAAAAACAGCATCTAAGATGATGATGATGATGAGAGAGAGAGAGAGCGCTCGGTGTGGGGTGGAGGGAGGGGAGGGGAAGGGGAGTCAGATATGTATTTAATACAGTATTATGGTATCATATCGCATTACCTTCTTTACTTTTGCCTCGGTTGTGTCAAGTTCTGAGTCAGAATCAGTGCCATCGGCATCAGACACTATAAAGTTTGGATCTCGGACTTCGTCGTCCACTGGAAACAAATCTAGAAAACAAAATTAAATGCATTTTGGAATAAAACAACACAGTTTCGGGTTACATGTACTTTCTACCTAACAATAGTCACTATACATTCTGCCTATGTCCATGGGAAAACTGTGCTGCAATAATGCCTGTCTTTTTCGATCTGTCCAGAAAAGTAGATATTAATATTTTATGCCCACTTAGAAAGACATCTGTTGAAAAAAGACTTGGAATGTCTGTTTTTGGCAACAGAAAACTCACCATCATTCACAGCCATAAATGGGTCTATTTCTCCCAAAAAGGGATCTCGTAGCTCGGCTTCAGGGCTGGCGGCCATGTTGCTGCGAAAATGGCTAACTTTCGTTTTGACATAGGCAATTTTGCTTGCAATCAAATAACCAGTTTTCTGATTGGTGGATGCTCAAATTGAAAGTTCAGCTGATGTAACAGGTCTGTCGAAAGCGGACCGTGTTTGCACTGCAAAAATGCCCAAGTCTGAAATAGGCAAATATGTTAAATCACTGACGAATTGTTCTCTTGAGAAACCGTGGAACGATTCATTTAAACCACACAGATTTTTTAATATATATTTACACCCTGTTTTATCGCCTGTCTTTTATTTTTAATGACCGGGCAGGGAAAGACAGCTTAGCCGCGAAATAGTCTCTGTTGCTTGCGCGGCGTAAAGCCCCAAATAACTAACTGTTATCTTGACCCTGTTTCTCTTCTAGTTACATTTGCACGAGCGTAGTGCGAGCACTCGGCCATCACTTGCCGCATTTCACACTTCCTCTTGACAATGTCAGCTTCAAGCCGGGTCTTTGTCCTTTTCATCACAAGAATTTGTCTGGCAGAAAGGGACTTTAGCCAGCCGCGAATTAGCCTTTGTTGCTTGCGCGGCGTTAAGCCCTAATTAAATAACTAAATAACTAACTTGAGTTTGAGCGAGTTCCATATTCTGCTGCTTTACAGGTGAGCTCGCCGGTGGCTTTCTAGTAGAGTTGACAGAGTTGGTATGGAGAGTGGCATCAGACGAGGAGGTACCAGGAAGGGATCTGCAGGAATGGGGGGGCCGGCATTTGCCTGGTGCCTGGGAACTGTCGCGAGGGGGTCTGGCATTTGGCTGGGAACTGTCGCGAGGAGCCTCAGGAGGGCCATTTAAACAAACAAACTAACTAAACCAACTCACGTTGTCTTAACCGGACCACCTGTCCCTTTCTGTTGGTGATCAGAGTTTTCATCAGGTCGTAAAATGACTTCCAGTCTGGGACCGTGGCTCGCCCAAGACTGGGATGGTCTGCCATCTACTGTTGAAACTTGGGCCAGCTGTGGTCTGGTGCCCAGGGGTTGTAGAAGACGATCTGGCCCATGAGCTTGGTCCATATCGTCACTCCACTTCAGTCTAGAAGCAAAGGGAAAAAAACAAAACAAAACAAAACAAAACAAAAAAAAAACAAAACAAAAAACAGTATTCAAACCAATGCAAGGAAACAAAATCACAAACACCATCAGAGCAGTCCTGACTGAGCCTGACAGGCTGAGAAACGCTAAAGATCGCCACCAAAAGATGAATTTGAAGCTCTATGTCGGACATTTAACCTGAATGACACGTGAAAGTCCCCCTCCATACTTGCTAAAGCCTGTCGATCAGCAGAAATGAAGAGCAGGCTTGGTTTTTAAGGGGGGGAGGGGGGGGGGGGGGGGGATAAAAGGTGAAACCGAAACCCAAAGTAGACACATGCATGAAGCATCTAAAAGGATCTAACTGAAGATCTATAAGGATTGTCAGACTCAACCATGACCTGCCGCAAGAAGTGGCGAAACTGTTCTGCAGTGGGGTTTTCCACATGCCCCTTGTTCCCGCTTATTTGTGAGAACAGATTTTCTAAACAGTCCTGGTTTAAGCGATCTGTCATCAGAAACTGAACCTGGTAGTTTGCTTTCAAATCTTCCCACAGTGCAAGAACAGTTCTGATGGCCATTCTCAAACCTGATAAGCGAGGTAACGAACGACATGACTGCACACGTTTCAACCACTCCAGCGTCTCCAGCAAAAATTCCTTGTGGCCTGATTTGTCTGTCATGGCATGGCCCATTGGTTTGTCTGAAATTAAATTTCCACTGTTGAAGGCATTAAATAACTTGTCAAACCTATCGACGAAAATTGTGGTCTCCTTTGCTTCTTCGGGTAATTGTACCGATCTGAAGCCAAAAATGAAATGCCTGCAGCCACTGAATATGACAAAACCTGTGCAGCCATGCGCACATTTAATGCAGCAAAAGAGGGGAGAGTGATATGTCTGTCAGTCAACTTAGGGGTCATGCGTACAGCATTCTGTTTGTCAAAGTGATAGAATTCAGCTATGTAATTCCAGCTGACCTGTATGCCAGCAGGCGAGGTGGGTCATACAGAAGGTGTATTTTCTGGCCGTTGTGTTCAAAGAAGGGTTTACTTTCAGTGACCTTGAAACCAGAAACACACAAACCAGAAACACCTGGCTTTAAGGTCACTGACTCCCACCTTGAGCGCCGCCTTTTCCCCGGCCTTCAGGGAAAAACTGTCTATGGCCTCGTCGGTAAGTCCACGTAGCTTTGAAGTCTTGAAGGATATTTCTCATTTAAACCCAACAGATTTTTACTATATATTTACATCTTGTTTTAACGTGGAAATTTTTATGTTTTAAAGGACCTGGCAGAAAGGGACTTTTGCTAGCCACGAATTAGCCTTTGTTGCTTGCGTGGCGTTAAGCCCTAAATAACTAACCATCATTTCCTTTGTAGATGTCGACTAACAGTTTCTCTCCTGTCTCTGCAATCATCTCGTGATCCGAATTAGTCTGCAGGAAAACCTTGGCACCATTTTCAAACAGTTTGTTCTGTTGTTGCAGTCTCTTCGCTGGGACAGATTTTCCGACACTGAAAGGCCGAGAAGTCGTGTCACAGCCACTAAATGCATGCGCAAATAAGATATTCTTGCACACATTAGGGCCAAGACGGCTCTGTGTTCTTTTTCTCGTACTGACTGTGGAAGAAGTCTCTCTCACACACACACACACCAGAAAACCAACAACACGTGACCGCGTAGAACACGGAGAACAGATCTACATTATTAAAACGCAATAAAACATGAGGCAGCTTCTCTGTCTCACTCAGCCTTCTAAAAAGCAACACACAGCTATTGTCTATCAACACACTACACTACACAAACAAAACACGCAACCACACTCCTACCCCACAGTGTCCCTGTCAACCGAATCAACACCATCTCTTATATCACTGATGATTTTGGCTTCCATAACTCCAGCAGGTAGCTTGGCAGCAATGTAGCAGCGCAAGCCAGCTGATAATTTCAGATGGCACAAGTCTTTGCCGTGGCCAGTGTGGTCTAAACAATACACCGCAGTCACTTCTCCAGTAACCACATGTTTATGGACTGTCAAATGAAAAGTGCATTTACCTTCCAGTTTACAAGATCCTTGAAGCTTTAAACGACGCCACCGCTCTTCTGTAGGCAGCTTCCTGCTTGAATTTACATTGGAACGATTACAGTGGGGTAACTTGGGGCAAGGCGCCCCCCTTAAAGGAAAAAAAATAATCTAAAATCCAGTTGAAGCCACAGAGATCTCTGAGTAAACGTAAACTATTGATGCGTGCCTAGGCTACAAAATATCACGAACACAAGGATAGAAACAGCTAGAAGACCACAGTAGGTGAAAAAAGAAAATTTATTTTTTAGCCTTTTTGCCCCATGCCAGGGGCAAAACGCCTTACAGTGTGCCATGTCGGCAGATCAGCGTTGAGGGTTTCTAGATCCAGGTCCTTGTACTCGTCGTAGGGATCCTGTGGCGGTCTTTTACTTCCAGGATTCTTTGTTTAAGCCGCTCCCTAGCTTGTCTCTCCAGACCATCGTCTGCTGGATTGTCGACTCCAAGCAAAGTGAACTGTACATCCTTTGCATCTTTTATGGAAAGTTGCACATTCACGCTAGTGACATCTGTCGAAAAGTTGGCACATATTCTCTGGAAGAGGCTCTTAATCTGTTGTATCCGCTTGTATCTTCCCTGACAACATCTTCAATTTCTTGAAGGAGGTCAACCTCTTTTATTAAATATAGTCTTTCAGCATAACATAATCTGTGATATTGTTCTTAGTCTGGAAGAAGTTAATCTTGTACAGGACCTCGTTTAAGCTACACACATTTTAAATGTATATTCACCTCATGTTTTAAGCTGGACAAATTTTATATTTTAAAGGACCTGGCAGTAAGGGACTCCGTAAAGCCGCGAAATAGTCTTTGTTGCTTGCGTGGCGTTTATTCCTAAATAACTAACTAATCAACCGCCTTGCTTATACTGTACTATTATAATGTGTGGGGTTTTTTTTGTTTGTTTTTTTAAGAGTTGTTTCAATAATTTGCTTTTTTTCTCTTGATTGTCTGATGCAGCTTTGATGTGTTGGAAGCTTGTAAGGTCTGGACTTGCTGCTGAAGTTGATCGATCTAGAGCTGTTGTTGTTGCAGCTGCTGCTGTTGAAGATTATTCTGTTGCTGAAGTTGTTGATGCTGAGCTAGAATGTTCTGTTGCTGTAGCTGCTGTTGCCTAAGTTGATAGTTCTGGTGTTGAAGATAATAAATCCGTTGTTGGAAAAGTCTAATGTGGTCTTGATACGTGAGAGGATTCTTGTGGAAAAGAAACATTTACTAATGAAGTGCAGACTCACTGAAGCTGGGAATGGCAAGGTGGGATGGGCTGTAAAGAAAAGCCACGAGTATTACTGACACTGGGCTAGCTGTTATTGAAAACTGAAGCTAAACACAACGGTGGCATCAGGGTATTTGGTAGAGACTAGGTGCACATACATGTCGGCAAGCTCTCTGTAGGATGATCCCCTCGGCCAGGGCAAGCGGTGCAACAGAGATCCGCCGTCAATGATGTGCCTCACACGTGCTGGTGGAGGATCGGGCACACGATCCTCTGACCAAAGGTACTGGGCCAGTGTATGTTTGTTGGCCTCTCTGAGTAACCCATTCTGGTCAAATAGAGAAGTTGATATACTGGTCAGTTCGTGCCGAAAGATTTCTTCCAATTTGCGAGTGTTGTCCTGCGCCACGGTGAGCAGCCTTTGGAAGAGAAGCTGTGGGTCCACATGCACAACTTCCTCTCCTATTTTCAAAGCAGAAGAAGTGCCCATCGTCACAGCCTGGGAACTCTTCTGGAATGTCAGATCAGCAACAGGCTTGTCTGTCATCTCCTCCAGGATTTTCTGGCCGATCTTCTTGGCATTTTCAACGTTCACAGAGGACTGTGCTGCCTGTCCAGTCACAATTGATCGCAGCTCGTCATCTGTTTGAAACGGCTTCTTGTCAAACAGGAACTGGATCACTTTCACAGTGTCTTTGTGGTCTTTTGTCAGCCTTGCGTTTGTGGACTCCTTGTGCTGCTCACTTGTTGTGAAGGTAGTATGTGTCAAGCTCTGCATCTACCGATTGACAGAGGCACAGGCAGGCGTGGGCGTTTTGCCCCTCACTTACAAACAACAAAAACAACCGAAAATTGAAACAATTCTAAGTGAAAAATTAATTCTGCTGAATGACTGGAGTTCGCATGCATTCAGGAGCACATAGCCTGCTGCCCCGTGCCTCATTTCCCGTGTGAACTTGGGCCCCCCGGGGGCAACCACCTTCTCGTGGTGGGGGGCGTATGTGGCCCGTTGACCCTGTGGGCTATGCTGGATAGGGTTACCCATACCAGACAGGCCGCAGGCGAGGGTCCAGCTAAGAGTTGCCATCTTGTCCGGAGAAGACTGGTGATATCAGATATGATATACAGTTCTTTCTGGTTTAAACACTCGCCCAGTTCTGACACCATTTTCGTAGAAGATATTCTACACTGTTAGACTGGTCCCTATACACTAACCTGCAGGGCCCATTTTAGTCCTGCAGGCCTATATATTTTACAATAGCCTTTTCTGTTTACTGCACGGCCCATTTTAGTCGTGCAGCTCATGTTCTTTCCTTGCTGTGGTCTTTTTAAGATCCGGAGTGTTTGCCGTGCTCCGCGACCTGTGTCGGAGGAGGAGAGGATCCTGGCAGCTGAGGCCTCCTACAGGTCGCGTCCTGTAGTGCCAACACGCTGCTTTGGCCTTGAATTCTCCTAGACAGGAGGCTAGGCGGCCCGGCCTAGTCAATCGGCTCTGGTCACGTCCTGCCCTGCTGCACTTCCTAGGAGTTAGTTAGACGCTGGACACCATGCGATGGTCTTTTGTTACCGGTTCTGGTGTCATACGACAGCGGTCCTCTCTCCCGGGTAGTGTAGTAGAAGGCGGTGGCTTAACGGGTCAATCGGGGGTACTCCTCCGAGTATATCTTCTGGGCAGCCCTGGTGCGCGTCAGCTGGAGACCCGCTGACATTACGCGCATCCCCTTGTTGGAGTCGGTGGCGGCTGGGGACCCCGGAGGATGAATCCTAAAAAAAATAACATGGCACACACAAATACAAATATATACGCACGTAACCGCAAGAGAGCCAAACACGTTGACTTTGAAGTTGACAGCGACTCGGAGACGGAAGCCCCTCGTCCTGCTTCCCAGTCCCAACCACAGTCCCAGTCTCAGTCTCAGTCTGTTGAAACTTGGCCTCGTTTTTTGATTGTTCACTGCACGGCAGAGGGCAAGAAGGCTGCGCGCCTGCACCCCTTCCTCGTGGGAGAGACCCTGCGGAGCTGCACAGGGAGGCCTGATGCCTCGCGGCTTCGTTCAGGGGATCTCCTGGTGGAGTGTAGGCGTAAAGCCCACTCAAATAGTCTTTTGCAGCTGCAGAAGATCGGGGATTATCCCGTTACTGTTTCTCCCCACAGATCACTCAACATCTCTCGGGGAGTGATCCGTGACGAGGCACTGGCGGACTTGGGGGAGGCAGAGCTCATCCGCACCCTTAAGTCTCAAGCGGTGACCCACGCAAAAGTCTTTAAAACAGGGACTATCATTCTGACGTTTGGCCAGCCAACGGCACCAGAGAAGCTGTGGGCAGGCTTCTACTGGGTGAAGGTTAAGGCCTTCATTCCGTTGCCTCTTCGCTGCTTCAAGTGTCAAAGGTTCGGGCACGGGCAGGCGTCCTGTCGAAATGACCCCACCTGCGCAAAGTGCGGAGGGAAGGATCATGACGACAAAGACTGCAGCTCGTCGCCCACCTGCGTCAACTGCAAAGGCTCTCACCCCTCTTCTTCTAAAGATTGTCCGAAGTGGAAAGAGGAGTGCACTATCCAGCGCATCCGTGTCGAGCAGAAGGTCTCCTTCCCTGAAGCTCGCCGGATTGCGTCTGGTTCCTCGGCCACCTCTTCCACTTCGAACACATCATCCACATCCACATCCATCTCTTATTCTGCTGCTCTCTCTTCTAAACCCCAGGGGAAGGAGGTGGCCTGTCAGACAGACACCCCTCTTCTACCTTTCACCTTTCAGGCCAAGCCCCCTGCTGTTCAGCCAGCCAGTCAGTCCAAGTCAGCCAGTCAGTCCAAGTCAGCCAGTCAGTCCAAGTCAGCCAGTCCATCAAAGTCATCATTGAAAGTTGCGACCACATCCAAGGTGGTCATTGCCAGTCCCGCGGCCCAGGGTGCCAGGCCGCCGTCAGGGACCCCTGGCACCGCAAAGTCCTCGACCCAGGGCGCGGGGTCGGGACCTCAGTCCCAGCGCGCCTCCGCCCCCCGCCCCCCTGTTCCCCCCAAACCATCTGGAAAGAAAAGCAAATATAAAAAACCTTGGGGTCCGCTGTCAGCTAGGACCCAGAAGGGAGACAAGGGAGTCGAGGTGACCAACCCCTTTAGTGTCCTAGAGGACATGGAGGTGGTCACAATTGAGGACCGCCCTCTGCCTCCATCGCCCCTTGTGTCCCCTTCCAAGTCATCAGCCGTCACATAGCCGTCGCTGCTTTGTGCGGTTTTTAATCCTACACAATTTTAAATGGCTACAAATACTATAATACATTGGAATTGTCGAGGTTTTCGGGCTAATTTTGAAGAACTTAAAATCCTAGTAAATTCTCTAAAGCCGGGTGTGGTGGCCCTTCAGGAGACCTTTCTCCAGGAGTCATCCCCCGCATCTTTTACTGGTTTTAATTTCGTCCACCAGGGGTCCTCTTCGGAGAGGCCTCATGGTGGCGTTGGTATTTTAATTCGAAAGGACATTTTGTACAGTCCAGTTCCCCTAAACACCCAGTTGCAAGCCATTGGTGTTCGCATTTCTCTACATAAGTCTGTCACAGTGTGCAGCATTTATCTGCCGCCGTCCGAACGTGTCTCCTCGCGAGACCTTAACTCCCTTATGGATCAGCTTCCCCGCCCCTTTCTTCTGCTTGGGGATTTAAACGGTCATGCTCCACTCTGGGGCAGCGACCACTCAAACGACAGGGGTCAGGTTCTAGAGGATCTCTTTTCCTCGCTTGACCTCTGCGTCTTAAACGATGGCTCTCCAACTTACCTCCATCCAGCAACTGGTACTTCTTCAGTCCTCGATCTGTCTGTCTGTGATCCTTCCCTCGTCCTGGACTTTGAGTGGCGTGTCCACGATGACCTGTGTGGCAGCGACCACTTTCCGGTCATCCTGTCGACCGCCAGCAGTGAGGAGGACGCAACAGTGGGTCGTTGGAACCTGAAGAAGGCTAACTGGGATTTGTTTAGTGCCTCTTGCCGGTCACGTCTGACCGAGGAGGCGGTGATGTCCTCGGAGGATCCTGCCTCCGCTTTTACTAATATCTTGATTGAAGTGGCCAACGATGCCATCCCGAAAACCTCGACAATTCACAAAGGTCCTAAAATTCCATGGTTCAACCAACAATGTAAAAATGCGCAGAAAGATCGCAAGCGCGCACAAAGACGAGCGTTCAGATGCCCCTCCCAGGCTAACATCTTAGCCTTTAAACAGTCTCGAGCGAAAGCTCGTTTTATTTATAAACAACAGAGGAGGCTGTCTTGGAGGCAGTTCGTTTCCGGCCTGTCATCCAAGGCCCCTTCTCAGAAAATTTGGAAGGCCATTCGCAGAATCAAAGGCAAAGCTGATACTTCCTCTATCCGCCACCTCAGAGTGGGTGACAGGCTTGTCACCGACAAGAAAGCTGTTGCTGACTTGTTGGCGTCAACCCTGTCGCACAACTCATCCTCTAACCATTATTCTCCCTCTTTCCAGAGGATCAAACAAATTAAGGAATCCTCCCCCTGCAACTTCCAGTCCACTAACACCGAACCATATAACTCTGTGTTTAGTTCAGATGAGCTTCAGCAAGCTCTACAGAAGAGCAATGATTCTGCTGCTGGCCTGGACACTGTCCACTATCAGCTTCTGACCCATCTTCCCGAGGAAGCTCTTTCTGTTCTCCTTTCTGTCTTTAATCATATTTGGACCACTGGCGTCTTTCCGCCCTCATGGCGGGAGGCGGTGGTGGTTCCTATTCCTAAACCTGGGAGGGATCATTCTGATCCGGGTAATTATCGCCCAATTGCGCTCACTAGTTGTCTTTGTAAAACCATGGAACGGTTAGTTAACAGTCGTCTCGTGTGGGTTCTTGAATCCGAGGGACACCTTTCTGACCTGCAGTGCGGGTTCAGACAAGGCCGAAGCACCCTTGACCACCTGGTCCGATTTGAGTCATTCATACGGGACGGCTTTGTCAATAAACAACACATTGTAGCCATTTTCTTCGACCTCGAGAAGGCCTATGATACCACATGGAAGTTCGGCATCTTGTCCGACTTACATGACATAGGCTTCCGGGGTCGCTTGCCTATTTTTATTGATCAATTTCTATCAGGGCGGTCCTTTAGAGTCCGCATCGGTTCTACACTATCAGATCCTCAGGAGCAGGAGATGGGTGTTCCTCAGGGCAGCATTCTGTCTCCTGTTCTTTTTAGTTTAAAAATTAATAACATCGTGAAAGCTGTTACAAAAGGCACAGATGCCTCCCTGTTCGTTGATGACTTCGCCCTTTGTGTCAAAGGCAAGTCACTTCACCGAGTGGAGAGGCATCTGCAGCTCTGTGTTAATAGTGTCCAGCAATGGGTTGCTAGCAATGGTTTTAAATTCTCACCATCCAAGACTGTATGCATGCACCTCACTAAACTTCATGGGGTCTTCCCTGAACCTAGTCTCGCCATTGACGGTTCTCCCATCAAAGTTGTCCAGGAGGCAAAGTTCCTTGGTCTTATTTTTGACCGCAGACTCACCTTCCGTAGCCACATTAAATACTTGCGAGCTTCGTGTATGAAGGCACTGGACGTCCTCCGGGTCGTGGGTCACACCGACTGGGGTGGTGACCGTACCGTCCTGCTGCGTTTGTACCGAGCTCTTGTCCGTTCCAAGCTGGACTATGGGTGCATTGTTTATAGCTCTGCATCCAAGTCCACACTCAAACTCCTTAACACTGTCCATCATGAAGGTCTTCGCATTTGTCTGGGCGCCTTCAGGACGTCCCCAGTTCATAGTCTGTACGCTGAGGCGGGTGAACCCTCTCTGGCGCTCCGCCGCACTCGTCTCATGCTCAACTATGTGCTGAAGCTGAAGGCCAACCCGGACAACCCTGCCTATAACTGTGTGTTCAAACCAGATTTTGAGGATCTTCATGATGTCCATAAGAACGAGCCTAAACCCCTGTCCCTCCGCGTCCGACCCCTTCTACAGGCGGCCGGAGTGGACATCAATTCTGTTGAAGAGTCTGTCTTTCCCGCCACGCCTCCTTGGACCCTCCCCATCCCCGAGGTCAGGCTGGACCTGACTTCACACAAGAAAGCCGAGACCCCCGACCCTGTTTACTTTCACGGGCTGCAGCAGATCCTGGCCGACTTCCCGGGCTTCCGTCGGATCTTCACTGACGGATCCAAGTCCGAGGATGGTCGTGTTGGGGCTGCTGCCGTCATGGATGGTTATTCTTTTACTCGTCGTTTATTGGACGATAGTTCGGTGTATAGTGCCGAGTTGCGAGCCATTTTACTCGCACTTCGGCACGTATACCAGTCTAAAGACTTGAATTTTTTAATATTGTCAGATTCATTGTCGGCTCTCCAGGCTCTGCATGGCAGGAGATTGGATCACCCACTTCTGGTGTTGATCCATGAACTGCATGCATCCTTGATTGCCGACAACAAGGACATTGTTTTTATCTGGATTCCGGGTCATGTGGGCATCCGAGGAAACAGGTGCGCTGACCGGGCTGCAAACGCTGCCCGCGATGGCCCTGTGGAGGATGAGCGCATGGCCTGTAGCGATTTTAAACTTCTAGTTTCCAAGTTTGTTCAAAGGGAGTGGCAGACCCAATGGGCTGCCCTCCCGGAGAACAAACTGTACAAAGTTTTACCTAGCGTCTGTGATAGCCTCCCTCGTTGCCGCCCTAATCGGCGCGAGGAGGTAGTTCTTAGCCGGCTCCACATTGGGCACACACACATCACGCATTCCCATCTGCTGAAAGGGGAAGATCCCCCCTGGTGTGTCCCGTGTGATGAGCCTTTTACCGTTCAGCACTTTTTGATCTCGTGCGTGGATCTCGCCGAAACTCGTGCCAAGTTTTACTCTGTTGACTCATTGAAGATGTTGTTCAGGGATGTCCCCCCTGACAACATCTTCAATTTCTTGAAGGAGGTCAACCTCTTTTATAAAATATAGCCTTTCAGTCTAACATAATCTGTGATATTGTTTTTAGTCTGGAAGAATACAATCTTGTACAGGATCTCATTTAAGTTTCACAAATTCTTAATATATATTTACATCATGTTTTAAGCTAGCCCTTTTATGTTTTAAAGGACCTGGCAGGATGAGACTGTGCTAGCCGCGAAATAGTCTTTGTTGCTTGCGCGGCGTTAAGCCCTAAATAACTAACTAACTAACTAACCGTGTGAACTTGGATATACACGGAATGTGTCTGTTGGGAGGTTGGAACAATCAGTCCGAGTAATCCGATTCACAGTTTGGGCAGATAAACTGCGCTAATCCCTGGGTGCACTCCTCGTGAGCCCAGAGCTGGCACAGCTAGCACTGTACCCACATCTCTCGTGATCTGGCACGGCTGTAAGGTTCACAACAAATCAGGCATGGCCATTCGTCCTCTTCTTCACTTGTTTGTTCTTTAACTTCCATTCGTCGTTTTGTTTTTTCCACACTTGCCTTTGCTTCTCTGTCTGCCCGGTTGTTGCTTAGTCGATATCTTTTTGGCGTTTTGTTTTTCATTAAGCGCAGTTTTGTACGGTGATGACGTCAGCACTGCTGCAGATTGTTTTTCTTAATCTTGTCCTCTTGCCTTGCATTTTGGGGAGTGGGAATAAGCCCTGAATGATTTCCCTGATGCCTTGGCTGGATGTTGAAGTAGAGGGCTGAGGGTTTGGCTGCTGCTCTAGAGGTGGCGATGGGACAGATGATGCCTCTGTTGAAATCTCGGCCTCTGCCATTCTTGGTTTCTTGTCCCCCTTCTGTGCAATACGCAGTCATAGTGACCGACGTCCTGGCCAACACTGGTGAACTGGACTACCAGGGCGTTTGTGAGTGTGTCTGTTGTCCAGGACAATAGTGCTTGTGTTGCTTCAGGTGTCATCAGCAACGCTACTCCGTGCATGTGTGGCTGGCCGTCTTCGTGTCCGGAGTAGAGGATGGTGTCTCCGGAGGTGAGTCGTGGGCGTCCTGTTCCTGTCCATCTTGTCTCACATAGGCCGAGCAGCTTCAGATTGTATCTATGCATTTCTTGACTCACTTGTGCTGTCTTTCCTGTTTCGTATAGGGTTCGGATGTTCCAGGTCCCTATTCTGGCTTTGGTTTTGGGCCCCCCGGGGGCAACCACCTTCTCGTGGTGGGGGGCGTATGTGGCCCGTTGACCCTGTGGGCTATGCTGGATAGGGTTACCCATACCAGACAGGCCGCAGGCGAGGGTCCAGCTAAGAGTTGCCATCTTGTCCGGAGAAGACTGGTGATATCAGATATGATATACAGCTCTTTCGGGTTCGAACACTTATCCAGTTCTGACACCATCTTCGTAGAAGATATTCTACAAGTGTTAGACTGGTCCCTACACACTAACCTGCAGGGCCCATTTTAGTCCTGCAGGCCTATATATTTTACAATAACCTTATCTGTTTACTACAAGGCCCATTTTAGTCTTGTAGCTCATGCTCCTTTTTCTTTACTGTGGTCTTTTAAGATCCGGAGTGTTTGCCGTGCTCCGCGACCTGTGTCGGAGGAGGAGAGGATCCTGGCAGCTGAGGCCTCCTACAGGTCGCGTCCTGTAGTGCCAACACGCTGCTTTGGCCTTGAATTCTCCTAGACAGGAGGCTAGGCGGCCCGGCCTAGTCAATCGGCTCTGGTCACGTCCTGCCCTGCTGCACTTTCTGGTAGTTAGTTAGACGCTGGACACCACGCGATGGTCTTTTGTTACCGGTCAGGTGTCATACGACAGCGGTCTTCTCTCCCAGGTAGTGTAGTAGAAGGCGGTGGCTTAACGGGTCAATCGGGGGTACTCCTCCGAGTATGTCTTCTGGGTAGCCCTGGTGCGCGTCAGCTGGAGACCCGCTGACATTATGCGCATCCCCTTGTTGGAGTCGGTGGCGGCTGGGGTCCCCGGAGGATGAATCATGCAACCAATACCATGGCACACACACATTCAAATATTTTCTCACGCAACCGAAAGAGAGTCAAACGCGTTGACTTTGAAGTCGACAGTGACTCGGAGACGGAAGCTCCTCGTCCTGCTTCCCAGTCCCAACCACAGTCTCAGTCCCAGTCCCAGTCCCATTCTGCAGACATTTGGCCCCGTTTCCTGATTGTCCACTGCACCGCAGAGGGCAAGAAGGCTGCGCGCCTACACCCCTTCCTCGTGGGAGAAACCCTGCGGAGCTGCACAGGGAGGCCTGATGCCTCGCGGCTTCGTTCAGGAGACCTCCTGGTGGAGTGTAAGCGTAAAGCTCACTCAAACAGTCTTTTGCAGCTGCAGAAGATTGGGGACTACCCTGTCACTGTTTCCCCTCACAGATCTCTTAACTCCTCACGGGGAGTGATCCGTGATGAGGCACTGGCGGACTTGGGGGAGGCGGAGCTCATCCGCGCCCTGAAGTCTCAGGCAGTAACCCATGCTAAAGTTTTTAAAACTGGTACCATCATTTTGACATTTGGCCAGCCAACGGCACCAGAGAAGCTGTGGGCAGGCTTCTACTGGGTGAAGGTTAAGGCCTTCATTCCGTTGCCTCTTCGCTGCTTCAAGTGCCAAAGGTTCGGGCACGGGCAGGCGTCCTGTCGAAATGACCCCACCTGCGCAAAGTGCGGAGGGAAGGATCATGACGACAAGGACTGCAGCTCGTCGCCCACCTGCGTCAACTGCAAAGGTTCTCACCCCTCTTTTTCTAAAGATTGTCCGAGGTGGAAAGAGGAATGCACTATCCAGCGCATCCGTGTCGAGCAGAAGGTCTCCTTCCCTGAAGCTCGCCGGATTGCGTCTGGCTCCTCGGCTGCCTCTTCCACTTCGAACACATCATCCACTGCCACATTGGTTTCCTACTCTGCTGCTCTTTCTTCTAAACCCCAGGGGAAGGAGGTGGCCTGTCAGACAGACACCCCTCCCCTACCTTTCACCTTTCAGGCCAAGCCCCCTGCTGTTCAGTCAGCCAGTCAGTCCAAGTCAGCCAGTCAGTCCAAGTCAGCCAGTCAGTCCAAGTCAGCCAGTCAGTCCAAGTCAGCCAGTCCATCAAAGTCATCTTTGAACGTTGTGACCACATCCAAGGTGGTCATTGCCAGTCCCGCGGCCCAGGGTGCCAGGCCGCCGTCGGGGACCCCTGGCACCGCAAAGTCCTCGACCCAGGGCGCGGGGTCGGGACCTCAGTCCCAGCGCGCCTCCGCCCCCCGCCCCCCTGTTCCCCCCAAACCATCTGGAAAGAAAAGCAAATATAAAAAACCTTGGGGTCCGCTGTCAGCTCGGATCCAGAAGGGAGACAAGGGAGTCGAGGTGACCAACCCCTTTAGTGTCCTTGAGGACATGGAGGTGGTCACAATTGAGGACCGCCCTCTGCCCCCATCGCCCCTTGTGTCCCCTTCCAAGACACCAGCCGTCACATAGCCGTCGCTGCTTTGTGCGGTTTTTAATCCTCCACATTTTAAATGGCTACAAATACTATAATACATTGGAATTGTCGAGGTTTTCGGGCTAATTTTGAAGAACTCAAAATCCTAGTTAATTCTCTAAAGCCGGGTGTGGTGGCCCTTCAGGAGACCTTTCTCCAGGAGTCATCCCCCGCATCTTTTACTGGTTTCAATTTCGTCCACCAGGGGTCCTCTTCGGAGAGGCCTCATGGTGGCGTTGGTATTTTAATCCGCAAAGACATATTACACAGCCCAGTTCATCTAAACACGCAGTTGCAAGCTATCGCCGTCCGTATTTCCTTACATAAATCTGTCACGGTGTGCAGCATTTACCTGCCGCCGTCCGAACGTGTCTCCTCGAGAGATCTTAACTCCCTTATAGATCAGCTCCCCCGCCCCTTTCTTCTGCTTGGGGATTTCAACGGTCATGCTCCACTCTGGGGCAGCGACCACTCAAACGACAGGGGTCAGGTTCTAGAGGACCTCTTTTCCTCGCTTGACCTCTGCGTCTTAAACGATGGCTCTCCAACTTACCTTCATCCTGCAACTGGTACTTCTTCAGTCCTCGATCTGTCTGTCTGCGATCCTTCCCTCGTCCTGGATTTTGAGTGGCGTGTCCACGATGACCTGTGTGGCAGCGACCACTTCCCGGTCATCCTGTCGACCGCCAGCAGCGAGGAGGATGCAACAGTGGGTCGTTGGAACCTGAAGAAGGCTAACTGGGATTTGTTTAGTGCCTCTTGCCGGTCACGTCTGACCGAGGAGGCGGTGATGTCCTCGGAGGATCCTGCCTCCGCTTTTACTAACATCTTGATTGAAGTGGCCAACGATGCCATCCCGAAAACCTCGACAATCCACAAAGGTCCTAAAATTCCATGGTTCAACCAACAATGTAAAAATGCGCAGAAAGATCGCAAGCGCGCACAAAGACGAGCGTTCAGATGCCCCTCCCAGGCCAACATCTTAGCCTTTAAACAGTCTCGAGCGAAAGCTCGTTTTATTTATAAACAGCAGAGGAGGCTGTCTTGGAGGCAGTTCGTTTCTGGCCTGTCATCCAAGGCCCCTTCTCAGAAAATTTGGAAGGCTATTCGCAGAATCAAAGGTAAAGCTGATACTTCTTCTATCCGCCATCTCAGAGTGGGTGACAGGCTTGTCACCGACAAGAAAGCTGTTGCTGACTTGTTGGCGTCAACCCTGTCGCACAACTCATCCTCTGACCATTATTCCACCTCCTTCCAGAGGATTAAGCAACTTAAGGAATCTTCTCCCTGTAATTTCCAATCCACCAATACTGAACTGTACAACTCTCTGTTTAGTCAGGCTGAGCTCCAGCAGGCTCTACAGAAGAGTAATGATTCTGCTGCTGGTTTGGACAGTGTCCACTATCAACTCCTAACTCATCTTCCCGAGGAAGCTCTCTCTGTCCTCCTTTCCGTTTATAATCATATTTGGACCACTGGCGTCTTTCCGCCCTCGTGGCGGGAGGCGGTAGTGGTTCCTATTCCTAAGCCTGGGAGGGATCATTCTGATCCGGGCAATTATCGACCTATCGCCCTGACCAGCTGTCTTTGTAAGACCATGGAGCGGCTGGTCAATGCTCGTCTTGTTTGGGTTCTGGAATCCGAAGGACTCCTGTCTGACCTGCAGTGCGGGTTTAGGCAGGGCCGAAGCACCGTTGACCACCTGGTTCGCTTCGAGTCCTTCATAAGGGACGGTTTTATTAATAAACAACACACAGTAGCCATCTTCTTCGACCTCGAGAAGGCCTATGACACTACATGGAAGTATGGCATATTGTCAGACTTGCATGACATAGGCTTCCGGGGTCGTCTACCTATTTTTATTGATAAATTTTTAACTGGGCGGTCCTTTAGAGTCCGTGTTGGTTCTACTCTTTCAGATTGCCAGGAGCAGGAGATGGGTGTGCCTCAGGGCAGCATCCTCTCCCCCGTCCTTTTTAGCCTCAAAATAAACAACATAGTGAAATCAGTAACCAAAGGAACAGATGCGTCTCTATTCGTTGACGACTTCGCCCTTTGTGTCAAAGGCAGGTCGCTTCACCGGGTAGAGAGGCATCTGCAGCTTTGTATCAACAGCGTCCAGAAATGGGTCGCTGAGAATGGTTTTAAATTTTCACCGTCCAAAACAGTTTGCATGCACTTCACAAAACTACACGGGGTCTTTCCCGAACCCGCTCTTAGTATTGATGGTTCCCCTGTTAAAGTTGTCCAGGAGGCAAAGTTTCTTGGTCTTATTTTTGACCGCCGACTTACCTTTCTCAGCCACATCAAGTATCTACGAGCTTCGTGTATGAAGGCACTGGACGTCCTTCGGGTCGTGGGTCACACCGACTGGGGTGGTGACCGTACCGTCCTGTTGCGCCTCTACCGAGCTCTTGTCCGTTCCAAGCTGGACTATGGTTGCATTGTTTACAGCTCTGCTTCCAAGTCCACCCTTAAACTCCTAAACACTGTACATCATGAGGGTCTTCGTATTTGTCTGGGCGCCTTCAGGACGTCCCCAGTACATAGTTTGTACGCTGAGGCGGGTGAACCCTCTCTGGCGCTCCGCCGCACTCGTCTCATGCTCAACTATGTGCTGAAGCTGAAGGCCAACCCGGACAACCCGGCTTTTAACTGTGTCTTCCACCCTGTTTATGAAGATCTTTATGATGTACATAAGAACGAGCCCAAGCCCCTGTCCCTCCGTGTCCGACCCCTTTTACAGGCGGCCGGAGTGGACATCAATTCTGTCGAAGAAACTTTATTCCCAGCTACGCCTCCTTGGACACTACCCACCCCTGAAGTCAGGCTGGACCTGACAGCACATAAAAAAGATTCGACCCCTGACCCTGTTTATTTTCACGGTCTGCAGCAGATCCTGGCCGACTTCCCGGGCTTCCGTCAGATCTTCACTGACGGGTCCAAGTCTGAGGACGGTCGTGTTGGGGCTGCTGCGGTCATGGACGGCCGCGTTTTTACTCGGCGCCTAGCGGACGGTAGTTCTGTGTACAGTGCCGAGCTGCGAGCCATTTTACTCGCACTTCGGCACGTGTACCAGTCTGTTGAGTGCAATTTTTTAATTCTGACTGATTCCTTGTCGGCTCTCCAGGCTCTGCATGGCAGGAGATTGGATCACCCGCTCCTGGTGTTGATCCATGAACTGCATGCATCCTTGATTGCCGACAACAAGGACATTGTTTTTATCTGGGTCCCAGGTCATGCGGGCATCCGAGGAAACAGGTGCGCTGACCGGGCTGCGAACGCTGCCCGCGATGGCCCTGTGGAGGATGAGTGCATGCCCTGTTCTGATTTTAAGCCTTTAGTTTCCATTTTTGTTCAAAAGGAGTGGCAGACCCAATGGGCTGCCCTCCCGGAGAACAAACTCTTTAAAATCCTTCCAAGCCTCTGTGATAGTCTCCCTCGCTGCCGACCTAACCGGCGCGAGGAGACCGTTCTTAGTCGGCTCCACATCGGGCACACCCACATTACGCACTCTCATCTTTTGAAAGGGGAAGATCCCCCCTGGTGTGTCCCGTGTGACGAGCCTTTCACTGTCCATCATTTCTTGATCTCGTGCGTGGATCTCGCCGAGATTCGAGACAAGTATTACACCGCCGATTCATTGAAGGTGTTGTTCAGGGATGTCCCTCCTGACAACATCTTCAATTTCTTGAAAGAATGTAATCTCTTTCATAAAATATAGTCTTTTATATAATGCAACCTGTGATACTGTTTTTAGGCCTGAAGAAATTAATCTTGTACAGGATCTCATTTAAGTCTCACAAATTCTTAATATATATTTACATCATGTCTTAAGCTAGCCCTTTTTATGTTTTAAATTACCTGGCAGGATGGGACTGTGCTAGCCGCGAAATAGTCTTTGTTGCTTGCGCGGCGTTAAGCCCTAAATAACTAACTAACTTTGGTTTTGGCCGTTAGAAGAGTTAGTCGGCGCACTGGCTTCCCGAGGGCTTTCACCAGCTCGCGTCATGGGCTGTACTAGAGAGGACTCTTCCTGGACCAAGCTGCGTTGTAGATCTGTGGTTGTAGTTTCTGTAACAAGTGTTCTTTTTAAAGAGTTGGGTTGTTAGCCCTACTCAAACCCCCAACCTGGAGGACCAGTGAGTGCGCTTCGTCTGGCCTCTACCCTTCGATCTGTCCAGCATGGGTGGCCCTACCAGGAGACGAATCTCCCGTCGGCATAGCTCTCGGGATCATGGAGACACGCAAGCCCCATCTCCCCATCTGCTGGATTGTCGACTCCAAGCAAAGTGAACTGTACATCCTTTGCATCTTTTATGGAAAGTTGCACATTCACGCTAGTGACATCTGTCGAAAAGTTGGCACATATTAGGGAGTTATAGCAGGGACTTTCGTCGTTGCACTTTCGTCGGGATTCCCCTTTATTTTTAGCGCGCCGGCGACTGCGCATGCATGTGAACTGTGACCTCCCGGAAGCGGCTACGAAAGTGCTGATTTTCGTCGTGAAAATCGTTTTGACGAAAAGGTTTTGAGCAACTTCGGTAAGCCTTTTTGCATCATATTACTAAATTTTGTTTGTTTGTAGCAACAAGTAGGTAATCTTTAATCATTTGCTGTTATGGGGTGGGTTAATTTTGGGCCTGATAGGTGTATTTTTCCTGTAGTGGCTTGATAAAAAAGCAAGTCAATTAACGCCAAATCTCCGTTTGCCAACATATCGTCATATGCGATTGCTGTCTGCTACGTTGTAAACACGGCACTTAAATTTATATTAGTGTTTGGTAAAATGTATACAGACTTGCTAGTGTGTGTGTTTGTGTAAAATGGCTAACCCATCACAGTTTGATCCAGCTGCTTACCCTAGATCTCTGTCAATTTGGACAGTTAGTGTGCACGAAGAGAGGCCAGGTTTCCTACACAGTCCGGTAGCCTACTTGTTTAGTCAGTTGATGGTGTTGTGTTGGCATGGATGTTGAACTTGATGCCACTCAATTAAAAAACAAAATGCTGGCCCAACGATTTCCTAATGGCTGTATACAATCCATCCCTACCCACCTTTGCAGTTATTCATCAAATCGTTCAAATAAAAAAAGAGCGTTTAGGGCTGGACAGAAATTTCAGTCTGCACAAGTACACAGATCAACAATGTAAAGATCACTTCAGGTTTTTCCCACAGGACATCATCCGTTTGTGCCAGCTGCTGCATATGCCAGACAGGATGACTGCAGTTAACCGTACAAGTGCTTCAGGTATGGAAAATAATAAATAAATTATAAAAAATATGTCTGTTTAGGGTAACATAGCAAAAAAAAATAGGGTAGGTAGGTAGGTAGGCTTTTATAATTCATTTTTCTTGAAAAAAGGAAGTTGACCATGCAACACAATATAACATTTCATCCGAATGACTGAAAATTCCCTGGTTCGTCTGCTGAAGGACTCTGTGTACAGGGTGTGTGTGGGACAGGGGAATTTTTTTTTATGAAAAAAATAGGGGTTTGGCGGTTAAAAATAGGGTCGGTCCGGTTACCCTAATAGTAATACCAAGTTTTTTTAAACAGCACTTGTCCAACAGGGAACAAAAAAATATTATAGCAATTTATAACAAAAGGAGTTTCAGTGGTGGTTTTTGTACATATATGATATTATGTGCCTAGCTGCCAGGCTCAGTGTGCCCCCTGCACTGACCTGGTCTCATAGTTGACGACGAATGATGAGGAGCATACAAGATATAGTATGTTAATAAGTAGAAGTAGTAGTAATATAATATTAATGAATAGCTTTAAACGCACTTTTCCACTGAATTACGTTGAATTAACACACTGCTGCTGCTGGCGCAAAAGCTCACTTCACTACCAAAGGAAACGGAGTAAAATCGGAATTTATTTTGATTTTTATTTCGGCATCTGTTATCATTATTATTATTATTTTAAAACATGTTGAATTTTCATTGATTTTTTAACTAAACAAGACTTAGAAATTTTCAATTTTGAATTCATGATCATGATGATGGGCATTTTCATCTCACATTATTGAGCAATATTTACTATATGAGTTTGAAAGATTGCCTTTTGCCGGTGCACAGTTTCCTGTTTAGAAAATGTGACTAAGATTAGAAAAGTGAAATTAAAAAAAAAAAGATTGGGAAAGTGTAAAGAGAAGCGTGCACTTACCCAATCTTCATTTTAACTGATTGTTGTTACGACACTGAATCATTGAGGTACATGCTGCCCTATGACATACATACATTGGTTACAGTTGGTTGCATTATTTGTTATGTTTGAACTGGTGTTGATAGATCATGATAAGCAGAGTATACATTGTACAAATTAGAATAAAATCAGAGCCATATTTTTAAACTCTATCATGTACAGTCAAACCTGTGTAAGGCGGTCACCCAAGGGACTGGGCCAAACTGACCATCTTAGACAGGTGACCGGGTTATCCAGGGTGGCATGTCAACAGCTAGCATGTCAGGGGATGCTCTGGGGTGACCAGGTTAGACAGTGGCATGGCTTATACAGGTGACCGCCTTGGCAGGTTCGACTGTATTACAAATCGAGAATGCTGGGGATACTATTATGCTTACAGTATGTGCCTCATTCTGTTTTAGGACTTGAAGTGCTCTGTATCGTCTTGAAGAGGCTTTCTTATCCCTGCCGTTACTTGGACCTGGAAGGATTTTTCCACAGACCACGCTTTGAACTATGCATGCTCTTCAACCTGGGTGTAAACCACATCGATGGAATGTTTAGCGAGCGCTTGACAAATCCAGCACAGCCGTGGTTGACCATTGCCAAACTGCATGAATATAGTGCTGCAGTATATGCAAAGGGTGCACCTTTGAATTTATGCTGGGGTTTTATTGATGGGACAGTGAGGAAAATGTGCAAACCTCAAGTACACCAAAGGGAAGTGTACAATGGACACAAAAGAGTGCATGCCTTGAAGTTTCAGTCTGTAGTTACACCAAATGGACTGATAGCAAATTTGTTTGGTCCGATGCCAGGGAGGAGACATGATGCAGCATTGTTAAATGCAAGTGGGCTGATGGACTACATGGAGGCAAACATGAACACCCAAGATGGTAGACCATTTTGTGTTTATGGGGACCCTGCCTACCCACTCAGACCCCACCTCCAACGTCCACACCGTGGACAAAGACTGACTGCTGCCCAACAACAGCATAATACTGACATGAGTCGAGTTCGGCAAGCAGTTGAATGGCAGTTTGGAAAGATTGTTAGTTTATGGGCATTTGTGGACTTTGCAAATAATCTAAAACTCAATCTTTCACCTGTTGGGAAACTTTATAGGCTTGGTGCATTGCTCACCAACTGCCACGCATGCCTGTATGGAAATCAGACTTCTGACTATTTTGGGCTTAACCCACCTTCACTTGATGAATACTTATTGAAGACAAGCAGAAGCTGCGACTTGTCAATACAAGTCTTCACATATACAGTGACTCTAGCAAGAAAAAATGTTCTATTGGCTGTACATAGTCATTTGACTGCAATAGGCTCTTGTCACCCAAAATCTGCACTAATACTGGCATCTTCAATTTAATTCAAATTATGTGATGTCTCCTCCTTGGCGTTGGATCAAACAAGTTCTCAATATGTGGTGGTTTGTTAACCAACTGTTTGTAGCACTGTATTGACAAATTTGGACCATCAAAAAGTAGTTTGAGAAAACGGCTCACTTTTTAGTTTATTTAAACATGTTTTTTAAAAAGAGATGACCAAAAAATAGTTAAAGTTGTCTGATTTTGTTTTCCAACTATTGGCAGTCATTAATTATGATTCAAAACAACCTACATGGTGTTGTGCATATATATTTCAGGTGCTGAGTCTGTTCCTGTATTGCAGAGATAACAGGGCAAAGTATGCTTGACAGCAACATAATTTATTATACCCTATAATTAAATACTTAAATTATAGCAGGAGCATGGTTAGACTGATGTTGGCCGTAGGTCAGTGAACCGAACTCCCTTCTGACTGCTCCGCACCTCAGTCACTCAGTCACTGAATGAGCTACTTACACAACTGAAGACTACGTGGACATCAATAAATTTGCATAATGTGTATCTACTTGTGTGCAAATTGACAGTATGTATTTATCATTTGCCTGTTTGTGCAACATTTTCTCTCTTTCTCTCACTTATCTATCCTGAGTGCACAGGCAATCAGTTGGCAATAAGGCCAAAAAATAAAGCTGTGGTTAAGGTAACATGCCCCCAAAAATTAGGGTCGGTCGGTCGGAATAACTTTTGCATTTTTCGAAATCAGTGCATAATAGGGAACACTGATCTTACCGCTGTGGCTCAATCTTTGCCAGTCAAAAAAAAGATATTAAAAAAAATTGGGGCATCTTAGGGTCGGCGGGATAAAATAGGGTCGGTCAGGTTACTGTAACCACAGCAATTTTTTTTTGCCTAATGACAATCACAAGTATTCAAACTGAGAAATCTTTATTGAGCCCCTCCAAATACACCACAAAAGTCTTGACTAGTGCAGCTCAGAATGTTTTAACGTGCTCAATACAACACAATTACACAATGTCATTGTAAACAAGCCAGCAAATGTGACTTGAAAACATGATAAAATAACAAGTTCATGACTAGAATCAATGTTGACCAGATTAGAGCACATCAGGAACAGTTACTTTCTTGATTAAAGTACTCCAGCATGAGAACTAAAATAGACCACCACAAGAGAATATATAACTGGGGCTGAACTACTTCTTAGACAGCTGCTGCATGAGCAGCTGCATCATGGCCTCCCTCTCCTTGGCCATGGCTTTTTCTTGGGCCTCTCTTAAATCAAGTTCTCTCTTTTTTAAATTCAGTTCCTCTCTCCGTAGCTGCCTGTCTTCTTCTGCAGCCCTTTGAAGTCTTGCTGCTTCCTCCTGTCTTGCCTCCTCCAGTCGCTGCCTTTCCTGCCGCTCCTCCTCTCTGGCAGCCTTTTCTGCCTCCACTTTGGTCTTCAGCACCCCCACCAGTTCTCCGCTTGTCCTCCTATACTTTGCAGTAGGAGTACTGGTAACATCTGTTGATAAAGATAATGTTCAACATAATTACCAAGGTCAAATCTTACATTTGATCCATATTTTAAATGAATTGAAAATGCCCACTATCTCAGAGTTTACAACAAAAAAAAAAAAAAAAAAAAAGGACCTGTAGTCCCTTTATTAGGCAGCTGATCAAAAACCTGTTTCTGCATCTTATCATTTTTACATTAGGCCCCAAAAAATATATAGCTGTGGTTAAGGTAACATCCAAAAAAAAAAAAATCAGGGTCGGTCGGAATAGCTTGTTGATCAATACATAGGTTGATACATATATGGGATGTATCAGTATGAAGGGAACTTTGGCATGAAAGAACTACTAAAAAAAAAAAAATGCACATATTTCCACCCGATGCTAGCATGCCATAGCTTAAGTACGGGCATCCAGTTAATGTGTGGCCTGATGTAGCTCTCCGTAGTCAGTTGGACCCCACAAAACACCATGAAATGAAATCCAGTTAATGGTCTGCTCTGAAGTACATAAATGGAAGTGTGTCTGGTCTTTCCAAATTACAAACCTGGTGTTGAACTAGAAGGCTGCACATCAAGGTCAGGAGCTGCTGGTGCACGGCCAGCTTCTGCAGCAGCTAGCACAGCAATGTCAGCAGCATCTTGTCGCCGCTTTTTGGAACAGGACGACGCCTGCTCCTCCTCCGCTTCCTGCTTGATAAGCAGGGCCTCATCTATCGCCTTGTCAAAGTCAGATCTTTCAGGCTCCTCAATTCCAGAGCTGAAAAATGTTAAAAGCTGAAAAAACACACAGCCACAGAAGCATAATGCTCCAGATGACTATACCTGCAAGGCAAAAATACATCTTTCAATTTCCTGCAAATCATTCAATGTGACTGATTATGTATTTATGAACTAACCTGCCAGGAACATAACTGGCTGTAGTCAAAAACACCAATATGTACAATACATAATAATGCAACTTGTTCTGTTAATATTCACCCCTGTACAATTATAAACCAAATGCAACAGATCAATCCAAGCTTCCTGTGCACATGGTTAAAAATTACATTTACTTTACATTTCCCATGTTAGATACATGTAATACACTTTCCACATAGAATACTTGTAAACAAGTATTAAAGCAGCACCACATAAATCATGTTGAAAAGCAACTATACATAAAATAAGAGGCAGCCCAGTCAATCAATGTTCTATAAGTGAAGTGTAATAAAATGTGAAATAATTTTGCAACCTAGAGAGTCATAATCATAAAAATGCAGTGTCCACATATACATATTTAACATTAATAAAAAAAAAAAAACAATTTAAAACTTACGCCTTTTCCTGTTGTTTAACCAGAGTCCGTCTCTGGTCCATGATCAGGAGGGCCCTGTCGCGCAAGGACTTGCTGGAGCGTCTGCCCAGCAAGGGATGCTCGTCAAGCTTTTTCTTCAGACCCTCCCAAGAATTTATTTTCTTGAAAGGGTTGTATAGGGAGACCTCATCCATGAGATCATGGTCCTCTTCCAGAGTGTACTTTTTTGATGCGGCCATTTCTGTTGACATAAGAAAAATGAACTAAGGAAATTGATATACAACAATTTAAATTAACATATATATAAGTACCAAAGTAGTAGGCCTACAAGTAGTTTTAGATCTATAGCTGCAAACGTAAAGTTTAGCACCCTGCCATTAATTGAAAGAACTGAGCGCACATTTTATGTGTATATTTAGGCTCTGTTTCAGACTAGTGTTAAGAAAAAGGTTTACTTTCATACATCAACAAACTTTCAGCCAGTCCAAGTCAAGTGGATTCACGCAGATGAGCCAAAAAACGTACAACTAAATACTGTTGAAAGTAGCTGCAGCATTATACAGTCCGATTATAAATAATATAAAAAAACTTGGATAACTTCGCTAGTTCAAAATTAGCCATAAAATACAACATCTCACCTTCTGATTGTAAAAATCTGCAGAGTGCGCGGAAATGTTGTTCACAAAGGGGACGGCTAAAAATGCAGCTTCTCGTCCAGGTCACGTGACATGCCTTGTATGACGTCAAGACGGGGAATCCCAGGCTTCTGCCTTAAGTATGCATGATCTTCATCCTGAAATGACATAAAACAAACTTCAGCATCTTTTGTGTACTTGCCTAAGTGAAATATTGCACACTTAATATCCCGGCGGAATTCAGACACTATAAAAATCAAAGATTAGATAGTGAGATGAGCAACTCTGATCACTACACCTAGTACTGATGAGATGTGAAACTTGGATCACAACTTTACCTCCTTTTTGATTGTAAATACGCCGACATGCCAGCTTTAGCTTGCTTCATGTGTATTATAACACTGCATTAACAACATGAAAATGAATCTTATGTCACATAATAAAATATTGAACAGTTGAAATAAAATATGATATAATTCAGCAGTTACAACTATTTCACTTGCGCACAATTACATACCTTCTGCACGTTTGTTGGCTTCGGATTGTAGGGTCGCCCACCACGGTCACACACCATGACATCATTCTGCAGCACAAGACCAGGCACGATACATGTCGTCCCCTGGAGCTGCAGGTCTGTGTACCAGAGAAGACGACTCTCCGCATCTGGCCCCAGTTTCTCCTTGTTTATTTTCTTGAACCTTTGAAATTTGAACAAATACGTTGATTGCAAAATAGTATAAATATTAATACAGTCAATGTACACAGGAATAAAGTCACACACCTCTGTTCAAGCATATTGAAGAGTAATATTGTTATGCTCGTTCCATAAATATAATCAGTCATCGTCAATCTCAATCAATCCCTCTCTGCCAGTCTGATGAGAAGTCTACAGTTCCCCCAATTGTTATAAACTACTGCACTACCGCATTGTGTGAAATGTTTGAGGCGTATCTCCGTCCCATGAACATACTGATCGGACAGTGTTCGAACTGTTCCCTTTATGTCGATTTCCTGACAATCACAATATGGGATAACAAATTAATCCAGGATTCCGAAATACAACCCCCCCCCCCCCACCTTCCCCTTACAAAACAAGAACAACAAAAAATCTGAACGAATCCTCTAAACTTTACAGCCGCTTAGAGAGTGGTAGAAAACAACTTAGATCTAGTGCCGGGATAGCAGACGACAAACAGACACGCTCAGTGTGTTCGCTACTGCACTTACCAGGAATTGAACGCGGTATTGAATTCCTTGTTCACAGCGTCCAGTGTTTCTTGCACCTCTCTCGCTGATTGCACATGCCCGCGAATGATCTTATCGTCAGCAAAAGACACCTCAAAGCACTCCGGGAGAAAGAGATGCTCTCCGGTGCTCCCGATCGCGGCCATGTTTTACGAACCGGAAACGCAGAGGGGTTTCCCCGGATCTCTAAATGTCAAGGTCGTCTAAAAATATACCTGGACGAGAAGCTGCACTTTTAGCCATCACCGTTCACAAACTGCAACCGCCAAGGGGCTGCACTCTTAAATCTTCATCTCGATGGGAGGTAACTCCCCAGCTGTAAAACCAACGACGAAACGAGCGCTTGCTATATCGTTTTCCGGTACTTTCGTGGTGGTGGTGTCTGACGTCACACGACCTACTTTCCGGGCACAGCGAGCGACGAAAACGCGCCGACGAAAGTCCCTGCTATAACTCCCTATTGAGAAGGGAATGAGTTGTCATGTGTACCCACCGTCTAACTGTAACTCCTTGAAATCTCCCGTATAAGCGACCAGTAATTAACTGCCGCCTTTTTTTTTTTTTTTTTTTAAAGAGGTGGAGACTTGAACTGCCGAGGTGACCATTTCAGACACACTAGGAATATACACATTTGCTGCTGTTTTGAAATGTCCAGATGGTTTTCCGTGTCCACACAGAGGAACATGCCCCTGCAGACATTCCTTGCTGAGCCGCGTAATAGTCCTTGTTGCTTGCGCGGCGTAAACACCTAAATAACTAACTTCCCTGTAGACACGTCACTTCATCCAACACATCAACACACAGCTTCCGATCCACTGATTGTAGCAAGATTTGCCATTCAGTGCGCAGCTGGTGGCCGCGAAATAGTCCTTGTTGCTTGCGCGGCGTCTCTTCTGTTGTTATTGCCTCGGAGAAAGGTACGAATAAGGTAGGCGGACAGTCTCTCGACGCAGAGGGTTGGTGTTTCTCCGTCTTCTGGTTTGCAGTTGCGAAAACGTCTTTGACAACGAACGTAATGTCCATCCCATCAGAAGGGAAGCCCCACTCTGGCGTTGCCACCAAATGTTCAGCAATGGCAATCTCCTCCACTTCGCTTAGGACACATGGTCGACCAACCTTCTTCGTGTGCTGGTTCTGAATTTTGTTTTGCAGCGTACTTCGGGCGATTCCTAGCGCTTCACACACCTGACGTAGACTTTTGCCGGCAGCAAGTAAGTCCTGAGCCTGTTGCCATTTTTTCTCATCACATGTGCCATAGTTCCGTGTCCAGGATTTCCTCTGGTACGTTCTGGGCATGGTTTTCTTGCCAGAGGATAGACTAGGTGTCAGAAGTCTTCTACTAAGCGTCATGCATGCGATATACTGGACTATAGGAATGATAGGAATTATGTTGAGGCATGTAGCCAGTCTCAGTGCCTTTTCTTGGAGTTGACCGGGGGGGGGGGGGGGGGGGGTCCTTCAACCCAGCATCATGTCGGAGGTAGCCGCGAAATAATCTCTGTTGCTTGCGCGGCGTAAAGCCCCAAATAACTAACTAACTAACATGTCGGAGGGCCTGGAGAGCCCGTGTAGGGGATCATGTGGCGGTCGTTTACTTCCAGGATTCTTTGTTTAAGCCGCTCCCTAGCTTGTCTCTCCAGACCATCGTCTGCTGGATTGTCGACTCCAAGCAAAGTGAACTGTACATCCTCTGCATCTTTTATGGAAAGTTGCACATTCACGCTAGTGACATCTGTCGAAAAGTTTGCACATATTCTCTGGAAGAGGCTCTTCAGCTGTTGTTTCCGCTTGTATCTTCCCTGACATCATCTTCAATTTCTTGAAGGAGGTCAACCTCTTTTATTAAATATAAGAAAAAGTCAGTGAATTTGGAACACTTAAGGAAAATCTTGCATAACGTTTGAACAACAAACACTAGAAGGGCACTTCTGGTTGCGTTTTATTCAGCAAAAAACTTTCATTGTAACACAAGAATCGAACTGATGATAACAAAATTGAAAGAATATATCCGTTTGATTTTTTTTTTCTTTTTGTGCCATCACAGTGACCCGAGTCACTAAACTGGAACAGAGTGGACGCTATGTCAGAACACTGTTCTCATTTCCTACCCAGAGTTTTCCATGTTTCGAGTCCAACTGAAACAAATGGCGTAAAGCACTAAATAACTAACTAACTAACCAACTGAAACAAAAAATCTTTAAAAGCTTTCTGCTGAAAATGTTGCAAAACAAATAAACAAACAAACAAAACCATTTGAAACTACTAACTTTCCTTGAAAAATCTGTCCTGGCTTTTTCTTTTCTCTCAGCTCTGATGCAGACTAAAGGTGATGAAATGACGCGGAGTTGGGAAATTTAGTTCATGTTTGACACATCTCGCAAGTGTATTGCTGCCCTCAACCAGTCGTGCGTGCACACTCTTCGTGCACCCATGTGAAATATATCTGGCACTGAATCATGTCTTCTTCAATGTCTTGGCTGCACATGAAGCAGTACCATGACTGCTTTGTCTGACTGGGTTTATTTGTTTTTTTCCGCTGAACTTACGCTTTTTTCCCTTCGACGCAGATTTGCCTGCGTTTGAAACTGACAATGCCGTTTTGTACGGAGACGAGGTCAGGAACTCTGCTGCACTGTTGCCTGGCTCCCAGTCTGATTCAGAATCACAGAAGATGTCAGACTCGTCATAATCCCCATCACCAGGCTCTGATTCTGCTGTGCATCTGACATGATAAAAGTGACCAAATCAGCAACACCTTAATGTTATCAATTTTCAAGCAATCAAATCTGCAGCACAAAGGAATAAGACTGAAACCTGGCTAATCTGAATTCAAAACAAGAGTGAGTCACCACACCATGTGTAAGCTGCCTGATAAGGCACTGCCACTACAGAAATATGAAACACAGACATTACAATTTCATTTTAACACAGTGATGCATTTGTTTTCTTTCTAATCAAACCATCGGTCTAGGTTTACTGAACATATGTTGCCTAGTATGTGCCTGTGTCTATCAGTACCACAAGATGATCTTTTCTTTTATTTTTAAACTTTAATCAAAGGTAAATTATAGAAAAAAATAGCCGCTGTCTTTAATGACCTCAAGGCTGGGGCCAGGCACGCCTGAACAATGGAGGGCAGGAAAGATGACTGCAACATCAGAACAACACAGCCATTAGAAGGATAAAATCATTCCGCAAATGCTAATGTAAATCAAAAGTATGATAAACAAGAATGGCAATGCCCCTTCAAGTTATTATCTGCCCTTGATCACCTCTGACCTTGATGAAGAAAAGCAAAATGGTGTAATTACAGGAGCATTGCCGATGAGTATCCGCATACCAAGTTTCTAGCCTGTGTCTATGCCATCCACCATCTTCATCTTGAGCACCTGGGTGGTGTAGGAGGCACCTGACTTGTTGTAGAAACAGTCGTGCTGCATGAAAAGTCCACCAGCCTCTCCTCGTTGGCTGGAGAAAAAAAAGGGATATGGACTTCCCTCTCTGGCCTTTGGAAGAACTTTCATCTTCCAGGTTGGACAGGCATGCCTCCTCCTCCTCACTGCTGTCCTGTCTCTCCATTCTCTCCACCCTCAGGCTCTCTCTGGCAGCTTCTTCAGCAGCGTCTCTCCTCTCTCTCTCTCTCTCTCCTGGTCTTGCCTCTAAAATGGAATGCATGCTTGATGCACACTCCGCCAAAGAAATAAACAAATTTACAACCAGAAAAAGATTACCTGTTTCAGAGCTTATGGATGGTGTGTGCATAAATGTATTTTGCCCACCTGTGAACAGCAGGGTCAAACATCATGAGACAAACATCTCGTGAGTTTTGATAACATCTGCATACATATTAAAGTTATTTGCGCACTGGGACTATGTCCACTTTCTACCCATTAACACCGATACACAAGAAAAGTTTGACACCCCCCCCCCACCCCACACCCACCCCCCTTACACCCTCGTGCACCCTTAACACCCCCCCCGCCCCCCTTCCCGGTCACGGGTGGCCCTTTAACATAATATTTCACTAGCAGTTATGAAATGCCAAAGACGAAACATTGAAACATAGGTTCTGGTAAGGAAGTGCATTAGCAAACAGATCTATGTCCCTGCAAAAAGTATGAATAATACCAAACAGGGTGTAGACTCCCTGCACCTAGGATCTGCTCCACTATGCCGTCGGTCACCTTTGAAGGAGCCGCACTGCCACCGCCAGTCTTGGCCCGGTCCCTAACCCGCTTAATATAATCCCTTTTCACGTCAGACCATTTCTCTCTGACTTCTGCCGGCGTACGCTCACAAACTCCTTCTGCAGTGACCTTACTCGCAATATCCTCCCACACTTTGTTCTTAGAACTTCTAATAGAGTTGTCAGCTCAAAGTGAAGTTCGGTTTGCGAATTCGTTTAGCAGTCGTCATTATGCCACGTGGGATGGTCAGGCTTTCACGCCGACTATCGCTGACGGAAACGGGAAAGCCCACTGTATAAATAGAACGGCCGCGGTAGCTATCGCCACTCCGATAATGACTCATGCATTCCACATCCGCTAAAAAAAAAAATTAAAGGCCGGTAGCTACCAGTCCGGTAGCGATTTATCGGCAGTCCGGTAAATGTTTTTCCATACATACGGGCGCTGGTAGTAAGCGAGACTGTAAAGCCGCGAAATAGTCTTTGTTGCTTGCGCGACGTAAAGCCCTAACTGGCTGTTTTTAAAAACCTGGCCGAACGGGACTCGGTTTAGCCTGTGGAGCATGGGAGGGGTCAGCCTGTGGATGATAGGAGGGGTCAGCCTGTGGAGCATGGGAGGGGTCAGCCTGTGGATGATAGGAGGGGTCAGCCTGTGGATGATGGGAGGGGTCAGCCTGTGGAGCATGGGAGGGGTCAGCCTGTGGAGCATGGGAGGGGTCAGCATGTGGAGCATGGGAGGGGTCAGCGTTGTCCTGTGTACGATCATGGAACAATTTGACGTTGCTGATATTGTAGAGATTCTTCAGTATTTTCCCACTTTTAGTGTTCTTCAGTTGAAGTCGACCCTTCGGCAACACACTTATGACCTGAATATGGCCCGACGAATCTTGGTGCCATCTTGCCTCCCATTCTGTGTACTCGTGCAGCATTGATGATTAAGACTTTGTCTCCGATGCGGAACCCGTGGTCATATGCACGCCTGCTGTCATAGTACTCTTTCTGCTTCTTCTGCGCCCTTGAAATGTTTTCACCAATTTTGTTCTTGACTTCCTCGTGAATCCCCTTCATAGTGTCCATGATTTCTTCGTTCAGATCTTGCTCGTTGGCATCACCAGTGACGTCAAATGGTAGTTTTGCCTGCTCACCATACAATGCCAAAAAGGGTGAAAACTGTGTAGACTTGTGAACGGATGTTCGGTAGGCGAACAGGGCTGCTGGCAAGAGTTCATCCCAATCATCATTGTGATCTTTACCAAAGTGTCTTTGAGTGTCCTATTGTCCCTCTCCCGTTGGCCGTTCGTCTGAGGGTGGTAGGCCGAAGAAATGCGATGGTTGATATTGAAACGGTCGGTGAGAATATCAAGCACAAAGTTAATGAACTCACGGCCTTGGTCCGTTATGAGGGAATCAAACGCGCCAAAGATGCAGATGGTTTCGTACATGAATCTGGCAACTTCCTCTGAACTCTTGCACGGGATGGCCTTGGCAACGGGAAACTTTGTAAAGTGGTCTGTGAGGGCAACAATGTACTGGTTACCTCTGTCAGTGACCTGCAAAGGTCCTATGATGCCCATTCCAACGAGGCTCCACTTCTTTTTGGGCACTGGGATGGGGTGAAGCGGTGCTGCTGGCTTCTTTCTGCAAGCGTTCATCTTCTGCCACACACAGCATGTTCTGCAGTAGTCTTCAACCTCCTGTTTCATTCCATGCCAGAAGTAACGCCCCAAGACCTAGAGAGAAAAAAGAGTAATGAAATATTTATAAATACTATGTCTTAAAGATAACTGGTAGATAACAGTGTGTGTGGGTGTGTGTGTGTGAGAGAGAGAGAGAGAGAGAGAGCCAGCAAAGGAAATGTCTTCAATCCGGAAAATGTCCGTTATATACCGAAGACATCGGCTATACCGGAAAATTTACGTTATATACGGAGTCATCGGATATAACGTCCACCAGGACGAAAGTGGCCGCTATATCCGATGTGTTGGTTATACCAGACATCGGATATAACGACACCAAAATCCATGTCCCCAGGGTGGCAGTTATAACCGGAGTATACTGTACCTCTTCCTTTCCCACTTTTTTAAGTTTGAATGTATGTCTCGACTGGGCATAATTCCATGGTTACCGTTACTGGGAATTTTGTTTGTCAAAATCAAATGTTACGATTTTGAATTAAAAGGTTTTATATTTTCTTGTTGTCTACGAATTTCTCACTGATTTTCAATGTTAAAAAAAAAATGCTGATATCTCCGGTCTACGATTTCTCACTGATTTTCAAGGTTTAAAAACCATTTTCAATCTATATCTTCGTCCGGTATTATGTAGTGCACAGACAGCAATCTCTTTGTTTGACTATATTTTGCAGAAAATAAAATAGATCTGATTTATAATGCCGTTCAAAAGAAAAATCACATGAAATAAAATGAATAATAAATACATACTGATAAGAAGAAATGAAACCAGTCTCTGATTCTTTCCTTTCTTTTCTCTGAAATTGCTGGTAACATTACTAACAAGGATTTGTGGAAACCGAAACCGAAACTAGCTTCACAAGCGTCAATATATCTGCTTGGGACCGTCACAGAAAAGTCCCTGGCGCTGTCGACCTGTATGCAGGAGTATTTTAGCCATTGGCATATAAGTTCAGCGCATTTTCAAATGTTCTTTCACTGAATGGCCAGTAGTTTCGGCTGTAGAGGTGGACACACATTTTTAACCACAGACACACACACACACACAGACAGACAGAGAAACACACAAAACCTCGTTCCCATTCTAAAGCCTGTTAAAACTGGGAGTACAAAAACGGGTGCTCACCTTCTTATACGTCTTGTTCATCCCCAAATGTCCTCCGCTCACATAGTTGTCATGAAACTCTTGCAATATCTCTGGAACCTGGCTCCTCTTTGCCACGAGGATTCCGTCGTGGTAGAGCACATCCTCTCGAATTGTGTATTTTGCAGCAGTCTTTCTCAACTGTCTCTTTTTAACTTTAGTCACATCACGGTTTTCCCCTTTCGCGGTCAGAGGGTAAGTGCCATTTTTCAAATAGTTCAACACGTTGTCATACAGAGTGTCGTCCATGATGATAGTCAATGAAAAAACGAAGACTGGCTGACGGAATGCATTGTCGTGTACTTATAATTATAGGCATGTTTGACACGAGTCACGTGACGTGTCAAGAAGCGTGGCGACCGTTTTCTCATCCCACAAAAAAAAGAAAAGAGAAAACAAATCTAAACTTTTAAAAGTGATTTAACTTCGTAGATTTGCCGTTCTATGTAGCCTATACTTTTGTTTTTAGTGGCGACCGTTTTCTCATCCCACAAAAAAAAAAGAAGAGAAAATAAAAAACAAAAGTATAGGCTACATAGAACGGCAAATCTACGAAGTTAAATCACTTTTAAAAGTTTAGATTTGACACTGTAACCTTGACCCAGTTCAAGATCATCTTGAATAACATCTCTGTACAAAAATGAAAATAATTATACATATAACTTAAGAGGTGTGTGTGTTTGCATGCGTGCGTGCGTGAGTGAGTGTGCACGCGTGCGTGCATAATGTGTGTGTGTGTGTGTGTTTGAGAGATGGGGGGAGGAGAGAAAGTGTGGGGGGCGAGAGAGTGAGAGAGATCCAGAGTCACGTTTCTACTGAGTTGACACACACTATAACAATAAAGTTAAAAAAAAAATACTGACATAGCTCTACATTGGTTTTGGATGCGAGGGGGGACCAAAATCGCCCAGGGGGACCAGTCGAAAACGAGGCTGGATGTCTAAGGGGGGACCATTATAGAGCAGTTTTTGCCACGAATTGGTCCCCCGGGGGACTACTTCAGAGGGGGGACCGGACCGGATCCTACACCGGCCACCCTCTCAGTGCTCTCTTCCCTGTCCTGTCTCTCCTTCTCCTCTGCTAACTCCGGGAGTTTGTCTCCACTCGGTCCCCCAGCTCGACGAAGGCGTCAAACTCTGATGTAGTCATCTCTGCTGATCTTTTGGGCTTTATGTTCTCACCCGGCTGGCCTACACAAATTCATAATATCCAACACAGGATCCACTGGCAATTCTGTGCCTTGGGTTGCTGCTGCATTCAGTTCAAATTTCTGGACTTCCTGGTACGAGGTACAGAAACCCAGACGATTGAGCGTCTCCACTAGGAATCTGGATCCGAACATATGGTGAACTTTAACTCCAAGCCTGAGGCAGCAAAGGTGCGTGGACTGTACGTGGCCGGGATGCCTGAAGAACAGCCTGACCCAGGGATGCAATCTTCAGGTCACTGTCCTTGCTCAAAATGACTGCTTTTAACAGCGTCCTGAGAGAGGGGGGGGCAGGTAATCCATTTGTTTCCCCCCATTGTCATGGACAAAACGTGGTTCTTCAAACATCTCCGACGCATCAGTACGGCATCTCACACGCGCGATGCGCTCCACGAAAATGTTAAAAAAAAAAAAAAATCTAGTGTCAGGATTTTCATGGACTTTTCACAATTGATAGTGGGAATGTCCAGGAAGTGTAATACAGAAAACAAAAATTCTAAAGGAATTAGTGTGAACTAAACAGTTAAATGTACTGGGTTACAACATCGCTGAAAACGTTGCGATTAGGTGGCCAAATCTCCGCTTTCTCAAAGCCTTTCACAGCATTTGCCACTCCTGATGCAAGGCTGAAAGCCTGGGCGAGCTAACTGGCAATTTCACGCGATTAAACGCACCTTCCAGGATGAGTTCTCATGAATTTGTCAACAGCCTGGTTGAAGTATGTCGAGAGTGGCTTGAAGTATGTCAGATCCAGCGGCTGCATACAATGGCTGCAGTGTGGTGGAAGGGAAAGCATGACCGCTCCATGCTCAGCAGGAAGCTCGACAGCCCGGAGATTGCCTGTGTGGCTGACGTGTCCATCAGGGACAAGCAGAACAGGTAACACCTTTGAAGGTTTTGTGTTGCTTATGAAATGCTCCAGCCACAGGCAAAACGTGTCCTTGTCCATCCAGCCTTTGTCTTGCACGGCAAATCCAGTGCCAGGCGGCGCTCCTGTCTTTAGTTCATCCCTTATTCTTTCTTTTGTAGATGAGAAAAGGCGGAAGGTAGTTGCCACTTGCAGTGATGCAGCACACACTGGTGCCGCTTGTGCCCCTTTCTGCGCTTGTAATAGCACCGACTTGATGCTTTCACATTGGTGCCAGCAACCTATGGCTTGCAAATCTGAAATCAAATCTCAAGTCTGAGCTAAATCTGAAAATGCAGCCCGCTCAGGATTGGTTAAATGTAGCAGTGTTTTATGGTATCTTGCCTGATTTTTCTGTTCTCGAGTTACATGTATAATATATACCACGTATACATACACACACACATTATATGTGTCTACACACATTTTTAGGCACGGTTATCTTTAACTTACTTTTCCAAACGTTTTGCTCATCAATTAAGAAACTTGGCATAAGAAGGAATGTCACTGGTATGTGTGTGAGAGAGGGGGGGTTATGTTTTAAGTGTCCTTGAAACTCCAAAGCCTCGTCCTAGCCGCGAAATAGTCTTTGTTGCTTTGCGCGGCGTTAAGCCCTTACTAACTAACCAACCAACCAACGCCTCGTCCATATGGATTTCATTCAAACTCTTTCCCTTGAGATCTTTCTACGCTCAGCAGCAAGTAGCAGACGACTCACCTTGGCTAACTGGTAAGAGTCTTGGGGCAGCCGGTAATACTCCCCGTGCACAGAAATATTGTGACCCAGGAATCCACAGACCTGCTCAAGTTCATGGCCATTAAGGTTCAGAAGCTGCGTTACAGTGGCGAGGTGTTGTCTCAGTTTTGTGCTTGTGATGTCTTGCGGGTTTTTGGCACCACTGTGCTGAACAGCTTCCTCTGAGGCACCAGTGACCATCATGGAAACTGTCGCCCTGTTCCTCCTCTACTGCGTCACCATGTTCCTCCTCTGCAGTGTCACATGGGGGTTTCTTAAGCAGGAACATTTGAATTGCATGTATGTGTTTACATGGTAGATTCCTGGTTAGAAAATCTGCACATGTGCAGGAGAACTTACGAACACAGACACTGCAGTCTGGGCATTTCAATTGACATGGGCATGAGGAAAAACAACATACCCATATAAAGAAACAGTGTGATCTCATCCTCTGGAGAGTCCTTACGCTGCAAGCGGCCATTCTGCACAGGAGCTATCAGCTTGCAGACGCCCCTGACTGAGTCCTTCCTTCTGGTGATCTTAGCACCATCACACGCAAAGCGCATGATGATACGGATCACGTTCTCGTCTTGGTTGAGTATGGGCTGATTCTCTGGGAGATCCATCACATACTCGACCACTTTGGCAACAGTCCTGATGCAGCCATCTCGACTTGGCACCGTCTTCCACACACCACAACACAAAAATGCAATTAGCCAATTTTAGCAGTGCTTCACAATCTAACGAATAGTCAGTCAATCACAACCAACAAGAGAAATGACAAGTAGGGGCAGTGACTCTTGTCCTTCTACTAAAGGTCATGCCTGCGATAAACTGCACTTACCCTGATAGGAATGATGTTAAGGCATGTAGCCAGTCTCAGTGCCTCTGCTTGGAGTTGACCGCGGGGGGGGGGCGGGAGGGGGGGGGGGGGGGGGGGGGGGGGGGGGGGGGGGGGGGGGGGGGGGGGGGGGGGGGGGGGGGGGGGGGGGGGGGGGGGGGGGGGGGGGGGGGGGGGGGGGGGGGGGGGGGGGGGGGGGGGGGGGGTGGGGGGGGGGGGGGGGGGGGGGGGGGGGGGGGGGGGGGGGGGGGAGAGAGATATCCTTTCAACGCCGCATCATGTCAGAGGGCCTGGAGAGCCGTGTTGGGGATCCTGTGGCGGTCTTTTACTTCCAGGATTCTTTGTTTAAGCCGCTCCCTAGCTTGTCTTCCAGACCATCGTCTGCTGGATTGTCGACTTCCAAGCAAAGTGAACTGTACATCCTTTGCATCTTTTTTCGAAGGTAGCACATTCACGCTAGTGACATCTGTCGAAAAGTTTGCACATATTCTTTGGAAGAGGCTCTTAAACTGTTGTATCCGCTTGTATCTTCCCTGACATCTTGAATTTCTTGAAGTCAACAAAGTTAATCTTGTACAGGAGCTCGTTTAAGCTACACACATTTTAAACATCTGCTCACTGCTAGCCCCCCCCCCCCCCCCCCCCCCATTGCGATTCTATGTGTCAGCGCTTTCTTGTGATTATTTTGCTCTACTGACACTGTCGTCTGGCCTTGATTTAAGCTGGACATATTTTATATTTTAAAGGACCAGTAAGGCACCCTGTAAAGCCGTGAAATAGTCTTTGTTGCTGAGATAGGTCGGAAGTTATTGACATCCGTGAGATCCTTTGTTTTAGGTAGGGAGATTACTTTGGCAGTTTTAAACTCAACTGGGAAGGCGTTATGCACTTCTTTTAGGGCACTAGCAGCCGTCATCAACAATTTTTGTTCATTTTGAAGCCGCAAGTTTGCTCTCTTCGCTGGATGGTCCATCAGTGACCAAATTTCAGGGTTCACCTTCGCTACCTTTAGGTCGCAATTGGCTGGCCTTTTGTGCCTTTCAGACTTTTCTTAATTTTTTCCTCGGTCATCTTTCCTTTTCTCATCGTATTCACGATATTTGCAAGCTTTTCTGGGATCTCTTCTCCCATTTCATCTTCTAACTCAAACTCTTGTTGGATGTCATCCAACCCCCAGCCATCTGACAAATCAGCCTTTGCTGTACCGCTATGAGGATCGCTTTCAAGAGGCGTCTCCTCCATCAACTCTTCAATCTCCCCATCAAGAGAGTCCTCTCTTCTACGTTTTTTTCAGTTTTTTGAGGAAATTCATCATCTTCATGTTCGGATGTGTCATCCCTGTTAGTTTTATTGTCACTCAGACAAGTGTGAGACCCCAGTGTCGGGGCAAGAGTTTTTAGGATGCGCTCATTTTGGCGCTTCATTTCCTCCCATTCCAAGCTGGGACGGCGACCACTTCTTTTCTACTCCCCGTGTTTTTCTTCTCGTGTCGAGAACTTTGTGGGGAATCACAGGTTTCTTGCCCGAGTCAGGCATTTTCGTTTGTGAGGGGGGTGGTTATCTCCTCCAACAGAAGATCATCGTCCCCCATTAGGTTTGCCCCAGGCGCATTTTCTTCCTCCATTGATAAACTTCGTGAATTAACTCACTATCCTATACATAAAGGAAAATATTTTCTCAAAGATTTTGGAAAAAATACTTCAAACCTTAGAAGGATGTCCCTGGATTAAGCGGATTCTACATTTCAAACGGAGCCGATGGAAAAAAAAAACGTGGCAATGGCGGTCGGAAGCATACACGATATGGCGGTCTGGGCATGCGCATCTCATATATCCTGTAGTTTCGGGAAACTACACGAAATGGAATTCTGTGATATAGCTTTAATCCCAGAGTATTTCACAGACTTGGAAGAAATTACTCTTGTATGGATCTCCTTTAAGTCTCACAAATTTTTAATGTATATTTACATCGTGTTTTAAGCTGAGCTTTTTATGTTTTAAAAGACCTGGCAAGGTGGGACTCGGGTTAGCCGCGAATAGTCTTTGTTGCTTGCGCGGCGTTAAGCCCTAAATAACTAACTAACTTTCTAAAATGAATCAAGATTTTGTTCTTAAACTCCGCAACGCTAATGTATTTGTTCTCCTTCACTTTGAAATAAATTTCCATCTCGACTCTTGAGACTCTCTTGTTAGGTAAATGTTGGTCAAAGACAGACAAGGCGAGACAAACACGGCAGGGGTTCACAGTCAGTATTTATTGACAGATATATTATGTGATTAACGAATTAAACCAATCACGGTTAGGCTCTGACCATCACTGAGTATTACACCACTATCAGGTCGTAACGTTGTAGACGATTGGCTCACGATTTTAAAACTTTCTGTCAATCAAAATCGCCCACTCGCTAATGAAAGGTCAAAGTTTTAAACACACCGAATGACATCCTGTTTTATTGAATGCTCTTTTATTTTTAATGACCTGGCAGAAAGGGTCCTCGCTTAGCCGCGAAATAGTCCTTGTAGCTTGCGCGGCGTAAAGCACCAAATAACTAACTAACTAACTCGTGCTTTCTTTCTTTGAAAAAGCTTAGATTAATAATGTTTTATCATATTCAAAGAAAATAAGGGCATGTTACCTGCCTTTTCCTCAGCTCCGCAGCAATTGCAGCGTAGACCCCGTTAACGTTTTTGTAGGGGTTTCTCTGCAGGACTTCTGACAAGCATGATATCCATTCGGGGGTAAAAGTAAGTTCTTGAGATCTTTTTCGCTGATTCGTCTGCCATCTGTGGAATGAAACGAGAGGGTGGTGTTTGGGAGTTTAACGTCCTTTTCCACCACATAAGGGTGATATCAAAGACGGGGCATCGAGAAAAAGGCTAGCACAAATATTTGGCCCCAGCCGGCGGGATTCGAACTCACGACCCGAGCATTGAGAGTCCAACGCTCTACCATTCGGCCACCCCGGCTCCCCGGAATGAAACGAGAACAGAAAACAACAACAACAACAACAACAAAACAAGAAGTCGCATTCCCAAGTTGGTCAATGCGCATAGTGCAATTGTAGCAAAGAAAGAAACAAACAAACAAACAAAATGGTGAAGGGGTGAGGGAGGAAAGGAGACATGGTAGACAACGCATTAAAGTGCCAAGAAGATGGTATTGGGGTCGGAGCACTCCGTTTTGTAGTTTTCTGCGCAGGGGACTGTTAAAGAAAACCCTGCTGTCATGAACAGATCCTGGCCAGCCTGCACAGACATCAATGAAAAGCAGACTTTTGGTGCACACAGCCTGCAACTGAATGCTCGGTCGTCCTTTCCTGTTGATGCAGGCATCGCGATCTTCTGACGGACCAAGAATATTTATGTATGTCCCATCAATTGCTCCAACAACCCCAGGAAAGCCGCATCTTTCACCAAACTGCTCAGCCAAGGCTGGCAATTGCCCATGTCCTGGCCACTTGATAACATCATTATGCAGCTCAGAGCAGTGCAGACCATCATAACAACCTGATGGAGGGTCCCCTTGTTTATGGCAAATCGGTCAGCGACATCCCTGTATGAATCTTTGTTGCTGATCATCCATATTGTTGCCAGCAGCTTCTTCTCAACAGTCAGTGTCCTCTCTTTGGGAAGTTGGGGTGCTATCCATTCACACAGCTCCTGTGCACAATAAACAAAACACATCATGCGCATTGCTTAGCACATCCACAAACGTTAAGGTCTACTCATTTAATTACAACTGTCTAATAAAATTTCAGTATTAACTGGGATGGTTCACTGTGTATAATGCATATAATTTATATAAAATCACCCCCTCTTGACTGCAGATGTTTATTGAGGGTCCCTCTTGTAGGGAAAGATCAGGAGAGGCTGTACATACTGGCCGTTGGCAGAGATGCAGGCCAAGACGGTGACTTGTTGCCTGGATCCGCTCGTGACAGAGTAGACGTGTTTGGTGCCTGTCTGGCTGATTACTCGCTTTGTCTTAAGGCAGACACTGAAGCCCGATTCATCTGCATTAAAAATACGGTCAGGAGATGTCAGGATGGAGGCGTCTTCACCGTCTAAGTAGTCCTTCATCTCCTGGAACCAGGCCTGCAATCTGTCCTTCGATACCACAGCTCTCTCCTTCCCCCCAACGCGTGTGAAGTCCGCTCTGCCACTTGAGGGTGGCGCTTGAAGAAGGCCTGTACCCAGTCTTTTCCTGGCCTGTTGTTTTTTGAAGATGGTCGTCGCTCCCCTTTCATCCAGGATCTTCTTCGCCATGTCCTTCAGATCCTCCCTCGTTCCCCCGAAGCCGCGCTTTAAGAGCTCCACCAGCCAGTCCACCAGCTTCTGCTCATCCTTGCTGGACATGACAGTTTAAAGAAAAATGTTGAAAAGAAAACAGTTTCATCTCAATGGTATCTTGTAGTGTGGACGTAGGCGTTGCATCTAGCTGAAGCTTCTGTGATAACTCAGCGTCTCTGATTCCTACCACAAGTCTGTCTCTGATGTGCCCCCCGGGGGCAACCACCTTCTCGTGGTGGGGGGCGTATGTGGCCCGTTGACCCTGTGGGCTATGCTGGATAGGGTTACCCATACCAGACAGGTCACAGGCGAGGGTTCCAGCTAAGAGTTGCCATCTTGTCCGGAGAAGACTGGTGATATCAGATATGATGTACAGTCCTTCCTGGTTTAAGTCCTTGTCCAGTTCTGGCATCTTAAGTAGAAGATATTCTACAGTGTTAGACTGGTCCCTACACACTAACCTGCAGGGCCCATTTTAGTCCTGCAGGCCTACATAGTTTACAATAACCTTATCTGTTTACTACAAGGCCCATTTTAGTCTTGTAGCTCATGCTCCTTTTTCTTTACTGTGGTCTTTTAAGATCCGGAGTGTTGCCGTGCTCCGCGACCTGTGTCGGAGGAGGAGAGGATCCTGGCAGCTGAGGCCTCCTACAGGTCGCGTCCTGTAGTGCCAACACGCTGCTTTGGCCTTGAATTCTCCTAGACAGGAGGCTAGGCGGCCCGGCCTAGTCAATCGGCTTCTGGTCACGTCCTGCCCTGCTGCACTTCCTGGTAGTTAGTTCTGACCCTGGACACCACGCGATGGTCTTTGTTACCGGTTCTGGTGTCCTACGACAGCGGTCCTCTCTCCCGGGTGGTGTAGAAGAAGGCGGTGGCTTAACGGGTCAATCGGGGGTACTCCCTCCGAGTATATCTCTGGGTAGCCCTGGTGCGCGTCAGCTGGAGACCCGCTGACAGTACGCGCATCCCCTTGTGGAGTCGGTGGCGGCTGGGGACCCCGGAGGATGAAACACTATACAAATAACATGGCACACACATATTCACAAAGACGGAACAGAAAACGAGTGAAACATATCGACTTTGAAGTCGATAGCGACTCAGAGACAGAGGCTTCAAGGTCCTGGACCCCAGTCCCAGTCTCAGCCCCAGTCCCAGTCCCATTCTATAGAAATCTGGCCACGCTTCCTGATAGTCCACTGCACAGCAGAGGGCAAGAAGGCAGCGCGTTTGCACCCCTTCCTCGTGGGAGAGACCCTGGGCGGAGCTGCACAGGGAGGCCTGATGCCTCGCGGCTTCGCTCAGGGGATCTTCTGGTGGAGTGCAAACGCAAAAGCCCACTCCAATAGTCTGCTGCAGCTGCAGAAGATCGGGGACTATCCCGTTACTGTTTCCCCTCACAGATCCCTTAACTCCTCGCGAGGAGTGATCCGTGACGAGGCTCTGGCAGACTTGGGAGAGGCGGAGCTCATCCGCGCTCTCAAGTCTCAAGCGGTGACCCATGCAAAGGTCTTCAAAACAGGTACCATTATTCTGACTTTTGGCCAGCCAACGGCACCAGAGAAGCTGTGGGCAGGCTTCTACTGGGTGAAGGTTAAGGCCTTCATTCCGTTGCCTCTTCGCTGCTTCAAGTGTCAAAGGTTCGGGCACGGGCAGGCGTCCTGTCGAAATGATCCCACCTGCGCAAAGTGCGGAGGGAAGGATCACGACGACAAGGACTGCAGCTCGTCGCCCGCCTGCAACTGCAAAGGTTCTCACCCCTCTTCTTCCAAAGATTGTCCGAAGTGGAAGGAGGAATGCACTATCCAGCGCATCCGTGTCGAGCAGAAGGTCTCCTTCCCTGAAGCTCGCCGGATTGCGTCTGGTTCCTCGGCTGCCTCTTCCACTTCGAACACATCATCCACTTCCACATCTCTCTTACTCTGCTGCTCTCTCTTCTAAACCCAGGGGAAGGAGGTGGCCTGTCAGACAGACACCCCTCCCCTACCTTTCACTTTCAGGCCAAGCCCCCTGCTGTTCAGCCAGCCAGTCAGTCCAAGTCAGCCAGTCAGTCCAAGTCAGCCAGTCAGTCCAAGTCAGCCAGTCCATCAAAGTCGTCATTGAACGTTGTGACCACATCCAAGGTGGTCATTGCCAGTCCCGCGGCCCAGGGTGCCAGGCCGCCGTCGGGGACCCCTGGCACCGCAAAGTCCTCGACCCAGGGCGCGGGGTCGGGACCTCAGTCCCAGCGCGCCTCCGCCCCCCGCCCCCCTGTTCCCCCCAAACCATCTGGAAAGAAAAGCAAATATAAAAAACCTTGGGGTCCGCTGTCAGCTAGGACCCAGAAGGGAGACAAGGGAGTCGAGGTGACCAACCCCTTTAGTGTCCTTGAGGACATGGAGGTGGTCACAATTGAGGACCGCCCTCTGCCCCCATCGCCCCTTGTGTCCCCTTCAAGACATCAGCCGTCACATAGCCGTCGCTGCTTTGTGCGGTTTTTAATCTTTCACATTTTAAATGGCTACTAATATAATAATACAATGGAATTGTCGAGGTTTTCGGGCTAACTTTGAAGAGCTTAAAATCTTAGCTAATTCACTAAAGCCGGGTGTGGTGGCCCTTCAGGAGACCTTTCTCCAGGAGTCATCCCCCGCATCTTTTACTGGTTTTAATTTCGTCCACCAGGGGTCCTCTTCGGAGAGGCCTCATGGTGGCGTTGGTATTTTAATTCGAAAGGACATTTTGTACAGTCCAGTTCCCCTAAAACCCCAGTTGCAAGCTACTGCTGTCCGTATTTCCCTACACAAATCTGTCACGGTGTGCAGCATCTACCTGCCGCCGTCCGAACGTGTCTCCTCGAGAGATCTTAACTCCCTTATAGATCAGCTCCCCCGCCCCTTTCTTCTGCTTGGGGATTTCAACGGTCATGCTCCACTCTGGGGCAGCGACCACTCAAACGACAGGGGTCAGGTTCTAGAGGACCTCTTTTCCTCGCTTGACCTCTGCGTCTTAAACGATGGCTCTCCAACTTACCTTCATCCTGCAACTGGTACTTCTTCAGTCCTCGATCTGTCTGTCTGTGATCCTTCCCTCGTCCTGGATTTTGAGTGGCGTGTCCACGATGACCTGTGTGGCAGCGACCACTTCCCGGTCATCCTGTCGACCGCCAGCAGCGAGGAGGACGCAACAGTGGGTCGTTGGAACCTGAAGAAGGCTAACTGGGATTTGTTTAGTGCCTCTTGCCGGTCACGTCTGACCGAGGAGGCGGTGATGTCCTCGGAGGATCCTGCCTCCGCTTTTACTAATATTTGATTGAAGTGGCCAACGATGCCATCCCGAAAACCTCGACAATCCACAAAGGTCCTAAAATTCCATGGTTCAACCAACAGTGTAAAAATGCGCAGAAAGATCGCAAGCGCGCACAAAGACGAGCGTTCAGATGCCCCTCCCAGGCTAACATTTTAGCATTTAAACAGTCTCGAGCGAAAGCTCGTTTCATTTATAAACAACAGAGGAGGCTGTCCTGGAGGCAGTTCGTTTCCGGCCTGTCATCCAAGGCCCCTTCTCAGAAAATTTGGAAGGCCTATTCGCAGAATCAAAGGCAAAGCTGATACTTCTTCTATCCGCCATCCTCAGAGTGGGTGACAGGCTTGTCACCGACAGGAAAGCTGTTGCTGACTTGTTGGCGTCAACCCTGTCGCACAACTCATCCTCTAATCACTATTCTCCCTCTTTCCAGAGGATCAAACAAATTAAGGAATCCTCTCCCTGCAACTTCCAGTCCACTAACTACCGAACCATATAACTCTGTGTTTAGCTCAGATGAGCTTCAGCAAGCTCTACAGAAGTGCAATGATTCTGCTGCTGGTCTGGACACTGTCCACTATCAGCTTCTGACCCATCTTCCCGAGGAAGCTCTTTCTGTTCTCCTTTCTGTCTTTAATCATATTTGGACCACTGGCGTCTTTCCGCCCTCATGGCGTGAGGCGGTGGTGGTTCCTATTCCGAAACCTGGGAGGGATCATTCTGATCCGGGTAATTATCGCCCAATTGCGCTCACTAGTTGTCTTTGTAAAACCATGGAACGGTTAGTTAACAGTCGTCTCGTGTGGGTTCTTGAATCTGAGGGACACCTTTCTGACCTGCAGTGCGGGTTCAGACAAGGCCGAAGCACCCTTGACCACCTGGTCCGATTTGAGTCCTTCATACGGGACGGCTTTATCAATAAACAGCATATTGTAGCCATTTTCTTCGACCTCGAGAAGGCCTATGACTACCACATGGAAGTTCGGCATCCTGTCCGACTTACATGACATTAGGCTTCCGGGGTCGCTTGCCTATTTTTATTGATCAATTTCTATCAGGGCGGTCCTTTAGAGTCCGCATCGGTTCCACACTATCAGATCCTCAGGAGCAGGAGATGGTGTTCCTCAGGGCAGCATTCTGTCTCCTGTTCTTTTTAGTTTAAAAATTAATAACATAGTGAAAGCTGTTACAAAAGGCACAGATGCCTCCCTGTTCGTTGATGACTTCGCCCTTTGTGTCAAGGGCAAGTCACTTCACCGAGTGGAGAGGCAGCTGCAGCTCTGTGTTAATAGTGTCCAGCAATGGGTCGCTAGCAATGGTTTTAAATTCTCACCATCCAAGACTGTTTGCATGCACCTCACTAAACTTCATGGGGTCTTCCCTGAACCTAGTCTCGCCATTGACGGTTCTCTCCCATCAAAGTTGTCCAGGAGGCAAAGTTCCTTGGTCTTATTTTTGACCGCAGACTCACCTTCCGTAGCCACATTAAATACCTGCGAGCTTCGTGTATGAAGGCACTGGACGTCCTCCGGGTCGTGGGTCACACCGACTGGGGTGGTGACCGTACCGTCCTGCTGCGTTTGTACCGAGCTCTTGTCCGTTCCAAGCTGGACTATGGGTGCATTGTTTATAGCTCTGCATCCAAGTCCACCCTCAAACTCCTCAATACTGTTCATCATGAAGGTCTTCGCATTTGTCTGGGCGCCTTCAGAACTTCCCCAGTTCATAGTCTGTACGCTGAGGCGGGTGAACCCTCTCTGGCGCTCCGCCGCACTCGCCTCATGCTCAACTATGTGCTGAAGCTGAAGGCCAACCCGGACAACCCTGCCTTTAACTGTGTGTTTAAACCAGATTTTGAGGATCTTCATGATGTCCATAAAAACGAACCTAAACCCCTGTCCCTCCGCGTCCGACCCCTTCTACAGGCGGCCGAGTGGACATCAATTCTGTTGATGAGGTCAATTTTTTCCCGCCACGCCTCCTTGGACCCTTCCCATCCCCGAAGTCAGGCTGGACCTGACCTCTCACAAGAAAGCGAGACCCCTGACCCTATCTATTTTCACGGGCTGCAGCAGATCCTGGCCGACTTCCGTCCGGGCTTCCGTCGGATCTTCACTGACGGTTCCAAGTCCGAGGACGGTCGTGTTGGGGGCTGCTGCCGTCATGGATGGTTATTCTTTTACTTGTCGTTTATTGGACGATAGTTCAGTGTATAGTGCCGAGTTGCGGAGCCATTTTACTCGCACTTCGGCACGTATACCAGTCTAAAGACTTCGAATTTTTTAATATTGTCAGATTCATTGTCGGCTCTCCAGGCTCTGCATGGCAGGAGATTGGATCACCCACTTCTGGTGCTGATCCATGAACTGCATGCATCCTTGAGTGCCGACAACAAGGACATTGTTTTTATCTGGATTCCAGGTCATGTGGGAATCCGAGGAAACAGGTGGCGCTGACCGGGCTGCGAAATGCTGCCCGCGATGGCCCTGTGGAGGATGACCGCATGGCCTGTAGTGGATTTTAAACCTCTAGTCTCCAAGTTTGTTCAAAGGGAGTGGCAGACCCAATGGGCTGCCCTCCCGGGAACAAACTGTACAAAGTTTTATCAAGTCTCTGTGATAGCCTCCCTCGTTGCCGCCCTAATCGGCGCGAGGAGGTAGTTCTTAGCCGGCTCCACATTGGGCACACACACATCACGCATTCCCTATCTGCTGAAAGGGGAAGATCCCCCCTGGTGTATCCCGTGTGATGAGCCTTTATACCGTCCAGCACTTTCTGATCATCGTGCGTGGATCTCGCCGAGACTCGTGACAAGTTTTACTTCAGTTGACTCATTGAAGATGTTGTTCAGGGATGTTCCCCCTGACAACATCTTCAATTTCTTGAAGGAAGTCAACCTCTCTTTTATAAAATATAGTCTTTCAGCCTAACATAATCTGTGATATTGTTTTTAGTCTGGAAGGATTACAGTCTTGTACAGGATCTCATTTAAGTCTCACATTTTTAATAATATATTTACATCATGTTTTAAACTAGCCCTTTTATGTTTTAAAAAGACCTGGCAGGATGGGACTGGTGCTAGCCGCGAAATAGTCTCTGTTGCTTGCGCGGCGTTAAGCCCTAAATAACTAACTAACTAACTGTCTCTGATGTAAAATTCATGTGACGAGTCACAACTTGTGGAACTGCTGACCTGTGAAGAATGCCACAGTATGAGAACCCATACATCTTTGGGGCAAAATGGTTCAGTACAGAGTGGAACCCTTCAATGGATGCTGTCTGGGGTCCAGTTGACAACATGGGGACATCCTTCATCATCTGACGGGACTCCAGAAAGTAACTGGAGAGGTTAAAGCTGCATGTACATGTTGCATACTTCATCATGGTCTTATCTCATAGGACATACTGAGTAAAAGTACATGCGGTAGTGACAGAGGCTGGTAAGTATATTATCAACAAAGGTCTAGATTCTTTTACTTTATGAGTATTAGTAAAATTAGTATTTCTCCTCAGAAAATAACGCACCTCTCGGGTTGGTCTTTAAAACCAAAACGTCATTTCTGTCCTCTGCCAGTCTTTCCTCGCGTTTTTTCTCCTCAGTCCTGGGCCTCATCGTTTCTCCGCATATGAGTTGCATACTCATTATCATCAAAGTTGGCCTGACGATACTGACAGGTCAAATAAGCTGACTCCGCGTCCCCGAGACGCAGTGTCTAGATTCACAGTCGGTTCCGGGTAAACGAGAGAGCAATCAACGTAGAATAGCGGACCAGGGTTCTAGGACCAATATTAGAAAACCTATGACTTCGAATATGCAAAGAGAACGTACCTCAGCGCTAGGGCAGTACAAGGGGTCGACAACAACGTAGGGTAGGACCTGGCATCATCATACAAGTGCGGTCCCCTACACGCAGTAACGAACAGTCCTCAGGAAGATGTCCAGCCGTTAGTCCCACCAGCTCCGGGCAAAATGCACCATCAGTTTCACAGTTCCTGACGGGAACGTTCTAGAAACGCCCATGCAGCCCGAGAGACACGGGAGTTACTGAGTCAACTATTGCACGAGCGAGTTACGACTAGCTAAACTTATACCCGTTACGCTGTTGACGAGAAGCACGGGCTAGCTCAAAACATAACTGACTAGCACTAAACATCATAATTTTTTCACGCAGTAGCACGGACTAGATCCCAGCAGCGCGTCCGTGACAAAGGGTCGATGTGCTTGTTGGCTCAAAGTGATCGTCGGTAGACAATAGCTTGAGGGTAAATAAGAACTAAGTAAATGTGTATCTTGCCAAGACTGTTTATCAAATGCCTTTTGTTTTGTCGACATTCTGAACTTCACGCTACAAATACAGAAAGCCGGGAAAACGCTTTTTTTTCTTACCAACAAAACAAACCATTCCAGCCACTTCTTGAAGTTCATGAAACGAGGAAGCTTTCTGAAGCAAATACGTTTGCTCCTCTGTAGTGTTGATAGTACAAACAGGCACTTGCGATTAGTATTAATTGTGGCATTGGCATTTTGTTGTTCGCTGATTACGAATATGTAATTTGCAGGTGTGTGTGTGTGTGTGTGTGTGTGTGGTTCCGTTTTCAAACTGTGTACAAAATGAAATAAATTTATGGAGCGTTTTTCTGTATTGCCTTTTCTGTCCTTTGATTGCGTGAGCCAGAGAGTGATGAGAGACACATTATGTGCAACAAAGTGCGAAAGAGATGCTTGTGTATTCGTCACAATAAGTCAAGGACCACTGTCTCGCAACTCGCTGTGTTTCATGTTATGACGGTTTATTAAATAATTCAAGAATGTAACTTGTACCATAATATTAATTAGAGCTTAAAATCTTCCACGTTTCGGTGGATTTCCACATTTGGCTAACAAATTTCCTTTCCCCAACGCGAATTAGTCTGTGTGGTTTGCGCGGCTTTAAACTCACCCTTTCCTCTCCCCCTCCCCCCACCCACTCACTCACTCCCCCCAGAACGTGTGTGTCGTCTTCAAATTGCACAGACTTAGTCTAATTCTGAAAATTTTCCAACAGCACAAGTGTTTCCTGCTAAAACAGTAAACGCTACACACTTTCTCCTTTTGGACCACGGGCCATTTTAAAGATCTAAGCTCCCAACAAAAAGCTTTCCGAAGTCTGAAAAAAATTGTTACAGAGTCGGCCGTGCAAACACAGTCAACTCTGTCACAGTTGTAGAGTTTTCAGCGTCCCTGAAACCCCAATGAAAGCCAGGGGCAGCCTGATTTCACAGCTCAGTTTGCGTTTTGACACTGAACGAGAAAGATCGTGCAGCACTCAACACCTGCTAGACACTGTAGCGATGTTGTCTCGCTCACTGACCAAAAGCCAAAAAATGTCACGGCAAACTCGTGCACTGGTTTTATAAGGATCCCCAAAGCGCTGAAAACTCTGCAACTGTGACAGAGTTGACTATGCTTGCACGATCGACTGAAAAAAAAAATCACACTTCGGAAAGCTTTTTGTTGGGAGCCATGATAAATTGAAAGACGGTCCTGTCCTTTTTGTGACGAGTGTACGTGAGATGGATGTCCTCTGCAGGCGTGAGCAACACAACAAACGTACACATACACAAAGGAAGGAAACCGGAAAGGGCCATGAATGCTGGTACATTTTATTTCCATCTACAGTTTTTACGTTGGTGATGCAGTCAGCACGTCATGCTGCGATACCCTCAAAGTGCATTTACACCACACTTCCACAAGGAAGCGGATCGGTTCTGGAAGGAGTAAATCTGCAGAGAGGGGTGATTCAGGATGTGGTCCACTGTTTGTGTGCTTCTACTTTCTTTTACCATTTTTCTGAAACAGAAATGGTGCATTGTCAGTGGCATTACCATAATCATCAGCATGCTGTGTGTCTGTGTGTGTGTGTGTGTGTGTGTGTGTGTGTGTGTGTGTGTGTGTGCCACGGTGTGTGGTGTGTACTCGGGAGGATGGCTCTCCTTTTGTTCCCTTTTCAGCTAATTTCTTATACCGCCCCGTAGACCAGTTTGCATCATTTGTCCAACGTTACATTTTTGTTTTTTGCTTTGTTGTTTTTGTTGTTGTTTTCCTTCACGTAGGGCAGGCACACTTCGCCGCAACTTACTCTTTGTGGCTTGCGCGGCGTTAAGCCCTAAAAACTCACTCACTCACGCAACTAATTTCTCCGGCAAAAGAACCAGGGCAGGCACACACACACACACACACACACACACACACACACACACACACACACACACACTTGGTTGAAGAGGGTAGGAGTACTCGGTTTAACGTCTTCTCAGTGACCCAAAGCGAAAGTGTTTCCTAAGAGTAAGACCGAAGCAATGGAAAAAGGGACCAGTAAGCATCGTCAGCAGAAATCGAAACCACAGCCATTTGGTATAGTTTCGCCTGGTATGGGGTGCAAGTGTATTACTATACCAGTCACGTGCAGGGAGGGGGAGAGGGGCAAATGTACTCCTGCTCTTCCACCCTCGCTGCGTGGGAAGGGGTAACCACTGACTTAATTTTTCGACCGTAATGTTGGCTTAAAGTTGTAGCTATCAGCTAACCATTTTGTTTTCCGGAAACGGTGACAATACTGAGCACAAATATATCGCCAGCGAGAGTTGACTGGGCTGAAGGGCCCGCTCGGCGAAGGTGGGAGAGCCTCGCTCCCCCCCCCCCCCCCAATGACTGCATTTAATAATGCAGTCGCTAAAGGTTTTTCGGGAGTAAATTTATTATTATTATTATTTTCAGTAACACTGACTTATTTGTGCATATTTATTGGAAATAGATGTTTGAAAACTTGTGACCTAACCGGCCTGTTATCAACCGTCTGAAATATGAAAACTTGTGACCTAACCTATTACCAACCATCTGAAATATTAAATCTTGTGACCTAACCTATTATCAACCATCTGAAATATGAAAACTTGTGACCTATCCTATTACAGTCGGACCCGCTTAAAAGGAGCTCGGTTATAAGGAACCTCTTTTATAAGGAGGAAAACAAAAATCCCCGATTTACATTGTTCTTTGTTATGACTTACGAAAACTCGCTTAGAAGGAGCTCGGTTATACGATACCTCGCTTATTAGGAGTGAAAAAGTAGGCCCCAAATCGGCCCTGAGTCTGGTTATAAGGAGTGCCGATAGCACCGGCTTCAAACCGAAAGTAGGTCGAGTTATTTCATCAGTCCTATTTTGAAAGGATTATCCGCCTTTGCTTCCGCAGAAACTTCCGTTCATCGCTACATGCGCTCGATTTTGGATGCAGAAGCGAAAATGTCTGAACGCGAGAAAAACAAAAGAAAATCTCTTTCACTCAGTCAAAAGCTCGACATAATACGAAAAATAGAAGCCAACCCTCAACAAAGAAAGGCAGTGATAGCTGAGGAGCTGGGCATTCCCTTTTCCACCCTCTGCAACATCTGGAGAGATCGACAGAAATACGTAAACAATGTTGCCAGAGGAACCGAGGATCTATCGCGGAAACGGTCACGCACTGCTAAACTGGAAACTGTGGATGAAAATCTGCTTAAATGGTTTTCAGATTCAAGGTATGGCTGCTGCTGCTTCTTCTGATTCTTCTTCTTCTTCTATTGAAAAACAGACCGACCCTCAAGAAACTAAACACCATGCGGAAAAACTCTGGGTGACAGAGTCACCCACAGTCATCGTTTCACGATAAACAGTGCATTTTGCTGCAGTCATATATGGGCGATAAAGTCACCCACAGTCGTCAAATCAGAAAATTGCCTCTCTAAAAACCATGGGTGACTTTCTCACCCACATTCGGCGGATGGGGAAGTTCTTAGGGGTCGTCGGTAAAGGTTAAGCAAAAAGGGATCGACCGATCCCAGTCTCTCTCTCTCTCTCTCTCTCTCTCTGTGCGCGCGTGTTTGTGCGTTTGTGTGTGCGCGCGCGGCTCATCCCAGCGTTCCCCACTACTTGCTTGTTGACAGAACAGGACAGCAGCCCCAAACCGAAAGTCAATCATGCTGTGTGTGTATGTGTGTGTGTGTGTGCGCGCGCGATAGAGAGAGAGAGAGAGAGAGAAGAGACGGGGGGGGGGGGGGGGGGGGGGGGGGGGGGGGGAGGAGAGAGGGAGAGAGAAGAGAGAAGGAGAGAGAGGAGGAGGGGGGGGGACTGAGAGAGTGAGAGAGAGTCAGAGAGAGAGAGGACCGGGAGGGGGGGGGGAGGTGTTCGGTCGCCCTTTGTGTATGTGTGTGTGTGCGTGTGTATGCGTGCGTGTGGACGTCTGTGTGGACGTGCGTGTGTTGCTGTTGTTTTCGTTCGCCAGACTTAGACCTAGACCTTCTGTTGAACTCCCTTTCAAAATTACTGTTGTTCCATAGACATGAGCCTAAAGGGGCATTGATTTTCAATCCGCTGTGCGAGAGAGAGAGAGAAGAGAGAGAGAGAGAGAGAAGAAGAAGAAGAAGAATTGCTGATACTGACACCGAAAAAAATGCAGAAGCCCGCTTATAAGGTAGTTGGGCTTGGGTTACTCCTTATATCCGAGAACTCCGTTATAAGGAACCTCGGTTATACGGAGTAAAAAAATTGGTCCCCGAGCGCTCCTTATAAGCGGGCCCGACTGTATCAACCTTCCGAAGTATGAAAACTTGTCACCTAACCTATTACCAACCATCTGAAATATATCTTGTGACCTAACTTCTTATCAACCATCTGATATATGAAAACTTGTGACCTAACCTATTACCAACCATCTGAAATATGAAATCGTGTGACCTAACGTATTATCAACCATCTGAAATATGAAAACTTGTGACCTGAGATATGAAAACGTGTGACCTAACCTATTATCAACTTTCTGAATTACTAACCAACGTCCTCGACCTAAGTGAGTAATTATTTGAGTGAAAAAAAAATTCTGAATCCCCCAGGTGGGTGTTGCCCCTCCACCCCACCAGGGCCGCAGCAGCCCCTGGACCCCGGCCTATATTTCAGGTTTTTTTTTTTTTTAAACTTGATAGGAAAGTTTCACTCCTACTTACAGGACATCCACACTCCTCGCATAAGTCACACACAGACGATCCTTTCAGCACGGTCGACTGGTAGAAAGACGTGGCTTGGTACTCTGCGGGACACACAACATGAATTTACGAGACTTTTTACAGGTTGAATTATTATATACAGTTATTATATACAGTTCCCAAGGTGTACATTGTCTCTGAACTGAGGGGGAACTAATAGCTGGTCATATACTTAACGGCTTGGTTCGCTTACCCCCCCCCCCCCCCCAAAGTATTTGGTTGGTTTTTGGCTCCCTTGTGTAACAATGGGAGTCTATGTATTAACCCTCCGTCGTCTGTCTGTCTGTCTGTCTGTCTGTGTGTGTGTGTGTGTGTGTGTGTGTGTGTGTGTGTGTGTGTGTGTGTGTGTGTCCAGAAAACTTTAACGTTGTCATTTTCTCAGAATCTACAAAGAGTAGAGGCACCAATCTTGGCATGCTGATAGACAACCACAAGACCTTTCAAAATATATCATTTTGAATGACCTTGACCCAAGGTCAAGGTCACTAAAGCTCTCTGTTCGAAAATTGTACATTGGCATTTTCTCGTAATCTACAAATGCCAGAGGTTTTAAACTTTGCATGATGATAGACATTGATAAGAACTATACAGATATACATGTAGTCAGTGACCTTCTGTCAAGGCCGTACAAGATAGTTTTGTGAAACCTTAACATTGGCATTTTCTCAGAAACAATGAACAGCAGAGGTGCCAAACCTGGCATGGTGATAGACAGTGATAAGACCTATGCACACATACCATCTTAAATGACCTTGACTGAAGGTCAAGGTCATTAAAACAGTGTTTGGAAATTTTACATTTGCATTTTCTCAGTATCTAGAAGAATCAGAAGCATCAAACTACGTGCGATGATTGACATTGGCAGCACCTTTACAGACATTCCTGTGTTCAGTGACTTTTAGTCAAGGTCAAGGTCATGCGTTTTTTGGGAAACTTTTAACCTTGGCATTTTGTCCAAAACAACAAACAGTAGAGGCACCAAACGAGGCACGATGATAGACAGCAGTGAAACCTACCTTTCTGAATAACCTTGACTGAAGGTCAAGGTCATTAAAGCTGTCTGTTGTGAATTTTAACATTACTGTTTTCGGAGGAACTACAAATGCTAGAGGCATCAAACTTAGCACGATGATAGACTTTGATGAGATCTCATTTGAATGACCTTGACCAAAGGTCAAGGCTGTACAAACTGTTTCGGGGAAAATTGTAATATTGCCAGGAACTCAGATCGCCAGACACTTTACTTAGCATGATAATGGATAGTGATAAGAGCTTTACAAACATACTTTTGTGAACGACCTTGACCTGTGTCACAAGGGAGCCATGGAGGCTTCTGCCTTTCTAGTTTTTTTTTTTTTTTTTTCGGAGTCAGAAATGCGTTTGAGCGTGGCCAGCCTCGTACAATACAGGATTAAGGATGCCCTATTTTGTGTTGTTATTATTACGTATTATCTCCCGAGTCATATTAACTCACCTGGCTGATAGTAATCATATACGCGCACAGCCACTGGTTTAGACTTGGCTACCATCCGGGTTCTCAGCAAGGACATGCGCGCACATGTGTATGCTGCTCCGATCTGTGAATAGCCCAAACGGAAAACATTACATTATCGGAAAATCATCAAGTTAATGCTATTATCCACCTTTTCCACTTAGTTTCAAAGCATTTACTGTAATTGTGGTAGAGATCGCGAAAAGCCACTGCATTTCGATGGAAATTTCTAGACCATCCCAGAACGTGCTGGTGCAGTAACGTCAGTAGATTACGTCACCTTGGAAAGATTTCGAACTTGCCAGTAAGTTGAGGAATGTTCTAGATCTGACCTGTTAGTATATAAGCAGCCCCTCACAGCGTTCTGGGTTCTTCTTTCATGAATGTGTTCTCCACGCATCTTCTGTTAATAAAGTATTGGAGTTGTATACTGTTGTATCCCGTGTCTTCTCTGCGAGTGCACAAAGAGAGCGACATAGCAGGAGTAAAATACAACAGTAACCCCCTACTAGTCTACTGGAAGTAATTCCATTGTTCAGTTCGGCGACTTCCCTGGACTATTGCTTCTCATCGCATGTTAGATCACGTCATCGGTCCAGCCCAAACCGAGTGCATCTGCTTACTGCAAACCCACCTCGTCAAAGTACAGGACCAACTTGGTGTTCTCGGTCTCCCTCCGTTTCAGCGTGTACGGTCCCAGGAGTGACTCCATGTCCACCTCAAAGCCTGATGGGATACCCACTTCCTGTACAGCCATACCGCTGGAACCGACAGCTAGCCACCTGGCAAAATAAATAAATACGATATCTAAATGTTTCGTATTCAGCTAGGGCATACACGGAAACATGGTGACCCACCTAAAGTCCATGAATTTAAAAAAAAAAAAAAAAAAAGCTGAAAAGCTGCATAGTGATCGAGAGGCGTCTAAAAACAAAGAAAATCACTGTCCATAGCGATAGTAAACCGCAGCTGCGCATGAATTTGAGTCGCAAATAGTCAAATACCCACAGATTGCGTTGTAAGGGGAAAAAGAAAGAAAGAAAACAACAACAAAACAAGTGTGTGGAATGTTTTGGACCCCACACCCTTCCCTCCCAATATTTATTTTTCCGCCAAAAGCAATTCCCATGCCTGGATTGGAACGCCCAGAGTTCAAATTCCGAAAGAGCCAAAATCTTCAGTATCCACGTCTAGAAATGTCATGCCGACCTGGAACACACACACACACACACACACACACACACACACACACACACACACACACACACAACCACCACCACAAAAAACAACAAGACCCCACTCCTCCACCAAGCATCCCTAGAAAAAGAAGACATTTAATCGTTCTTAACTCTTTGACGACGGAGCGCAATTATCGTGTGTCAGAAATTGCGCTCCGTCGTCAAAGAGTTAATAGTCCAACAAGAAAAGAAAAAAAACCACAAAGATCAAGATAAACAAACAAGAAAGAACAACTTATAAAAAAAAAAAAAAAAAAACTGGCAGTAAAAACAAAATTTGCGGTTGTAAGCGTACCTTGCACACGTCTCCATTTCCAGCAGGTTGAGTGTGTCCTTGGTCAGGTTAACGTGCAGTTCAAAGGCCGGTTCCTCCACCTCCGCCTCCACGTTAAAGAACACGTCCACCTGGACAGCAAGAGTGACGTCACAAGGAGCGCTAAGGTCGGTGTACACTGGCCTACAAACAGCGTTGAAGAACTCATGAGAGGGTGCCATCTGAGCAATACCAGATGCGCGTGACACCGCTCCACCCAAATTGATTCCGCCCAACATCCGGTGTCTGCCACGCAGCTAGCGACACTTCCGCACGTACAACTTCAGTCTACATCGGCTACGCACACGCGTAAGGACAAACCCTGCTGTTTCCGATTTCCTGTGTGAACATGTACACCGCCCGCACGCTGCGAGACAGTGTACCAAGCTGTTTGGCAGCACGCCGGGTCATGACCTGTAAACGGATCTGCTAGCATCCCCTGTTGGGTAGGCCAGTTGACACTCGGCTTCAGTAACACACACACACACACACACACACACACACACACACACACACACACACACACGTTCTCTCTCTCTCTCTCTCTCTCTCATGTAGATGCACTTCGTGTTTTACCTAGTTATAACTTACATTTGTTTTGGGGTTTTTTTTTTTAAGTTTTTTTTTTATTATTGCTCGGAGTTGGATGAAGGTGCAGCGTCTCATAAAACCTTCACTCACTCACTCACTCACTCTGCATGTCCTAGATTTTATTTATACTGCCCCGTACACCAGTTTTGTCTAATATTGCATATGTGTGTGTGTGTGTGTGTGTGTGTGTGTGTGTGTGTGTGTGTGTGTGTGTGTGTGTGTGTGTGTGTGTGTGTGCTGCTTCCCCCGCCGCACAAACACACTTTAACTATTCGCACCTGAAGCAGACCAACACCAGAGCCTGTGGCGGAGACGGTCAGCGTATCTGGGACAGCTTTAGTCTGAAAAGAAAAAATCATGAGAAACTTCAAACAAGACACCCCAGCAGGAATGCATCCCCCCCCCCCCCCCCGCCAAAAAATAAATAAATAAATAGATACATAAATAAGTAAACAAATAAACAAACAAATTATATCAAATAAAATAAACAAATAAGGGTGGGTGTTAAAGGGTTTAACGTACTTGTTGTGTCCCTTGCCACGAGCCTTTTACTGTTGAGCACTTTCTAATTTCATGTACGGATCTCACTGAGATCCGTGCCAAACATTACTGTGCAGATTCACTGAAGGTGCTGTTCAGGGATGTCCCTCCCGACAGCATCTTCAGTTTCCTGAAAGAGGTCAACCTGTTCTATAAAATTTAATTATAGACCTCAAATATTCAGTCTTTCACTGACCACCTATGTTAATTTTTTAAGTCCTCAAAGAAGTCTCATTTAGACCCGATAGATTTTTAATATTTACTTACATCTTGTTTTAATGCGGGAATTTTATGTTTTATAGGACCTGGCAGGAAGGGACTTCCATGAGCCGCGAATTAGCCTTTGTTGCTTGCGCGGCGTTAAGCCCTAACTAACTAACTAACTAACGGGTGATATCAAAGACGGGGCAACGATGAAAAAGCCAGCACAAATATTTGGCCCCAGCCGGGATACGAACTCACGACCCGAGCATTAGAAGTCCAACGGTCTACCATTCGGCCGCCCCGGCTCCCCAAATAAACAAACAAACAAAAGAAAAGAAAGAAACACAAAAGTTGTGAATTGTGGCTGTTGGTTATCGCAGGTTTCATCTACCTACGTCCTTTCTCACTGCCGAAGCAGAGGGGCGATAATCAAGACGGCATGGAAGAAAGCACACGCACGCGCGCGCGCACCACACACACACACACGCGTGCGCGCGCGCACACACCCCGTGCATTCTGGGTTCAAGACCGGTTGGCATACCTCAGCACTCTGCAGCACGAGCGCGTTGCCCTTGGTGACGGTGAAGTGAGCGGTGAAAGACCCGGCTGTCACGTCTACCTCAATGTCTTGAGAGTCGCCCGAGCCGGCCAGGGAAGCGAACTCAGAAAGGGCTTGAAGGGCGATGATAGTGTCCTGCAAAATCCGACAGACATTTGACTGATCTGCTAAACTGACACTCTCGCTGTCGCAAAAAAAGAGGGGGGGGGGGGGGGGCAGTTTCCCGGCTCCTACGCCTGTCTCTGAGAGAGAGAGAGAGAGAGAGAGACCTGGGTAGAGTAGTAACCGCCGAGTGAGTTCCGTTGAGACGCCAACCAGTTCATAACGCTCAGACCACCGACGTAATCACGTGACGCAGCATACGTCAGGAGAGCGTAGGACGTAATTTCTACGTCCCTGGCTGATCCGCCGTACGGCCTCTGCCAGTAGTTGCCAGTGTTTGCCGGAAGTGACGTGTCTGGGCCTTGCCAATGCTTCATCTTGCCTGCACACAGCCACAGAGAGCCCATCACTTCATGCTGTACGGAAAATAATAGTTGTCATGGTTCCGACCTTGAACCGCAGCCAGTGCCAAGGTTATCTGTAAAGTTTTTTTTGCAAAATTCATTCAACTTCAATGACAGCGGTGTTCTTAAGCTTGCCTATAGATTTCACTGCATGTGCGCCGCTCATGTTCCTCCTTTTGCTATTCGAATATAGGTCAGGGCCAAATATTTGTGCTGGCCTTTTTTTCCCCCTTTGCCCCGTCTTTGATATCAGGAAAAGGAAAAGGACGTTAAATTCCCAAACACCCACCCATCCAACCCACCCACTTGTTGCTACCAGAACCTCTCTTAAACAGCTACCTGTCCCCTAAAGAACGCATTTGACCCCAATAATGACCGCTAAAGACAACTTCTACTGCGGATCTCTGACGGTAGGCTACCTTCGGGATAGCAGAGAGGTGGAGCGTCGGACTTTCAATGCTCAGGTCGTGGATTCGAGGGCCAAATGTTTATGCTGGCTTTTTCTCGTTGGCCGGGTTTTTTTTGTGATATCCTTACGTGGTAGAAAAAGGACATTAAACTCCCGAACATCCACCCACCCCACCCTGACGGTACCTTCGACGATAGCGTTGTTCTCTAGCCTTGTCAAGGTCGTCCGAGCTGCAGGGTCACCAGCTAAAGTCAGGGCGTAGGACACGATGGCCAGGACATAGTTGTCGGTGATGGTCGGCAGCTGATGCTTCAGGTAGTCCACGGCCTTCACCTGAGCGTCCTTCACCCGCTGCCTCGCTCCCTGCACAAAAGAGCCAAGATCTGAAACGGTCTTTTGGCGAAAGGCCCTACGCGCCATGTTTTTTTTTTTTTTTAATATATATATATAGCCCCAGTTACCGTGGTATTGGAAATTCGCACATTGTTAGGAAAAATGAAAATAAGAAATTACTTAGACAAAGAAATGACAGCAAAAGTGTGGTCGGCGAACCCAGGGTGGAGTCCGTTTACCGAAAAAAAAAAAATTGGGGGGGGGGGGGATGCCCAGCATGTTCCTTGAACATATTGGCCCCCGTAGTGTAGTGGTACTTCGGACCACGGACCGGGAGAACTGGGTTCGAGTCCCAGCCGAGGCATGCGGGATTTTTCCTACGTAAGTCGGCTCCTCCCTACAGCGGGTGTGCTATGGGCCCAGTAGGGAGGCCGTGTCACCCACTTCACGGGTGCGACTTTGGGGGTGCTTCCCTTGGTATGATATGTCTTATGATGTGGATGATTACACGGCCGGCACCGCAGGTGCCGTAGTTTCCGGGCCTGTTTAATGCCGGGATATTTATGACAGGAAGCGTGGAATGCGGCCCTGTCCCGCAGTCCCAAACCACACGGCCGTTAAAAAGACAACAACAACAAAACACACACACACACACACACACACACACACACACACACACACACACACACACACACACGCCACGCAAACACACACAATGTTTGCGACTTTAAAAAAAAAAAAAGATTGCAGACCTTTAGCGCCGCGTAAACAACATCGGATAGGTCGGATAGGTTTTTGTTGTTGTTGTTGTTGTTGTTGACTTTAAACTGTTTGTTTTTGTTGCGATTGCAGACCTTTAAGCCCTAAAAGCTCACTCACCACCTTCCCGTCAGTCAGGTTTCAGAACGTAAGCGTGAACTGAAGCTCGTGTTACTGTAGTGTACTAACCTGACCGTTGTTCTCCAGCAGTGAGATAAGAACGAAGGCAGTCAGCCCGGGGCCTCTCGCAGCGCCACCCTGCAGGCCAAAGAATGCAAATACACGAGGCTGCAAAATGCCTGTAATTATATTCCCTATTAGCCTCTGGCAGCATGGTCGCCGTTAGAAATGCTCCAATCTAGAAACACACCGCGTTTGTGTGTGTGCGTGCGTGCGTGCGTGCGTGTGTGTGTGTGTGTGTGTGTGTGTGTGTGTGTGTGTTGTGAGAGAGAGGGGGGGGGGGGAGTTAAAGGTCCTTTTCCACCATATGCGGGTGATGTCAAAGGCGGGGCAACGGTGAAGAAGCCAGCACAAATAGTTGGCCCCAGCCGGGATACGAACTCACGACCCGAGCATTAGAAGTCCAACGCTCTACCATTCGGCCACCCCGGCTCCCCCGAGAGAGAGAGAGAGAGAGAGAGAGAGAGAGAGAGAGAGAGATCTATTTACTTGGTACGTGATTGTGGCACCTCCACCAACCTACCTACCCATATCTTTTCCCAAACCCTCGTCCGATAGTAGTGTGCGTGCGTGCGTGCGTGCGTGCGTGGTGGTGTGTGTGTGTGTGTGTGTGTGTGTGTGTGTGTGTGTGTGTGTGTGTGTGTGTGTGTGTGTGTGTGTGTGTGTGTCAGGACCTGCAGCAGCCTGTCATGGATGATGCCATATTCAGGGAAGGATCCGTCATAGTTCTGTCTGGCCACCAGCCAGTCCACGGCCCGCGCTATCACCTCCACGTCAATCTGGATGTACGGCTCCGCCTGCTGGAACGTCTTGGCCACGAATGCCGTCAGCCTGGACATCATCGTCATCATCAACCATATCAAGGTCACCGTCATCATTGTCATCAATATCAAGGTCACCGTCATCATCGTCATCAATATCAAGGTCACCGTCATCATCGTCATCAATATCAAGGGCACCGTCGTCGTCATCATCAAGGTCGTCGGCGGCGACATCATCATCGCCGCCGTCGTCTGTCCATCGTTGTATAATGTGCGTGAGTGTGAGTGAGTGATAGGCGCATCTTATTTAAAGAAATGCGCCCTACAAATACCATTTATTATTATTATCATTATTATCGTCGTCGTTGTCGTCGTCATTGTTGTCACCATTAAAGGGTGGCCGTGACGCAACGTGATGCAGAAACAAGCATTTTTGGGTCCCTTTTTTTTCCCCCGGCTCTGATCATTCTGCGCTATTTTGGCTATTGTCTGACACCGTGCCACTCAGGTCGATACACACGGGTCTGTTTTCAGTCCGAACAAACAGCGAACACGGTGCTTTTTCCGTGTTTCTCGTGTGATACGCGGCCGCAACATGCCGTTGCCCTTTTTTTTTTTTTTTTTTTTTGAAGCGTTCTGTGAGTCGTTCTCAGCTGTTTGTTCGAACGAAAACGTCTCCCGCGTGAGTCCTGAGCCTCAGTTAGACACCTGCACAGTGACTGCATCTCAAACGCAGGCGCTGAGCCAACGGAAGAGTACACGTTACGCGGATAACAAGGACTGAGTGGCCAGGCTTGCAGCGCGGCCAGCCGCTGTGTAGGAGAATTTGAATTTTCGCCGCTTCGAAGGGTCTGTACACGGCACTGTTTCTCATTCAGGGCTCTAGTAATCAATAAGACGGGCGCAGTCAGCAGCGAAACTTTTCCAAAACATAAGCTGGCTTCTTTCAAGCCCAGGAAGTTTAACTCTTACGAGCCCCCCTGCCCACTATATGATAAAACTTGTTTACAAAAGCCACTGCTCACCAGTAGGAGCCACTGAAAGCCACTATTACGCAAGGTGTGGGCATTCCCCACTCGGACCGAGATCGCTGTAGATTGTATAATAGTGGGTCAAGTGGCTTGTAGTGAAGATTTCAAGAAAAATTGCGATTCTGGCATTGGGCTTTTAAGAGGTGTGTGTGTGTGTGTGTGTGTGTGTGTGTGTGTGTGTGTGTGTGTGTGTGTGTGTGTGTGTGTGTGTGTGTAGTGGGGGGTGGGGTCTTTTCCAGCACGCATGCGCGTCTAACCTAACTAAAGCTGCACATACCACGTGCTTCCAGACGGGTCCCCTTGTCCCCAGGTACTGAATGATCCATCCATGTGTTGGTAGGTCAGCTCTCTTTGGTAACCTGTCAAACGGCACACATTCAACTTCAAATTCAAATCAAATTACTTTATATTAATCCCAGAAGGGAGATTACAGGCCACCATAAGACACATAATAATAAGACACAATAATAAGACATAAAGCTTGCACTAACAGAAGCCTCAGCTATGAAAAACTAAAACTTCACAAACACACACAAATGAAAGTCTTGTGAACTCTCTCTCACACACACACACACACACACACACACACACACACACACACACACACACACATGCTAGTCATCCCAATGAACCAATGTATGTATATATCTTCAAAGATACAACGTTTGAAAGATTGGGGAGGGAGAGAGAGAGAGAGAACGAACGAACGGACGAACTTTATTTTTCAACGGAAAAGATTTAGCCATACAGTGGTTAGTTTTCAATCTGCCGTTGCTAAAAAAAAAAAAAAAAAAAAACTACTGGCAAAAAGCATAGAAAAACGTACAACACTGATTAACAAAAAACAAAAAAAAAGAGTAATGCGAAACCAGAAACAAAATGCAAAGCTCACACACACACACACACACACACACACACACACACACACACACACACACACACACACACACACACACACACACATCTATAATAGCAGTTACTTAGACCGCATACAGTTATGATACAGAGAGAGAGAGATCGAAAACCACCCAGCTACGTTTTCGTTTTTCCCTCTTTACTCTCTCATTTTTCGAGGAGGAGAAACAGAACCACCATACACCCTAAAAATGAAATCAGTATCACAAGAAATAAATTGTTCAAAGTCGGGAACTTGTAGTTAGTCCGGGGAGCCGGGATAGCCGCATGGTAGAGCGCTGGACTCTCAATGCTCGGGTCGTGAGTTCGAATCCCGGCTAGGGCCAGATATTCGTGCTGGCCTTTTTCTCGCTGCCACGTCTTTGGTATCACCCTTGCGTGGTGGAAAAGGACGTTAAACTCCCAACCACCCACGCACCCACCCTGTAATCAGCCCTCTCTGAGCGCAACGGCTACACAAGGAAACATCTTAGAGCGGTCTGACTTGAGTTACGCTTACTGTATGTTTATGAAAACATTTTAAACTATCTTTTACACTGTTCTTGAGTTCTTGGATATCGACTCTTTCACTCTGCAAAGTATTTAGGCTATACTTTTAAAAAAGACAGAATAATCTGTAAAACACACACTAATTGGGATTTTTTTTTATTTTTTTTTTTTTTTTTGGGGGGGGCATTTCCCTTTGTAAACTCTACCTCATACGAATCAATAGTTTCACAGCTTCATACGGTGAAAGATAATGAATGTCCAAAGGTAAGAACGGAGCACCAGACAAAAAGAAAGTATGTACAGTCGGTTGTCCAAAAAGATTTTTCACGCACAGGTATCAAAAGCAAATGTGGCCAACTCCTACTCCTATTCAGTTTTCGCCGGTTACCACCATTCTCTCACCCCCCCCCCCCCTACCCCCCCCCCCCCCCACCCCCCACACACACACTCTAAAACAAAAAAGAGAGAAGGCTAGTGAAAATGATACCGTGTTCCATGAAGCTGACGGCCGTGTCGGCGATGTCTTCTGTCAGTTGGTTGGTGGCGGTCAGGTAGCGGGTCACGAACACGTCCGGCGCCATTCCCAGCATGTTCTGCTCCCCACAATCCTGTGGGCATCCTCAGTAGACTGTCCAGCCCGTTGATACTGGGCTCATCATATCGCCTGAGTGACGTCACAAATAAATTAGTGATACTGATAAGGCCAAAGAAATAAAAAAAAATAGTTTGTTTTCTGGTAACCCCCCCCCCCCCCCCCAAAAAAAAAAATAATAATAAATAAAAATAAATAAATAAATAAATAAAAAAAAATAAAAAAAATTAGGGTCGGGGCTGCTGGAAAAAAAGAAGAAAAAATACAAGCACGACCAGTTTCGGGTTTCATGCGCCTGTCGTCAGGGAAGTCGTGCGCCATCGCGGACCCAAGATTGGTGACACAGCTTGTACAGCTACCATTTTCAGCAGAAAATATGGTAAGATAGTGTTATAGTATTAAATACAGTTTCACAGAGCAACATTTCTTATTAATACCCTGTTTCTTTGTTCTTGGATATGTGTGTGTGTGTGTGTGTGTGTGTGTGTGTGTGTCTATCTGTGTGTGTGTGTGTGTGTGTGTGTGTGTGTGTGTGTGTGTGGAGGGGGGGGGGCGTAAAAAAAAACAACAACAAAAAAAAAAACATACCTACCTACCGACCCTATTTTTTTTTTTGCCTTGTTACCAGAAACAACAATATACATATATTTTTTGCCTAATCAAAAGAGATTGTGTGTCGGCGGAAATTCCTCCAGTTTCAATTACAGTGTATGTGGTCGCAGGCAGGTCAACCAGCTACCACAGAGAGACACAGACAGAGACAGAGAGAGATGGCCGTTATACCGATGGCCGTGACCGTGACCGCAAGAGCTCCGAGTCGCTCACAACGTTGGGAGGGAGTGTAAGATTGACGTCACGAGAGAAAGAGGTTGTGTTCTTCAGTCAGGTCCAGCAGCACTCCCACGTTGTACTCTTTCGGCACTCCCTCCGCCTGCCACGTGAAATAGCGAGTTTGAATTTCAGATAAATCGTGCATGATAACGAGCTTAATATCAACTGAGTCACGGCAAGAAACATGTACATGACGACTACGTCAGTGTCAAAAAACGGGTGTGTGTGTGTGTGTGTGTGTGTGTGTTGTGTGTGTGTGTGTGTGTGTGTGTGTGGTTTCTGCCCCAACTCTTTTGCCAGTTGCAGTGGTGTTCCTCCCAGGTCATGGTGGAATCCACGGAGGGCTCGGAAGCTGGGGCAATTATTATTATTTTATTAATTAACACGTACGTGAAGAAGAGCTTACTGCCAACACAGGCGTCAAGTACCCCGTGTAACACATGTCTCCGGTGGCGGTCGACGATGCCGCTTGTGGTGGTGGTATGTCATTTAGCATTTAGCTACCACCGGCGACATCGTCGACCGCCATCAGCGACATTGTCGACCGACATCGTCGACGCCACCGGCGACATTGTCAACCACAATGGGCGACATGTTCCATATTGATTTTGTACATATCTATACTGGCGTGACTCACCTCCACCTTAAGGTTTCTACGGACGGCGTCAGCAGCCTGTACTGTCTGAGCGGACACTATCAACTCCACGTGACCAACAGTGGTCGGTACAATGGGAAAATACACGGATTTCCCTTGTCCGGCAGGCACCTACACACACACACACACACACACACACACACACACACACACACACACACACACACACACACACGAGAATTGGTACACTACCTGTATTGCCTGCCTATCATTTCAGTCACCAGTTCTACCTCAGAACCAAACTATTCTGCAAGAGAGAAATACCGGGGACAGTCCACTTCTATACCCCCCTCCCCCCCCCCCCCCGAAAACGTCTGCCACACACACACACACACACACACACACACACACGCACGCACGCACGCACGCACGCACGCACGCACGTACGCACGCACACGAAAGAACATTTCTAGGGCAGACTCAGACTCTCAAGGCGTATTTCCACAGAACTCTGCAGAAAAAAGAGCTGAAACTGCAGCAATCGGGTTGTTAAAGAGCATTCGCCAAACATTGCAAACGGTGGATCAACTTGTCCTTTGTCTGTCGCTAGGCAACTCAGTGTTCAGCTTAGCTCTGTGTATGATACAGTGATATGCATTTGAGGAGAGAGAAAAAAAAAAGTGACTCACGTGCACATTGATTTCCTTGTCCTCACGACGCAAGTCCTCCTGTCCACTGGCGTCCACCTCCAGGTTGTAGAAATCCTGGGACTGGGCCAAGGTCACTCGTACCTGGGGTACAATCATCATCATCATCACCATCATCAATCATTCTTTTGATGTGATTTGGTGTGTGTGTGTGTGTGTGTGTGTGTGTGTGTGTGTGTGTGTGTGTGTGTGTGTGTGTGTGTGCGTGTGTGTTTTAAACCCTTGTTTTAGGATAAAAGTGAACCTTGGTAAAAGAAAAAACAAACAAACAAACAAACAAACAAACAAACAAACAAACAAAACCCCAATAAACAAAATCAAGACTTTTTCATGACCTGTGTTTCTTTGATCCCACTACAGGACCCAAATGGGTGCTTAGCCCAATGACATTACTGTGCTCATGGTACGTGTGTAGTTGCAATTACTTCCGAAAATAACATTCAAATGAAAGATTGGAAACTGGAAGTTTGCTTGGTTGGTAAGATGAACATTTAGCATGTGCATGACCATGCACATTTGCAGGGCTTTTTGTTTATTTCTTTAATAACAATTGTATAAATACATGTACATAACTTTTAAAAAATTCACTGGGCCATCAACACTGTTGTTGTTTTAAGCATGTGCGAGCAATGGCAAGGTGCCTACCTAAACCTAACACGAGATGCATCTAGTTACATTTAGTCACGAGTAGGCTTCAATCTTAAAACTCACATCCTGGTCTTGCTGCATGTAGTTGAAGACAATGGCCTGTAGGATCACGTGTTCGCCACGGATGACTGAGTACGGCAAGTTCAAGGATACGAAGAAGGGACGGAATACACGCACCTAAAAAAAAAAAATAAAAAAAATAGACACCTAACGGTCTTCAGGCATGGTGTGAATTATTACAAGAAAACACTTGAATGAAATGATTACCACCCACTCACACTTTGTTTGTATGTTTGTTATCTGTTGCTGATACTATTGTTGTTGCTGATTGATTTTTTTCATGTTGAAAGCTTAACCCTTTCAGCCCTTGCTGGTTCCAGGCCTGAATGCTGTCCCTGCATGTCCTGGGCACTTTTTTGCCTAGCCAGTCAGTCAGTTAAAAAAACCAAAATCGCTCAAACCCATGTGTAAACCTGATCCATACAAAGGAAAGGAAGTGCACAGCAGAGTAGTGCCCCTTGTTTCATGAATATTCAGTAGTCTGGCCAATGAGGAGCGAGTAGAAATTTTCACTAGCTCGCAGGTACATGTACCTGCGTAGGCATACGCGGCGGGTTCCTCGCGTAGGTACATGTAACTGCGTAGGGCTGAATGAGTTAAATGTATGCTTTTTTTCTCATCGTCTGCATCAGTAATAGATTACAGTCTGCATCAGTGTAGATTACATACCGTGTTGTTGCTGTAGTTGTTGCTGTAGTTGTTGCTGTAGTTGTTGCTGTAGTTGTTGCTGTTTGATTTTTCCCCGTCGAAAGCTTAAATTGATGTATGATTTGTTTCTCGTCGTCTACATCAGTAGTGGACACATCAGTCATGTCTAAATGTCCTAATGCAATACGTGTAGACTACTTACCGCGGTGTGGTGTTCTTGTTCTATTCATCTTATCTATTTATTTCTATTATGTCTAGTTCCTAATGCAATACGTGTAGACTACATACCGCGGTGTGGTGTTCTTGTTCTATTCATCTTATCTATTTATTTCTATTATGTCTAGTTCCTAATGCAATACGTGTAGACTACATACCGCGGTGTGGTGTTCTTGTTCTATTCATCTTATCTATTTATTTCTATTATGTCTAGTTCCTAATGCAATACGTGTAGACTACATACCGCGGTGTGGTGTTTGTTCTATTCATCTTATCTATTTATTTCTATTATGTCTAGTTCCTAATGCAATACGTGTAGACTACATGCCGTGTTGTTGCTGTTGTTATTGTTGTTGTTGATGCTGCAGCTGTTTGATATTTTTCCTGCCGAAAGCTTAAATGCCTTTTCTCGGGTTGTCTTCATTAGTAATGGACACTTCAGTCACACTCCATTGTTGTGGGTGAAAGGCAAGCAAGTTTGAGTGTGTTGTATGAGAATAGAATGGTGAGGAAGGGTTTTAGTATTATGAATGATTCTGGCCACATTTTATCTCATCATTATCAGAAATTACCATCAGGCCGGCGGCTTAGAAACTCAAAACAATGAATAGCTTTGTACCAATGTCTATTAGGCTGATGAATAAGCAGATGTAGGGTTGTGTGTGTGGTTCCTTGACGGCCCGGTGTCAGCTGGCGTTGACTGTGATAGAGTTATGTTCACCACTGCTGTTGTAATTTATTTATGTAGTAGTGTTGTAATTTATTTATAGTGCTGCAACATTGTGATAGATTTTTAGGTATGAGTGTGTGAGAATGTAAATAGGTGGAATGGGTGTGGATGGTCGTATGAGTGAGTGTTTGGCATGCTTTATGTTTTTTGAATGAAGACCACAAAGCAATGTTCCTCTTTTGGAAATTTAATAAATGTCTTATGTCTTATGTCTTCCTAATGCAATACGTGTAGACTACATACGGTGTTGTTGTTGTGTGTTGTTGTATCGCTGCAGTTTGACTTTTTCCTGCCGAAAGTTTAAATGTATGCCTTTTCTCTGGTCGTCTTCATTAGTAGTGGACACCTCAATTATGTCTACTTCCTAATGCAATACGTGTAGACTACATACCGTGGCGGTGTCCCTGGCCACCCCAAAGCCTGTAGAGGAGCTGACGGCAAAGGCCGAGGCCACCCATGACGTAATGGAGTCTGGCATTGTGGCCGTTACTGTAGCTGTACCGTCAGCACTACACACACACACACACACACACACACGCACGCACACACGCACGCACGCACGCACGCACGCACATCACTGTGGTATTTGTCACAAGAAAATGTAAATGACAAAATCTATAATAAAAACGCAAAAACCACTACCATTAACAACAAACTGTCATTTATAACTGGAACAAGAATCTCTAACAAACAAACAAACAAACAAAAAAACCCGAACAAAAAGACAAAGCCAAAGACAAGGGTGTGGGGGTGGGGTGTTTGGGAGTTTAACGTCCTTTTCCACCACATAAGGGTGATATCAAAGACGGGGCAACGAGAAAAAAGGCCAGCACAAATATTTGACCCCCCAAAGACAAGATATAGCACCGCTAAAACTTATGCTAAAAAAAAAACAAAAAAAAAACACGCTAATTATTTGCTAAGAGTCTGCCTAGAGACTGCTTGATCATTGCAAGCATTTCTTCTGAGGAACGATCGTAGTATTGTGGTGACTACACTCAGACCATCTCAGTGCTAGAGGCTGACGTCAAAAGTTTACTTCGCGGAATTGACGTCATCTCTCTCTCTGTATGACGACCTGCCTAAGGCTGACGTCAAAGTTTCGTGTCTTGTCAGTTGACTGGAGAAGACTAGCAAAACAAGAATGCAGGCGCCACAACGCTAGAACTCGCCTCCCTTGCTTTTTCTCTTTTTCACCGCATTACTAAATTGGTGACCCCGACGCCGAACAACGCAGGTATGGCAGAAATACCTCCAGCTGTTCAGCTAGCTGACCTTGCGGCCCAACTGCAGGCCCTCAACGGTCAAGCCAACCAAGGAATCAACGCAGTAACCGTCAAACTTCCTGATTTCTGGATAAAATCGCCTGAAGTTTGGTTTGCCAGAGCTGAAGCACAGTTTGGCACCAAAGGAATCAATCAAGACCAAACGAAATATGACTATGTTGTCAGCGCACTTGATATCAATACTGCTGAAGAAATGCAGGCAATCCTCACCAACCCACCGAATGAAGAGAAATACATCGCTTTGAAGACAGCTCTCATTAAGACATTCGGAAAAACCCAAGCGCAGAAAGATGCAGAACTGCTTCATCTGAATGGGCTTGGAGACAAGCGTCCTACCTCTCTCTTACGCAAGATCAATGCGCTGAATGACGATCCTAAAACGCTTAAGAGAGCGCTTTTCCTGGCGAATCTTCCATCTGACATGAGAAGTATTTTAGCAGGACACAACATCATGGACACAGAAGTCCTTGCTGAGGCAGCAGACCGCATCTGGGAGACACGTTCCCTCAACGTTCAGCAAGTCTCCATGGCTACGCCAGAAACACACGGGACAAACCTGGCTTCATTCTCAGCCCGGGACATGGACACACAACCTGTAGAGCAGAATGTCTCTGCCCTCAGGTCAGCAAAGCGACAACGTCAACCTCCTTCACAGCGGGGCACAACCAATGCGCCCCCTGTCTGCTTCTACCACCAGAGATTTGGACCAGATGCTCGACGTTGTCAGCCTGGCTGCAAATTTGCAACGTTGCTCTCCAAATCGAACAACCAGGACACATCCGCGGGAAATGCCAAAGCCAGCCGTTGAACGTGGCAGCGGCTGGCGTCTCCAATTCCAACACGTTTTCAGTTTATGATAGGCACACCGGCCATTCCTACTTGGTAGACACTGGTGCTGATGTCTCCGTTTACCCAGCCTCTCCTCAAGATCGCAAGACCAAGTCACCTTCCATGTCACTCACTGCTGCAAATGGAAGTTCCATCAAGACCTGGGGTAAGCGAAACATAACTTTGGAAATCCGACCCAAGCATGTGTACACTCACGAATTCTACCTCGCTGATGTTACTCGCCCCATTCTCGGCGCTGATTTTTTCATTGCTCACGAACTTGTCATTGACCTGAAAGGTAAACGCCTTCTGTCCCTTGACAACACTTCGGTTTTCCTCAAAAACACTGACGACCCCATGACACTTGCGGGTTTATCAGTTCATCCGCACAACGAATACTCCGACCTTCTCCACCAGTTCCCAGAGTTACTCACTCCACATTTTGACTCTACGGTGAACAAACACGGCGTTGAACATCACATTGTAACACATGGACCACCAGTACACGCTCGTGCTCGACGCTTGAGTCCGGAGAAGCTAGCTGCTGCCAAAGCTGAATTCTTGAAGATGGAAGAAATGGGCATCATCAGACGGTCTGACTCGCCATGGTCTTCGCCTCTTCATGTGGTTCCCAAAGCGGGAGGTCAATGGCGTCCCTGTGGAGACTACAGGCAACTGAATAATGCTACCAAAGATGACCGGTATTCCCTACCACATATCCAAGATTTCAACAATATCCTCACAGGATGCAAAATCTTCTCCAAAGTGGACTTGGTCCGCGGATACCATCAGATCCCGATGGCGCCATCTTCTGTTGCCAAAACAGCCATCATCACCCCCTTTGGACTCTGGGAATTTCTTCGAATGCCTTTTGGATTGAAAAATTCCGCTCAGGCATTCCAACGATTGATGGATGGCATCCTGCGGGACGTTCCATTCGCTTTTGTGTACATTGATGATGTACTTGTGGCCAGCCGCTCACGCGAGGAACATCTCGATCATCTCCGGCAGGTTTTCTATCTTCTGTCCATCAACGGACTGGTTTATCAACAAAGGCAAATGTGTCTTTGGTGTTCCTGAGCTTGATTTCCTTGGCCATCGCGTCAGTGCTGAAGGAATACGGCCACTTCCAGACAGAGTTGCTTCTCTTCAAGACTGTCCTACTCCTGCCGATCGGACAAGTCTTCAACGGTTTCTGGGGATGATAAATTACTACCATCGATTCATTCCACATATTGCTGGAATTCTAGCCCCCCTTCATGCACAAGCTAGTGGCAAAGGACAGTCAATTCAGTGGACTGAATCTTGTCAAACTGCGTTTGAAAAGGCCAAAGAAGCTCTGAAAGAAGCTGTTCTTCTACATCATCCGATTCCAGATGCACCTACGAGTCTTACAGTCGATGCTTCAAACTCAGCCATAGGTGCCCAACTCGAGCAGAAACAAGGGCAGCACTGGGTACCTCTTGCTTTCTTCTCTCGAAAGCTTTCTGATACAGAGAAGAAATACAGCGCTTTTGACCGTGAGCTTTTGGCAGCCTACAGTGCCATCAAACACTTCAGACACTTTCTCGAAGGAAGGTCTTTCACGCTGTACACTGATCACAAGCCGCTGGTATCTGCTCTCAAAAACCAAACTGAACGCTCTCCTCGCCAGACGAGACACCTCTCCTACATAGCCGAGTTCACCACTGACATCCAGTACATCACAGGCAAGTTCAATGTTGTGGCTGATGCTCTTTCACGCTTCAATATCAACTCCAGTCATGAAGAACATGACTGCTGTTCTGCTGACAATTTCAGTCCGGTAGATTCTGAACTCTGTTGTGAGGAGTTCATCTGCTGTTCTGTCGGCAACTTTAGTCAACTTGCTCTTGATCAAGTTCAGTCGGGTGAGATGGATTCCTATCGCACATCTATCACCGGTCTGAAACTCCAAGATGTCCCGTTTGGTTCGTCAACTCTGCTATGTGATACCTCCACAGGGGTCACTCGACCTGTGTTACCAAGTTCATGGACACGTCCAATATTTGATCAAATCCATGGACTGTCACATGCTGGTGTGCGTCCCACACAACACGCTATCAGCCAACGTTTTGTGTGGCGTGGTATGAAACGTGACATTCGCAAGTGGTGTCAGGAATGTCATCCCTGTCAATCCTCCAAGATTCATCGGCACACGCGAGCACCATTGATTGAGCGACCACCCCCAACAACCCGCTTCAGCAGCCTTCATGTGGACCTAATAGGTCCTCTCCCTGCCAGTCAAGGCATGACCTACCTGTTCACCATCATTGACCGCTTCACCAGGTGGCCGGAAGCTATTCCTCTTCCGGATGCTCATGCTTCTACTTGTGCTGAAGCTCTTGTCCATCACTGGATTGCCAGGTATGGTGTCCCTGAAGAAATCACATCTGATCGAGGAAGTCAGTTTACCTCAAACCTCTGGACTGAGTGCAACAAACTCTTAGGCATTGAAAGTCACAAAACCACAGCCTATCACCCCCAGGCCAATGGTATGATTGAGCGTTTCCATCGTCAACTGAAAGCAGCACTCAAAGCACGCACTACTACTCCCAGCTGGTTCACAGAACTACCCCTAGTCCTACTAGGTATACGTTCTTCTTGGCGAGTAGACCCTGGCTGTTCCCCCGCTGAACTTGTCTATGGTTCGACTCTTCGCCTGCCTGGTGAGTTTCTTCAACCGTTAGACACTCATGCCGTGGAACCAGACTCAAGCTTCCTTAAAGCTCTGCAACGAAGCATGCGCACTGCGCTACCGCCAGCCCCGACTTACCATGGAAAGCAACGTGTCTACATGCCTTCAAACCTGGCCTCCACTGGTTTTGTCTATGTGAGACACGACGCGCACCGCCACCCACTCCAGCGACCTTATGACGGCCCTTTCCGCATCATTGACACAAATGACAAATTCTACACCCTCGACATCAATGGTCGCTCAGAAAAAGTGTCCGTCGACCGTCTAAAAGCCGCTTTTGTGACACCACTTACCACTTCGTAACACAAGATGTGGATATGCCTGATTCTTTGAGGTTACTTTGAATACTGTCAAATGTGCCGCTCCATACAAGTACTCCGCTAGGGAGGGGCTACTGTGGTGACTACACTCAGACCATCTCAGTGCTAGAGGCTGACGTCAAAAGTTTACTTCGCGGAATTGACGTCATCTCTCTCTCTCTTGGGACGTCAAAGTTTCGTGTCTTGTCAGTTGACTGGAGAAGACTAGCAAAACAAGAATGCAGGCGCCACAACGCTAGAACTCGCCTCCCTTGCTTTTTCTCTTTTTCACCGCATTACTAAAGTATCCCAAGCAAGAACGGTTTTGTGTTGTGTTTTTTTTCTGTTTGTTATTGTGTATTAAAGGTCTTTCGCACCAGGTGCAGTTGCTGTCTGTCGGTGTGTGTGTGGTGGGGGGGGGGGGGGGGGTCAGCAGAGTGCCTCAAATTGAAAGCTTTCATTTATTATCTTCGTACATTGCTAGACGGTACTGCAGAAAAGAAATTCCTGTTTTATGTAACACAAAATGGACAGTAAAGATATTGTATTGTATTGTATTGTATTGTATTGTATTGTATTGTATTTAGTCGCAAATATACAGCACAAAAGTTTTGTTGACCTCAAATACTACTAGTGGTGGAGGCATTTTTCTTGACTTTTTCAGACATTCACACAAACGTCAGGCGTCCAGTTGCTCGACTCGGGCCGTGAGTTAGAATCCCGGCTGGAGCCAAATACAGTATACGCCGGTTATAAGAAACTCGAGGGGGGGCAATTTTTTGGTTTCTTATATCCGAGTTTTCTTATATCTGAAAGTCGGATATAAGAAAGTATTTTGAAAAATATTTCTTATAACCGAGTTCAGTGAAAAAAAGGCTTAAAACATTTCTTTTTTCTCAGTTCGTGTATGTTTTGCATTAAATTAAGAAATATCCGGTTTCTCTTAAAGACCTGCACAGAATATATATGTGTAGAGTTAATATACACTAGTGCGCTTGTGTCCTTCAATGTCAGATTTTTTTGTTTGAACATGAAAATACTGTTTTTGCTTCCCAACTGTAGCGCTGGCGGTCATGTAAAGGAAAAAAACAAAAACAAAAACCAAACCAACCAGCCAACCAAACAAACAAACAAAAAAGAGCTAAGGAGAGAGGATATATTAAAAGTGCATTATGTATCAACTTTTGATCTATTAAAAAACTCTTCCCATTAGAATATGATATGCGATGCTTTCCGTGTCTAATTTGGCTGAAAAAAGCTGCAAATTAGCTTTTTTTCTGTTGGGAGGGGGAAGGGGGATGGAGGAAAGATGGACCACGTATATTGTCAAAGAAAGGAATTGATCAACAGTTAGTCTAATACTGATAGTTTTATTCTCCTTAACGCGAGCCCTGTAGACAGAGACAGACATACAGAGCGAGAGAGAGAGAAGGCCAAAAACCAAATAATAATAAAAACAACATTTAACAATAGAACAACAAAAATGCATCTCGTATTTTTTCTTGTTGCCAACATTCAATTTTGCACGGAATACAATGGTAAAGATCCAATTCAAGAAAAGAAAATCATGCGCAATCATGTGCCTGTCCTAAGTGACGTCAGACCTGACCTGTTTTCTTAGAATGAGTGAACTTTTCTTGGAAATGTACTTTCGGTTTCTTACAATGAGTGAAAATTTCTTGGAAATGTACTTTCGGTTTCTTATATCCGAGTTTTTGTATCAAGCGGGACAAGAAATTTGCTTTCCTAAAACCGAGTTTTCTTATAGGCGAGTTTCTTGTATCCGAGTTTTTGTAATACATAATAAAGAAGAGTTTGGCCGGGGGGAAAAAAATCGTTGGCAATAACCGAGTTTTCTTATATCCGAGTTGCTTATATCCGGCGTCCACTGTATTTTTTTTGTTGCCCCGTCTTTGACATCATCGATACGTGGCGGGAAAGGACGTTAAACCTTCCAACATGCACCAACCCCACTCAGTTGTTCGGGCACCTACCTGACGGATGTGTTTGTCCAGAGCCATGTTGAAGGGAAAAGGTCGCGTACCCTTTCCACCTCGGCTAATTCCTCTGCCGAGCACACACACACACACACACACACACACACACACACACACACACACACACACACACACACACGTGTGTATAACATATATCAAATTAACACCAGGAAGGGAGACTAATTAAAACAAACAAACAAACAAACGAACGACAAAAACTTCCGCAAGTTATGCTAGTGTCCCCTTGCCGATTTCCTTCCATAAACAAACAAACTTCCGAAACGATAACCTATGCTAGTTCCCTTGCTGATTTCCTCCAATAAACAAACAAACAAACAAACAAACATACGACTCTCGTAAGGTAATGACGACGGTGGTCCTGGAGTGTATCCGAGGGGATATGCAGTTGGGGTCTCTCCAGTGTATCCGGGGGGATATGCAGTTGGGGTCTCTCCAGTGTATCCGGGGGGATATGCAGTTGGGGTCTCTCCAGTGTATCCGGGGGGATATGCAGTTGGGGTCGGTCCATAGTAGCCGGGGGGATAAGCAGGTGGCATCGGTCCAGTGTACCCGGGAGGGTATGCGGAAGGCGTCGGTCCATTGTATCCAAAAGGGTAATATGGTGTTGTAGGTATTGGCGTTGTCTGTATGATTTTGGTGGTAGGTTGTGTTGACGTCGTTGTGGTAGGTGGCAACGTTGGACAGTCCGATGGCGGCTTAACGTACCACCTGTATCCGGCTGAAACAAACGAAATAACGTTAGAAAAATGATAAACAAATAATAGTTTTTTAATCAGGCATTTGTGGACACAGTTAGTCTACTGCTCGGGTATCCCGGCACCTCGCTCTGAGAGAGAGAGAGAGATATATGTATGATGATGATGATGATGATGATGAAACGTTTTTTATTCAGGATAGAGCATTTAGGCATTGCTGCTTGTCTTACAAGCTGTCCTGTTATTCTACTTTAAGGGTATTAAGAAAAAAGAAAAAACAAAAACAAAAAACAACATCAAAACAAGGGGGAAAAAAGGGGGGGGGGAAAGAGAAAAAGGACAAAAAGTATTAACTATCTAAAGGAAATGATGAAGAGAAAAGTACACATGATAAGCAATCATTCCTTTATGTGTGATATGACCGGAAGCTCACCAGCTTCACAGATGGCTCTCTGGAACGTCTCCCTGATCTGATCCAGAGAGGAGAACCCAGACACAGTGAACACGTTGTCCTCGTCGGGGTCGGTAGCGATGGCGTTCAGCTCGCCGTAGTTCACTCCACCGCCGATGCCAAGAGCGAGAAGCGTGATACCAGCGTCCCTGGCTCTGGCAGCAGCGTTGGCCGTGTCGTAAGGACTGTTGGAGGCTCCATCAGTGATCACTACTCCCACATTCGGTACTCCCGTGCGGTCGCCGCGTGAAGCCGTGAACATGGTAGACTTCAGGAAGTTCAAGGCAGTAGCTTAAAAAAAAGAGTAAACGGGTTGACATAGAGAATCATTTAAAAAAACAACAACAACAAAAAAACATTACTTACAAACTTCTTTTGGTGTATCGGCAAACGTTAAACGGGTTGATATTTCAAATCAAATCGAATCAAGTGATACTTAACTGTCGCAAGACATACTGCACACAGTTAAAAACGATGATAAATCGAGCTAAATTCCGATTAAAAAGCGTACGCATGCATGCACGCACGCACGCACGCACGCTCACACACTGACATGCAGATGGTGAAGTGACGACGGAACAAATGACACACACATCTAAATGTTTTACATCGTCGAGGAACATTGGCCCTTACTCTTCGTCTGACTAACGCTCAAATAACCACAGTCGTGTGCTATGGTAACAGGGGATGGGGTGTGTGTCTGGGGGTTTAACGTCCTATTCCATCATGTATGGGTGACATCAAAGACGGGACAACGAGAAAAAGGCCAGCACAAATGTTTGGCTCCAGCCCGGATTCGAACTCACGACCCGAGCATTGAAAGTTCAACGCTCTACCATTCGGCTACCATTCGGCTATCCCGGCCCCCCCGTTATGGTAACTGGGTATGAAAAGTACCATAATCATACTTTCTAATAATTTCTCAGTGCAACACAACTAATTCTGTTCCCCCTGCATGCGTATTGTGGTATCATATCAAGAACATTTATGTAGTGGGCCCATCATTTTATAAAATAATTCTTAAATGGGAGCATTTCTCAGATTTGCAGTCAGAGAATTTCCAAAAGACTGGAGCGACAAAGCTGAAAGAGCGTTTGGAGGGTGGGTGTTTGGGAGTTTAAACGCCCTTTTTCGCCACATAAGGGTGATATCAAAGACGGGGCAACGAGAAAAAAAGGCCAGCACAAACATTTGGCCCTAGGCGACGGGATTCGGACTCGCGACCCGAGCATTAGAAGTCCAACGCTCTACCATTCGGCCACCCGGCTCCCCCAAAGAGCCTTTGGAAATTTTGAGAAGCCCCTGGGACGATGGGCGGAGCTTTCGCGACGGTTTGACAGGCGACGCGTGACGTCGATAGGTATGATGGAAGGGTGCCATCAAAGTGACGAAACGCCAAAACAGATTTTTTTTTATAGTGAAGGCGAAAATGAACTGCTACCTAATGGAGTTTTCTCAGAAGTGGTGTTACATGCCCTCGCTTACACTGACCTGTGCTGTTCCTTGCCCAGAGTACGCGATGCTGCCGACAGCGCTGATGATGTCGTCGGCGTCATAGTACGTGTTGAGGTAGAAAATAGGGCTGGCATAGTTGTCGAACCTCAACACCCCCACCCTCACGTTGGACTCTCCGATGTTGAAACTGCCCACAAGCTGCTGTACGAAATGTTTCAAGGTCTGGAAGTTGGAGCCACCGATGCTGCCAGAGGCGTCCAGCACAAACACGAGGTCTGCAACGTCACTACATGTGTCTGCAACACGCAAGTATAGTGACAAGATGTATGCTCACTGTTTTAGAGATTGCGAAAAGCCACTGCAATTCGATGGGAAATTTCTGGACCATCCCAGAACATGCTGGTGCAGTAACGTCAGTAGACTACGTAACCTTGGAAAGATTTCGAACTTGCCAGTAAGTTGAGGAATGTTCTAGATCTGATCTGTTTATGTAAGCAGCCCTGCACAGCGTTCTGGGTTCTTATTCTTTCATGAATTTGTTCTCCACGCGTCTTCTGTTAATAAAGTATTGGAATTGTATCCTGTTGTATCCCGTGTCTTCTCTGCGAGTGCACCAAGAGAGCGACATAGCAGGAGTAAAATACAACAACTCACAGACCGTTCTGTCCTGTTTTGATGGTGTCAAGCTTCACATCACTTTGACACCTGCAAGTTGTTAAGGACCTATATTTGAGATTTGTATGCTTACAGATCCTTCTGTCCTGTTTTGATAGTGTCAAGCTTCACATCGCTTTGACACCTGCAAGTTGTTAAAGGACCTATATTTGAGATTTATATGTTTACAGATCCTTCTGTCCTGTTTTGGTGGCGTCAAACATCACACGACTTAGACACCTGCACAGTGACAGCATCTTAAAGACTGGCACTGGGTCAATGAAAGGGTCCACGTGGCGCGCCCGACGTGATTATTTGACGTGACGTGTTAGTGATGACTAATGATTATTTTTTCAAGTGCAAAAACAATTTTACATGGTGCATATCATTAACACTAAGATTATTGTAGGTGGTATTCAATTAACAGAAATCTTATTGTTAACTGTAGTGTACAGTATTGTATGTGATCCTTTATGTGATGTCGCGTGCATTGTCCGCTTGTTTCTGATGCCCACCACTGTAGGCATGCATGTAGGTATGTGTATTAGACACACCCCATCCCATCCCATTCCATTCCATTATGTATATTTGTATATTTGTATGTAGTATGTGTGTATGTGTGTATGTATGTATGTATGTATGTATGTATGTATGTATGTATGTATAAAATAAAGTTTCATTGATTCAGTTGTTCTCGCCACATCATTGTGCGCCATTCGGGGCGGTCGGTGGTCTAGTGGTTAAGAGACTTGTCACCAATGCGAGAGGTCAGGGGTTCGAGTCCCACTCGGGGCAAAGAATTTTTCCTTCTCGTATGTGGCACCGTTCATTCGGGCCGATCGTCGGGGGTTCTCTCCGGGTGCTCCGGCTTCCTCCCCCTCTGCTTTGGAAATGTTCAGCCCACCAAATTTGAAAAATAAATGCAATTCTAAATTCCGAAATTTAAATAGCTGAGCTGACCCTTAGCACCACGTGATTGTGATGTGTTTATGTCCAGTGTATGAGAGAATGCGTGTGATTCACGTGAGCGTGCGTGTTGGGTTCAGCTCGCGGCGCTTTGAGCCGATTGATGAAATTGGGTAAAGCGCCTATACAATACTCATTATTATTATTATTATGAATCTGAGATACTGAGCCTCTAAGACCAAAAATCAAAATTCGCTTTGGCGAAAGTTATTCAGTCGAATGGGATAATATAATCTTTTTGTTCTGTTGATTTTTTTAAGGGTGGGGTTGGGAAGGGGATGGGTGTGATCTCGCTGTTGTTGTTGCTGGGTTTTTTTTTTTCAAAGATAAACTCAAGAAACAAAAAATCATCGATCTACTGGCTATTCTACAGTTACTTCGTGCTACAGAACTTGGATGACTCATTTTCCTTAATAATAATAATAATAACTGAGTATTGTATAGGCGCTTTACCCAATTTCATCAATCGGCTCAAAGCGCCACGAACTGAACCCAACACGCACGCTCACATGAATCACACGCATTCTCTCACACACTGACCATAAACACATTACAATCACATGGTGCGAAGGGTCAGCTCAGCTATTTAAACTTCGGAATTTCGAATTGCATTTATTTTTTTTAATTTGGTGGGCTGAACATTCCCAAAGCATTTTCCTTCTCTGTCATGGCCATTTCTCCGACCACTCTACTTACACTGGTATTTGTAGACTAAAGAATCTGACATCACCGCCACTCCAGCATTCTGTGGAGCAGAAAGAACGACAGAAACCCAGTTACTTGCCAAACAACAACAGAAACGAAAGTTTAACGAAACCTACCAGAGCTGTAGTTTCAGATACCATTTGGCACTTTTTTTAAAATCAGCTTTAACCGCCTCACTTCTCTACCACTACCGCTTCTGTCATGCACTGCAGTATTTCAGTCCGTCATCATCATCCTTCCCACCATCATCGTCTTTGTCGTCGTCATCCTCCCCACCGTCGTCATCGTCATCTTCTACGTCATGATCGTCGTCGTCATCGTCGCCGCCGCCGTCGTGGTCACCATCTTCGTCGTCGTCGACATTATTGTCGTCATTATACCATCGTCGTTGCCATCACCATCGTCATCGTGATCATCATAATCCATCATAATCATCACAACTATTGTCATCATTATCAGTGCAACCACCACCACTACTATTCTCTTCCTCCTCCACATCATCATGATTATCATCTCAACTGGTTTTTTGTGTGTATGTATGTATGTATGTATGTATGTATGTATGTATGTATGTATGTATGTATGTATGTATTAGGCAGAGCTGTGTACTTTAGGAGTAAAGTCGCAGTAATCATGTATGTGCGAGCATTTGTATGTTTCGATTTTTTTTGTTGTTTTCCTATGCCCTAGAAGGTGGGAAGTATACTTGACTTGACTTGACTTGGTTTATAGTCACGGTGGCCTGCTGAATTACCTCAAATATTTGAGTGGCGTCCCGACCTCCGTAATAAACTGCACTGGCGGGAGATCTTGGGTTTGGAGATGGTGTCATAGTTCTTCAGGTCATTAAACACCTACACAACACACACACACACACACACCACACACACACACCACACACACCACACACACCACACACACACACGCACACACAGGTGCATGCGTGCGCGCGTGAAGAACTCAGTACCTCACAACCAAAAATGAAAATACATTTATAACCCCACCCGTCCCCCCGCCTTTGAAAAAAAGGAATTAAAAAAAGAAGAACGAGGGGGAGGGAGGGAGAGAGAGGGGGGCGAGGGGAGGGGAGGGGGGAGCGTAGAAGCAGAACTGTTTCTTGGGAACTTGGTAAGTTTTCTGCTGTTTTTAAACTTGTTGGCAATTTTGTGCATTTCCAGGGCATAATAATATCCAAAACGAAGAAAATAAAAATCCACCGAAACTTGATCCCGTGAGTGACTGAGCTATCGGAAACCCTTGCTGAAAGTGAAAGAGTTAATATTCTTCCTGGACATTCCTCGCCAATTAGAAATACCACGTCACAAATACATAAACAAACGCCAGTTACTTCAAACGGCCGAAAAGAAAGGACTAATTGAAGTGATTTAAAACAAAGGACCCAAAGTAGTTCAATAATGTTCAGGATCCAACCACCCGTATTTGACGTTCACGCTTACACACTGCGTCATTCTCACCTGCCCAGCGTGATGTCATTTCGGACTTGAGCAGCAGCACTGATTGGTCGACAGCCAGCAGGTAAGCGGTGGACCTGAGGAGTGGCGCTGACCGTTACCTGGACACTGTCACCCGGCTCTGCTTCTGTGTGGGTCCATTTTTTACGGTTACCTGGAATTGTAAAGCCTGCTCTTAACTGGGCACAGCGCGCGAAACACACATGCGCACACCACAGTCGCTGCGCTCGGTGTGTCTACCAACTACAAAACTGAACACAGCTGTGCTCGGTGACAAACCGATTGAAGATGCACCGTCCGCCCGTGTTTGCGCGCCGAGTGACGTAGTACAGCCAATCAGAATCTGTTGTGGAAACCACAGTCACAGTTTGTGGCTATTTTAAATCCAGGTTGCTGTAATGACGCCACAGCGACGGAATCCCTCAAAATCACAACTATGTCACAACCTGTTTCGGAGGTCACTCGCGTGAGTTGTCTCCCTTGCCTCAACAAGCATGTGGTTTTTCGTTGCAGAGCACAGAGTTGGCACGAAAAATGCATGCTTGCGGCGGTTCTACGCACTGACGCGAGAAAGACAACCTAAAACAGACAACAATCTCTGAAACAGGCTGAAATTGAGCCGGTGAATGCGAAGAATTCACCGCTTCTGTGCACACTGTGAAATGAAACGGGGACGTCAAAGTTTTTCGCAACTGTCCACTTTCCTTGTCACCGAGTATTTTTGGGTTTTTTTTTTTTCCGTCTTAGGTATCACATGTCTTGGCGCAGGCCTTGGCTGTGCGTATGGTGCGTGTGCAAGCTGTGATCAAAATATCGTAAGTACCTCATTCTCGAAAGCGCCATCTACAGCAAAACTCATGGAGTCCGTGATGACCTCCCCGTCCTGGCGGACATAGTACAGCCACGAGCCTCGCGCTGGGAGCCATGGCGGGCTGCACGGGCAGCGAGAACCGGTATGACGTCACGCCACTCGCCCATGACGCTGCCAGCTGACACGATGGAACCTCGTGACATCACCTGGTCACACCACCGTGACACATTTTGTTACGTCAAATATTACAAAGTTCACCTATGTAACCAAAGATCTTACGTAAGTTATGTAAGATCATTGACCTAACTCCAGTAAGTCCGAGTTCAGCTATTCTATATTATGCATTTTTCTTTCATTTATAATTATCATTTCCTTTTTTTATTTTTTACGCGAGAACGGCGGTCGTAATCCTTGTAACATTACATAATAAATGTTATATCATATTTATGTATATGAAACTTAACAGTCTTTATTTTTGCTTCTTCAACTCCTCCCCCCCCCCCCCCGCCTCGCCCCCTCCCCCCTTTTTTTCAAATTGAAGTGGACTGAAAACACTTTATTCAAAAAAAAAAAAACTTTATTAAAAGAAAAACTTGACTTTTCTTGACTATGTAGACATCGTGTCACGTTGCCTGGGCCCGCATGTACAAGTCCGAGGTCAGGGAGTTTAGCCCCGGGTTAGAGTCTAACCTCCTCTCGGGTTACATTTTCTGTTGTTGTTTTTTTTTTTTTTTTTTTGTTGTTGTGTTGTTTGTTTGTTTGTTTGTTTGTTTGTTTTAAATCAGGAAGCGGCTGGGTGCATTCCAGCAAGGTGCCCATGCCGTTTTAGAAGGATTTTTCTCTTTCTTCTTCGCTTCCTTTTTTTAAAATTTAATTTTGTTTTGGGGTTTTCTTTTCTCCTAGTCTGGGTTAGGCCCCGTAGCAGTGGGTTAAAATTAACCTCGAGTTTTTACATACGAGCCCGATCGTTTTCACCATCAGAGTTTTTGTGTGGGCAACCATTCCTTCTACAGCGGAGTTCAAACCCAAACTTCAGCCGTACGAACGAACAAGACTTATTATAGACCTTTACCTGATACACCAGTTCATCCATGGCTTCTGTGGCCTTGACCTCAAATTCCACCTGTTGGCCCACCTTCATGAGACAATATTATGTATATGATAATAATACTTATGATAATGATGATGATGATGATATTTTTTCCAGTAAATTCCTGTGCATCTAGTCAGTTTTACAGGTGTGGTCCATCGTTTGTCAAAATTTTATATTAATGCGCTGTGAGTGTCGGTGAGTGACTGGCACATTGAGTTTTATTCAAAGAAATGCACCATACAATTATTATTATTATTATTTGTGAAGCTCATATTCATAACTATATGATACTTATACGCTCCTAAGCACTAAAACCATTTTAAAGCATTAATATTTTTGGTGAGGTTAGTTAGTTAGTTAGTTAGTTAGTTAGTTAGTTAGTTAGGGCCTTAACGCCGCGCAAGCAACAAAGACTAATTCGCGGCTAAGTAAAAGTTTGCCTCTGCCAGAGTCGTTAAAAGGTGTAAAAAGCTATTCAGTAAAACAAGATATATATATCTTATATATAAACTGTCAGGTCCACATGAGATCCAGCCGCGAATTAGTCTTTGTGGCTTGCGCGGCTTTAAGCCCTAAAAACTCACTCAACTCACTCACTCCAAATGAGATAAACATGTTCATCAAAAATCTCGAAACTTTTGATGAGGAATAAAAGATTAATAACACAGTTAAATAATCGATAAAGAAAGGTATGATAGGGTGGGAAGGTGGGTGGGTGCTTCGGAGTCTAACGTCCTTTTCCACCACAAATGGGTTGATACCAAAAATGCATGAAGTTTCACATGCACACAAGTGGGTGGTTGGGGGTTTAACGTCCTTTTCCACCACATGCGGGTGATATCAAAGAATGGGCAACGAGGGAAAAAAATCAGTGCACAAATATTTTCCGAAGGATGGCAAGGTTTTTGTGTATCTCGAAGTTTCAGTGAAAGGCGCGGATTCCGAAAGTAGGTGTTCGGGCAAGGGAGATAACTTTTCGGAACATTTAAACCCCGTATGTCTTAAGGTTTTCCTCAACGACAACGAAATGAAAGTTTCGTAACCTAGTACTGACGGCCAGAGAAAGTAGGGAGAGATATATAGCAAAGCACGACAGACACACGATTTGTCGGCGGCAGTCGCCCCCCCCCCCCCTCAACACACACACACAACACACACACACCACACACACACCACACACACACATGTTTGCGCATGCACTTGAACTTTGACTCCTGCCAACCGCAAGCCTTTCATGGATACTCGGCAGCCACCAAAATCGCCATTGGCAGGCAGGCGCTGTGACGTCAAACGCCTGTGCTGCCGCTGACGAATCGTTGCATGCCGTCTTTTTGCTACATCTCCCTAGTACACCCGAACAGAACCCCCAAAATTGAATGGTCAGAACAAACAGTGCCACGTAACAGAGGTGCAAAATTCTGTTGTATAGCTTATGATTCAATAATCCCTTACCGAAATTCGGCATGCTGTATCTCCGGCGTTCAGCCCTAGCCCTCACTCACTCAACTCACTCAAACCCCTTGCATCTCTTGCAAACTACGCATGGGTTGAGAATCACAGCTCATGGTATCATCAAGTGAGCCTGGTGGCTCACAGGTACCACGCATATAACACCGACCTTTAGCGCGCCAGTGGAGAGAAGAAAGACCTGCATGTAGTTGTCGCTAGCGGAGTAACTCTTGGTGACAGTTGTATTCGCGGTGACCCCCTTGTAGGTTGCCTGTAATTGACATACACGTAGCGAGATCAAGTTTTGGCTGACGAGTCAGTGCAGTCGTTCAGTCACACTGCACCAATACTTCGAGAGACAAATCACACGTGTGGAATTGTCTGTCGGAGAAATCGAGGGTTCCCTGCCAAAACGCCCTATCTCTCTTCTTTCTATCTGTATCGATGGCTGGGAACCGTCGATTTCCTTGACAAACCTGACAAACACAGCAAATCCCATGACGTCATTTTGTGGAAAAAGACCATTACGTCAATGTCTTGAAACCACCCCGTTTTTCGATCAAATCGCGTCATGGACTTACTGTGTTTCTGCCACGTGCTGCACGGCAGACAGAAATCAGATAGGTTGACATGGAGAACCAGAGGACGTTCCACGGGCCCGTGGGTGGGGGGTGGGGGTTTGGGGGTTTTAACGTCCTTTTCCACCACATACGGCGTCCCCACTTACAAACATGGTCAGACTGTCAAGTGGAAAAGTCCCCACTTACAAAACGTGATCCAGACTGTCAATGTGGAAAAAGTCCCCACTTACAAACATGGTCAGACTGTCCAATGTGGAAAAGTCCCCCACTTACAAACATGGTCATGCTGGTCGTGTTACTGGGAATTCCCAGCTGGTGTACCGTCACCAGGCCGTCAATGGGAAGCGGGATGCTCATTGGGTCAAGGTCAATGTTGATGAAGGTGTACTGAAGGTCGCACGTGACCGCTGAAGACTGCACCGTGGTGTGGACCGTCACGTTCTCGTCAGCCGATGTTGGCACGGGCAACCCGTCTGGCTGAGATATTTTCACCTGCAGTGAAACTCGCATTATTAAGTGTTGATATTGTGTAAAGAAGCATCAGTTGTGTGTCGTGCATGTAGCTGCATAAATAAATAAAATTATCGACCTCCCAGTCTTATGTCAGTCTGAACTAGCAGAGAAACACATTGTAAGAAGAGCGGTAGCTATCGCGTCATAACACACACACACACACACACACACACACACACACACACACACACACACACACACACACACACATGTTTAACTCCTGCTTTCACAAACACACACACACACACAGGAAGCTCGGTAGCTACGGCAAAAAAATAAAAAAAAAAAAAATCTCGATGTTTCAATTTTTGCCGTAGCTACCTCGCCGGAGGATCGGTAGCTCAGTGCGGCAAAAACTTAAAACATCTCGTGGTTTCTTTCGTGGCAAACCACACGAACTACTCACGTAAACCTCCGGCAAGGTAGCTACGGCAAAAAAAATTGAAAAATCTCGATATTTCAATTTTTGCCGTAGCTACCTCGCCGGAGGAACGGTAGCTCAGTGCGGCAAAAACTTGAAATATCTCGTGGTTTCTTTCGTGGTAAACCACTCGAACTAATCACGTAAGCTCTGTTTCACGTGTCACTTATGAGACTCCAAGAAGCACTTACGTAACCAATGTAGTCGAGTCCTGGCTTGAAGTTCTTGGGGTTAGAGGGCAGGAACTCCACCTTGACCGGCTCTGTATAGACCTTGACAGTGCCAGAGCCAATGAGAGTGATGCCGGTCAGAGATTCCGTGACGTTGGCGGTAAACGTTATGGCGTGGGGCGCCAGGGCTCCGTACAAGGACCTGAACTCTGTCATCGGGAACGTCAGTTGTGCTCTCCCTTGATTGTTCAGCTGTTTGGAGTCACAAGCTACGTCAGTGCGGGTCTACTTCGGCCAGTTTGTTTAACGACAGCAAACCCGAAAAACGAAACACAGAAAACCAAAGAACAACGAGATCCCCTCCCCCAATCCCCACCGCACGGGAATATCCAGGGGCCGCGATACTACTACTACTACCACCACCACTACTACTACTACTACTACAAACTGAGTATTGTGTAGGCGCTATTCTCAATTTCCTGAATTGCCTCAAAGCGCCGCGAACTAAACCCAGCGCGCACGCTCACGATGACGACAATGATAATGACGATGACGACGCCGATGCTGATGAAGACGATATTAGCGACGACGACGATGATGATGACGGTGATGATGACGACGACGTCGACGATACTGATAATGACGACAATGATGACGATGACGATAATAGTGATGATGATGATCGCGATATTTAGTTACCTGTGCTTTGTGGCTGACATGACCTGTATAGCTGTAGTCAGGCATTTGGGCTTCAACAGTCACTGGGCCGGTCACAGGCTTACCGTAAGTATACCTGCAAAATTAATTTATCATTTTAAACATCACCACCACCACAACAACCACCACACAACCACCACCACCAGTGATAGTGCCGGAAGTCACTTTTCCTTTCTACCATTTTTTTCTCATTATCTTCCTTTTGTTTGTCATCTATTTCGTTAATCATTTAGCATTTATTCAGGTTGTTTATGTCAAAATTTGTATATCTAATTATCTAATAAAAGTTGTAGTAATTGTGGCAAAGTTCTTTGTGCGCAGTCGCAGAGTTTTGTTTCCTTGTCTGACACTGTGGCGTTTTTATGTGTGTGTGTGTGTGTGTGTGTGTGTGTGTGTGTGTGTGTGTGTGTGTGTGTGTGTGTGTGTGTGTGTGTTTACATTGCGGATCTTTAACCTCTACATCTATTTTATTTGAAAACAACAACAACAACAACAACAACCTGAATGACTACTCACTTGGCTGTCACTGTAACAGGAATCGTTGTGTCTGATTCCAGAACGTAGGACGGCGGGATCACTTTCACTTCGAACTTTGGCGGCACTGTGATGTTTCCAGAGGAGAAAAACAATCAATGGTCGTCGCGTAAGAACAAGAGCAAGGACAAGAACAAAAAGAAGGACAATGACAAGGACTAGGACAAAAACAAGGAGAAGGACAAGGACAAAAAGGACAATGACAAAGACAAGAACAAGGACAAGGACAAGGACAAGGACAAGAACAAGGATAAGAACAAGGATAAGAACAAGAACATGGACAAGGACAAGAACAAGGACGAGGACAAGGACAAGAACAAGAACACAAGAAGAAACTTCGGGTTTTTTTTTGTTTTTGTTTGTTAATGTTATGCTTCCTTACCGTATTCTTCAACAGTAAACGTCTTTTCTCCAACAGAATTCTATAAAAAAAAAAATAATAATAATTCAAGAATGTAAGCCATTCCAAATTAAAATATTCTCCTTCCCACGCAAACAGAAAAACAAATAAACAAACAAAATGGATATTAAAATACCCTATCCCCCCTCCCCAACACGCACACACACACACACACACACACACACACACACACACACACACACACACACACACGCACGCACGCACGCACGCACACACATAGCCCGAAAAGGAGATTAAAATTAAAAAAAAAAATCACAAAGTGTAGCTTTGCGCAGTTATTTCGCAAAACCTTTTCTCGGTCGGTAAGAATCTTAGTAAATGTTGGAAAACTGGTATCCAGCCAAACATACCCCGGCAACCGCTTTGATCTTCCAGTCTCCCTCCACCGGTCTGGAGGACAGGTTTAAGAACTTTGTGAAGACCCCCTCCTCTCCCGTCACGCCCAGCCACTGCTTGATCATGTTGTTGTTCGGATCCTGTGCGAGTCGGTGAATGTGTGAGTTAAGTGTTGACATCATTCTGTATCAAGAGCTGTGGCATTCTGGGCATACATTGTACCGTGTAATGGCAAATGAGAGTAAGTATGACGTTATTGTAGGGGAACAGTGGACATTTCAAGATGAAAGACATTGACGTAAGGTGATTTTGTTTTGTTTTGTTTTCCTCAAATGACGTCAATGGACTCATTGTGTTTTGTCGTCAGATGGCAGCAATCCACCTAGGCCCAATTTTCAGGCTCACAGATCGTTCGAAGCCGTTTAGGTTGTGTGACATCGTACCAGTTGAACACCTGCACAGTGACAGCATCTCAAGGCTGGCACTGAGCCAACATAAACCCGCACGCCATGACGCAGTTATCAAGGACTGAAGGAGTCAGTCATAGGGCTTGCTGCACGTTCAGCCGCTGAGTAGAAGCTGAGGGCTGCACTTTTTCTCATTCAGGGTGGGAAGGTGGGTGGGTGTTTGCGGGTTTAACGTCCTTTTCCACCACATACGGTGATATCAAAGACGGGGCAACGATGAAAATCCAGCACAAATATTTGGCCCCAGCCGGGATCGAACTCACGACCCGAGCATGAGAAGTCCAACGCTCTACCATTCGACAACCCCGGCTCCCCTTTTCTCATTCAGAGCTCTACCAATATTCACATGGGCTACTTTCACTGCTCTATCGTGGTCCGCTTCTTTGGCACAGTCTGCCTTTTCCACGTTCGTGTCACCGCTACTGAGTCGGTTAACTCATTCAAAACTGCGTTGAAGACGCATCTCCCCAGGCTGTATTAAGAAGACTGAGTCAGTTTTTCACCATCATCATGTTCATGATTTTTGCAAGAATACAGGTGGGTGGGTGGGTGAGCGTTTGGGATTTTAAAGTCCTTTTCACCATGTATATCAAATACGGAAACGAAAGTGAGAAGAAAAAAAAAGGCCTGCACGGATATTTGGGATTCGAACTTACGACCCGAACATTGAGAGTCCAAAGCTCTACCATTCGGTTATCCCGGCTCACCTTGTAAGAATAAATTGCATGACTGTGTGTATGTAATGTAGGTAATGTGTATGTAATGTTCTGCTATCGTAAGGCACCCAGAGCTCCAGCAGGAGGTTGGGCGCCAAATAAGTCCTCATTCTTTTTAACTCTTTGACGAGTTAATAATAATAATAATAATAATGAGTATTAGTATAGGCGCTTTACCCAATTTCATGAATCGGCTCAAAGCGCCGCGAACTGAACCCAACACGCACGCTCACGTGAATCACACGACATTCTCTCACCACACGGACATAAACACATTACAATCACGTGGTGCGAAGGGTCAGCTCAGCTATTTAAATTTCGGAATTTAGAATTGCATTTATTTTTCAAATTTGGTGGGCCTGACATTTCCAAAGCAGAGGGGGAGGAAGCCGGAGTACCTACGGAGAGAACACCCAGACGATCGGCCCGAATGAACGGTGCTACATACGAGAAGGAAAAATTCTTTGCCCCGAGTGGGACTCTGAACCCCTGACCTCTCGCATTGGTGACAAGGTCTCTTAACCACTAGACCACCGACCGTCCCCTCTTCTTCCTCTTGGTCTTACTATTATTGTGAGTGTATGGGCGCATCACAAGCAGAACTGTTCCAAACGTAATTTGGCGTGTATAAGCCTACTGAACATGGAAATAGCGCATGTAGTATATTTGCGCCAAAGCTCAGTCCACGGCTCAGATTTACTCGCATACAATTACAGCCAAAGTCGCATGACCTTCGGAGCGCATACGAGTAGGGTAATAATTTTGAATAACTCACGCGTATAGTCACGTTCATTGGTCCGGTGTAGACTTGTAGATCTGGATACACTGCCAGCGCTCGAAAGTTCACTGCACAGAGTCATGTCATCTGGTAAGTTCGTTACGTCGACTCCTCCATAGCATTCATGGCGTATCTTACATCAGTTCTGCACTCAGCCTACGCACAAATGATGTGAAATGATTGAGCAGAAAAACGACAAAACCGGAAACAACCGGAAACCAGAAAAATGGAATTTCTGCAGAAACAACATAGAGATGACAAAATAGTAGTTTTCCTCCAGGAAAATGACACTTTTTTTCAGAAAAATGACACCGTCTGCAGAAAAATGACACTCATCCGCAAAAAAATGACACTTTTCTGCAGAAAAATAGAGTCTTTACGTTCAGCCAGTGTTTTTGCAGAAGGTCGGTGTTTCTGTTTTTCATTCCGTTCTTGTCGATGTTTCTGCAGAAAACCATAATTCTGCAGAAAAACGAACTTTTTTTTTGTGAAGAAAAAACATATTTTCACAGCTTTCGCCAACGATAGATGTCTACACCTCGTATACTCCGTTCTTCTCATTGACCTTCAAGTCACGTGGTAATATATATATCCCCCCCCCCCCCCCCCCGCGATAGGTGATGGTGTTGCTCACAAAATATTCAAACCTTTCTGTCCCGGAACGTAAATCGCCTTGTCTGTCTGCAAGAACACAGACAGCGACCTGTTGGAGAACTTGACACTTGTGTGATTGGTGAAGGTCAGTCCGCCAGCACCAGCCACGTGCAGCTCGTACCTCCCGTAGGTCAGGTCCGCTGGTATCTGTACACGCATTCAGCAGTGTTGGTAATTAAAGGTCTGCTATCGCAAGCATTGCGTTAAAAAAAAAAAATGCGACTCCGACTGTGCATAATCCAGGCAACTCTGTCACGGTTCAGCGCTTCGGGGCGTGGCGTGGTATGCTGTGTTGTGGCGTGCTGTGTTGCACTGAGCTCAGCTAGCTGTGTTGGTGTTGTCGCTGCTGCTGTGTTGCGTTGCATTGCGTTGCGTTGCTTGTGCTGCGCTTTTCTGTGTTGTGCTCAGCTGTGTTGTGTTGTGTTGTGTTGTGTTGGTTTGATACTCCAATGATTGTTGCTGCTATTGTTGTTGTTGTTGTTGTTGTTGATATTCGTAAGTCATGACATACCTGGATATCGACAGTTTTCGGATCCCCTGTAACAAAGTCATGCATTCATGTGTGATTAAGGGAATCTGAAAGTATTTTTCAAATATCCCGGTTATTCTAATATTAAGCCCTACAAAAGAGAGCACAATTGAAACTTTCATCATCATCATCATCAAAGAAGAAGAAGAAGAAGCCCCTCGCTACAGACAGAAAAAAACGACATAACTTTGAAACAAAACAAAACAAAATAGCCGTTACAAAAAGATACGAAAACTGAGATAACAAAATTCTCCTTGTCAAAGGAAAAAAATCTTAATACCTTACTCAAAACACACGTACCCATCGTCAAAGTAGCAGTGGACGACGCAACGGTAGATCTGTCGTCAGTGCGCATGACGGAAGCAGTGAGAGTGACGTCACCCGTAGCGTTGAGGATGTTGACGCTGATACTGAAGTGCATACCGGCCCGAAGTTTGGTCGGTGCCACAATCACATAAGAGCTATACAGAACAATAACAGGACAAGACGTTCAAGGACGTGCGTGCCAAGGAATGAGTGAGTGAGTGAGTGAGCAGGTACGAGTGAGTGAGTACCAGTGAGTAAGCAGGTACAAGTGAGTGAGTGAGTGAGTGAGCAAGTGAGTGAGTGAGTGAGTGAGTGTATGAGTGAGTGAGTGAGCAAGTACAAGTGGATAAGCAGGTACAAGTAAGTAAGTAAGTGAGTGAGTGAGTGAGTTAGTACATGAGCAAGCAAGTGTAAGTGAGGAGGCATGGACACGTAAGTAAGTAAGTAAGTAGCCTAAGTAAATGAGTGAGTGAGTCAGTCAGTCAGTCAGTCAGTGAGTGAGTCAGTCAGTCAGTCAGTCAGTCAGTCAGTCAGTCAGTCAGTACGCAAATAAATGAACGAACCATACAAAAAGGTTCTGTTTTTAGGTCTACACATACAACTGTAAGATGGTGGGTGGGTGGGTGTTTGGGGGTTTAACGTCCTTTTCCACCACATAGGGTGATATCAAAGACAGGGCAACGAAGAAAAAGCCAGCACAAATATTTGGCCCCAGCCGGGATCGAACTCACGACCCGAGCATTAGAAGTCCAACGCTCTACCATTCGACCACCCCGGCTCCCCATACAACTGTAAGAAAATTCGCCACCGTGGACAGTTCGATGGTACTAACCCTCCCTGTCTGACCACACAAAACGCACAGGACACGGCACACTAACGTATTATTCTTACAGCCAGATCTTTTGTTGGCATATTCAACTTTGAAAACTTTTTTTGCGCATGCGCAAGCACTTACTCGTCAGCAAGAGACGCCGTGAAGACAACGGCAAGTACAGCCAAACCCAGCATGATGACAGTCTGTTGGACACAGAATTACACTCACAGAAACGATAAAATCTGTAGGCATATGTTAGCTCGGGTTGTTAATTAAGATCTGATGAAGCCTACACAACCAAATGTTTTTCAAATAGACTAGTCAGGTGTCTAACTTCCCCGTGTACCACTAGCAGCCAAGGTGTCTTGAACTACCAACAATACACACTTGAGACTGGGTATCATAATGTTACAGCATCGTAGGAGACAAAGAGTTTAAGGTGCCATCAACTGCCAACATTACACACTTGAGACTGGGTAACATAACAATGTTACCGGACTGTACGAGACCAAAGAGTTCAAGATGCCTTTGAACTACCAACAATACACACTTGAGACTGGGTATCATAATGTACAGCATCGTAGGAGACAAAGAGTTTTGGGTGCCTTCAACTACCAACAATACACACTGGAGACTGGATAACAGAACAATTGTTACAGTATCGTTGGAGACAAAAGAGTTTCAAGGTGTCTTGAACTATCAACAATACACATTGGAGACTGTGTAACAACCAATGTTACAGTACTGTAGGAGACAAGAGTTCCAAGTGCCTTGAACTAGCAACTATACACACTTGAGACTTGGCAACATGCGACGTTTCAGCATCCTAGCAAACAAAACTTTCAAACTGTTTTTAACAACACACCCGCTCCTTCACACTGCATCGCAAAAAATCAACAACAACAACAACAACAACAACAAAACACCAAACAAACTAACCCGAAAACCACAACGATGTCTTCGTAATACACATAAACACGCCTCTGTGCTTTGCGTTAAAAAAGCAATGTTATATAGCATCTAGGTGACAAAACGTTTGCCTGTCAATACTTTCAAGTTGTCTTTTGCGCACGGAAAACTAAACTTGACACGGTCGGTCACCTGCGCAAAGAAGATCAAAACAACAGCATAATTATATTCCACATAAGTGTCGGCCTGCTCCAGCAGCTGCGGCATGAAGTGTGGGCCGCAGCAACTCCACTACACACCAGTCAGCGCTCTGGGTAGCAGAGACGATCTGGAGAAAAACACCGGCATCAAGTTTGTCTCGCAGTCTGGGCCCGCATGTAAAAGTCGAGGTTAGGGTTTTTAGCCCCGGGTTAAAGTCTAAATTCGAACTAAACTAACTCTAGGGTTTTTATTTTTATTTTTTTATTTTTTATTTTTAAACCAGGAAGCGGGTCCATTTCACCATGGCGCCTAAGCCGTTAGAGGATTTTTTTCTTACCTTTCTTCGCTTCCGATTTTTATTTAATTTTGTTTTGGGGTTTCTTTTGTCCTAGTCTGTGTTAGGCCCCGTAGCCGTGAGTTAAATTAACCTCGAGTTATACATGCGGGCCCTGGCCTGCCGGTGTAAAATGTGAACAGAAAGACAAAGAAAGTGACTTTGACTTCACGTAATACGTACCCGCTTCAGCACACCGTCATCTCTTCTCTGCACAGCGGACCGGCCTTTTTATACCATTAGCTTACTGGGGGGTGGGACGTGTTGGGGGGAAGGCGGGGGGGGGGGGGGGGGGGTGCAATGAAACCCGGACTCATCTACAAACGCACTTTATCTGCCATCGCCAGAACTGATTACGGGTAGAGGTAATCTGCACTCTGTGACAGGTCATTATCATGATCAATTAAGGTTCAATTTAAAAATGATATTTATGATGCCGACGATGTGTACGACTCCTATCCTTTGGGAAGCTCTACCGCCTTACAAACGGGGGGGGGGGGGGGGGGGGGGGGGAGGGGATGTGTAGGGGTGGGGGGAGTGGCCGAAGGGTGTGTGTGTGGGGGGGGGGGGGTGGTGCGGGGGGGCGGCGGAAAAGGCGGGTGGCAGCTGTGGTTTCGGTTTCAATCAATCAATCTAAGTGGACACTTTGCTTTAATTAGTTTTATTGCAAACTTCTAATTCTAATCATAAATATACAATGGTCTAAATCAATATGTTCATATGATAAATCGATATTATCTCTATTTTTTTTTTTACCACAATTGTGAAAGAAGACAACAAACAGTATCCATACCCCCCCCCCCCCCCCCCCCCCCGCCCGACCCTCCGAGCCCG
>JACVVK020000420.1:395000-435000 GCA_018292915.2 Batillaria attramentaria | reverse complement strand
ACTGATTGTGTTATCGACAAGAAACGCTGGCCGTTAAATGGCCCGCTTGTTTACTTTACTCACTTGAACCTGAAGCTTTCACAAAACACTCAGACGAGTGTGTCGTGCTGTATTGGAGAGTCTGACATAGCAGTGAGTAATTCGACTTCTAGTTCATTGCCAAAGTCTCCCGCTTTATCGCAGGAAATACCTCAAAAATATCACGCGACGCAAGGACACAGTGACCTCAACATGCGGCTACGTGTAGTGAACTGTGCGACACAGTGACCTCAACATGCGGCTACGTGCAGTGAACTGTGCGCCCGCGTGTACTGTGCTACCAGTCCGCTGCATGCCCTTGTTTTGATTATCAGGATTGCGTATAAAGCACTATGCGTACAACGCGTGCTCAATAACGTGCCTGTTTGAACATGCGACTACGTGCGGTGAACTGTGCGCCCGCGTGTACTGTGCTAACAGTCCGCTGCATGCCCTTGTTTTGTTGTTACCAGGGTTGCGTACTTAAAGCACTGTTACAACACGCGTTATCCTCGATAGTTCAATGCAGCTACAGCCTTTGGTTATTCAGCTGATGTAGGTACCGTTTTATACACCGCTGGCTGTCTGAGAAGGAATAGCCTCGTAAAAAAGTAATACAGTATGCTCCACTTATAGCGGCCATGGGTTATACCGGACTCCGTTTATACCGACATAGCAAATCATTTCCCGGCCGAGGGCCTTCTTTAACATGGCTAAAAACTCATCGGATAGAGCGGCCACCGGTTACACCGGCCATCGGTTTGACCGGACACGTTTTCACGTCCCCAGGATACCTTTTCTCCTGATATATCGGACGGCGCAGTCGTTGCAGTCACCGGTTATACCGGACGCCACTATTCCGGTCATGTTTTCTTGTCCCAACTCCGCTTATAACGGACGCAGCGTGCGTGCGACAAGGCACGAACACGGACTGCTGCATGAATCTAGAGGAACGATGACCTGATTCTAGGAAAATTGCTCGCGTTAGCTTCAGGTCAAGTTTCGGTTTTGATTTAGCTTTCGTCTGGCAATTGTCATAAACAAAAGAGTGAAAAATGATTTAAAACAACCACGCATGGTCTGTTGGTTTGGGGTGTGTGCGTGCGTGCGTGTGTGTGTGTGTGTGTGTGTGTGTGTGTGTGTGTGTGTGTGTGTGTGTGTGTGTGTGTGTGTGTGTGTGAATACAACAACGTTTTACAGTGAATTTTATTTTATCTTATTGGTTGATCAATGTCAGTTCAATAGTTGTTTACAAATTTGATTTAAATTATCTTGTAAATACTAAAAGATACACACGCACGGACGCGCGCGCGCGCGCGCACACACACACACACACACACACACACACACACACACACACACACACACACACACACACACACACACACAGGGAGAGAGAGAGAGAGAGAGAGAGAGAGGAAATGTCTTCAATCCGGAAAATGTCCCTTATGTACGGAAACATCGGCTATACCGGAAAATTTCCGTTATATACGGAGACATCGGATTTAACGTCCACCAGGACGAAAGTTGCCGTTATATCCGATGTTTTGGTCATACCGGACATCGGATAGAACGACACCAAAGTTCATGTCCGAAGGGTGGCCGCTATACCCGGAGTTTACTGTATATACCATGGTCCTGAGTGACTAAAATCACCAATTCATGGCCTTGGTTGTACCGGCCATTTTCCTCCCGGTGGGAGGGGAATGGGGGCCCTATGAATGGTGAGATACCCTTAGATCTGTTAGACGTTTCAGCGGTAGGATGGTAGATCCCCCCCCCCCCCCCTCCACTGTGGCTTGTAGCCAATATAGGGCAAGGCGGACTTGTCCACTGGCATACAAACTTTACAAAGCACACATCTCCTAGATCTAGGGAGCGCTCTCAGCTTTACTTACTTCCCCTACTTTCAAATTGACCTGATTGAGCGCATGTTTTCGGCTTTAGCGACGCCTTTGTTCCTTTTCTAAATATATATATATTCTTCATTTCTCGCTTATCTCTGTCTGTCGCTTTGACTTTGTCATTTGTTTGTAGTTGTTTGGTTGAACCGAGAGAACAACAAGCAATCATCCAATCAACCGACCAAGCATTCAACCAACAACCAGCCACTCAACCAGCCAACCAACCAGAACAAAGACTGACAATATCAACCCTAGTTTTCATATGTTTACTGACAACGCAGTACTGATACGGCCCCGGGGACAAACAGATGAAATGGCTAATCAAAGAAACACGCGAGAAAATTAGTGTCCGATATTTGCGAAGACCAACAGGAACATTTAGGAAAACACCTGCGTGTTTATACAGCAATCCACCAGTCCCTCACGTCAGTCCGTCAGTTTCCAGCGGCATGTCAGTTACGACAGACCGGCGTGCAGCAGAGCGCCACTGAAAGTGGAGGAGTCGTGATAGTAGCGAGCGTTGGAATAACTGTTGTACAGCCACACACGCTGTCCGGCCCTCAGCTTCACGATAGCGTGACAACTTCCTTGTTCGTAGTGGTCTTTGTAGGAGGACCAACACCTACCATGGTCTTTGCCGTCAACGTAGATAAAAACGCCATCGTTAATATTCCTGGAACTACCGGCTTGGACCACGACGTTGGCCAGGAAGATGTAGGTGCCACTGACAGGCACGGTGAACACCCCGCTAGTTTCATTGTAAGCGTTGCCGTCGTTGTTGAAGGTACGATAAGCTGTCAGATTGTCTCCCGCCTTGTACGGCCTGTAATTCACCCAAGCGTGGAAACTGACACTCTTGGTTGCTGTGTCTATGGGGAATAAAATTCACAGTAAGACAGTTGGAAGAAAACAATGAAACTTTGCCTTAACATTTCTGCTCTACTGACCAAGACTCGGGTTCTTTTATTCTATTCTCGCATTTGAACCAACTTGTCTCAGAGACCTTTATTTCCATATCAGGTAAGCCCCCAAACCGTTATTTATCCCAGACCAGCCGACCAAAGTGTTAAAACTAGTAAGAATATAATTGGAAGGGGGCTGGGGTGCGGTGGCGTGGGGGGGGGGGGGGGGGGAGTCTCTGAAACATCCCCCTAGGGGACGAACTGTTACATCGGTATTTAGCAAACACCGGTCAGTTAACCGTTATATAGTGTAGGTACTTGTTAAACGATGCACGGAGTGACACTACCTCACAATGGCGGCTGGTTGAGTGTTTGAAGATTAACGTCCCTTTCACCACAAAAAGGGTGGTGTGTGTGTGTGTGTGTGTGTGTGTGTGTGTGTGTGTGTGTGTGTGTGTGTGTGTGTGTGTGTGTTGGAGGGGGGGGGAGGGGCTGATGCTAAAAAGCAACTTAGTTATTCTGCAGTTATAGGCATTTTTATTGGTGCAAGCTCTCTCTCTCTCTCCCCCCTCCCCCCCTAGTAATTAACAAAAACGGATCACTAAGAATTACTCACTGAGCTGTTCCTTAATCTTTGCAATGTCACTCCGTATCTCCGTGTCGTGTTCCTTGTACTTCTGGACGTCATCTTTCAGTGTCTGGATAGTTGATTGAAGATTTTGTTCCGTCTCCTTCAGTTCCGCTATCACGGAGTTTTGCTTACTGAGTTCTGAGCGAAGCTGATCGACCTCTGATGAAACTTCCTCTCGAATCTCTTTCTCTTGGAGCGTCAGGTCTTTGTGCAGTTCAGCCATGTTGGATGACATAGCTTGATCGGCTTTTTCCTGTTGTGCAAGAATCTTTTGAATGTCGTCTACATCTGATGACAGGGTCTCGTCAGCTTTCTCTTGGAGGAGAAGGATTTCTTGAAGACTGTTGACGTTCGACAAAATGGTCTCGTCTGTTTTCTCTACAAGAATCCTAAGGCTTGAATCTACCTCCCTTTGCCGTTTCAGTTCAGCGTCTTTCTGTACGTCCTTGACCTGCAGACCCTTCACCTCACCACCCAGCAGCAACATCCGGGCTTTAACTTCATCCAGTTGAATGTGGGCGCCGCGTTTTAGAGCCAGCATCGCCTTCACGCTCTTCACACATCTTGCAGCTTGTGACGGGTCCTTCAGATAGCAGCGGTACGATCCGCCAACAACAGGGTTGGGTAAAGTCAGGTGAAAACGACCGTTAGAGTATGAAGTGCTTGGTACCTTCGTGTCTGACGGTGTCTGCAATATCAATGTTATTAACGTTTGATTATCATGGAAATCCTAGGGGAAAGTCAAGCGGTAGAACGTTGGACCATCGATAGGGTCGTAAGTTCGATTCCCGGCTGGGGCCAAATATTTGTGTCGGGCTTTTTCTCGTTGTCCTGTCTTTGGCATCAGCCATATGTGGTGGAAAAGGATGTTAAACCCTCAAACACACATCCACCCTAATGGCAGTCCTAACACCACATACTCTACCCTAACCTTCGTTCACACACACACACACACACACACACACACACACACACACACACACACACACACACACACCACCACCACCACCACCACCACCACCACCACCACCACTAAAAACAACAACAGCAAGACCCCCCTCCTCCACCAAGCATTCCTAGAAAAAAGAAAACACAAAAATTTTTTCCCCGTTCTTAATAGTTCAACAGGAAAAGGAAAAAAAAACAAAGATAAGGTAAAACAAACAAGAAAGAACAACATAAAAGAAAACAATCCTGACGTCTGCGTGACTTACCCTCCACACCACTGACTCAGGTCCCATACTCCCAAGGCTGAGGAACTGTCCACACGTGAGCTGCACGTGTCTGTCCCCAGTGTTCGTGTCCAGGACAGGTTCAGGCCGCACGTGCACCACGAGACGATCACCAGCGATGACAGGTACATCTAGATGATTATGTGAACATGACTTTCGTGAGAAGTGTGCGACCTTAGGTTCATGACACGCGGGAGACGTTCATGAAGAACAGCCCAAAACACGCTGTGGAAACGTTACGGAATGGCATGTGGAAAAAAACACCATGTTCGCTGTTTGTTCGGACCCACATCAGCCATTGAACCATGTATCTTCCATGCTGCAGATGTTGGATTTTGAAATTGTTAAAATAAGAGAAAGAAAAGAGAAAGAGATTATAAGTGTGACAACGAATTATTTTAATTCGTTGTCACACTTATAATCTCTTTCCGAACGTTTCAGTGCCATGTCAAAGGAATCCAGACTAAACCAGACCAAACTAAACAAAACAAAACCAAAACTGAACGTAACCAAACCAAATCGGCACAAACCAGACCAAACTAAACAACACAAAACCAAAACTAAACCTAACCAAACCAAATCGGCGCAATCCAGACTGAACTAAAACAAATCAGACCAAAGCAAACCAGATTAAGCCAAACCAACCAAAACCACAGCGGACTAAACTAAACCAAACCAAGCCATGATACCAGGCCAAACTAAACCAAGCTGAACCAAAACAAATGATACCAAACCAGAATTACCATGGACAAACACTAAACCAAGTTAAAACAGTCGTCAGCCATACTACATCAGGACAGAATGGCAAAGCACAACAACAACAAAACCACACAAAAAACTATAACAATTTCTCTTTGTCCCAAACCTCCTTCTCCCAACAATCCTACCCCCACCGCCCACTCTTGAGACACTTAATTTCTGCTTCAACCATACTACAACGCTGCTTAAATTCTGCATAACTCCTGTTAACATACCATATATGGTAGTGTTAGCATACACTAAGCAGTGTTAGCAGAGATATAGCACTGCTAACACGTATGCTAAAAATACGCTTATTACTTGCTAAGAGTCTGCCTTTAGACTGCTTCGTCTTGGCGGTTACTGGGTACATTTTTGTCAAGGTGACTTTCTACCTGGCAGTGCCAGGATCACGGTGCGTGACGTTGAGTGGAAAACGTTGTTCTGGATGTACTTGACCGTGACGCGGTACGTGGCGTAATCTGCCCAGGTGTAGTTGGAGATCTGGATCCCGGCATTAGGCAGGAACTGTACGTTCATTTTCAGGTGTGGAGATTTGAAAAAAGTTCCAGATGTGCGTGTAGCCAGGACTGTTTCCTCGTCTGTTTGAACAGGAAAATGAAATGAATAACACACGCACACGCACACACACGCAAGCACGTGCACGCGACCACGCACACACACACACACACACACACACACACACACACACACACACACACACACACACATTCTCATCAATATCATCATCATCATCATAATCTTCTTCACCGTGATATATTTATCACAAACAAGTATCAAATATATTTGAAAACGCAAATCAACGCCTCGATAGATAAAGAAATGAATGTTTTTTTCTTAATATCTGCATGGAGAATTTCCAAAGCACACACACACACACACACACACACACACACACACACACACACACACACACACACACACACAGTACAGCACAGCACAGCACAGCACTGAGCGGCTGATCTTCACTTGAAGAGTACATTTCCTGCAGGCCAGACGCTGAATTTCCGTTAACTATACTGAAGCCAGCAGGCCGAGTGTTAAGGCCTATTGTTTTCATCACATACTACGACTGCCAGTGTATAAGTTTGTGCAATTAATCAGCTTCGTTTTGCAACAAACGGGGAAAGCATAGTACTTGGATCAAATGGACGCAAGGTCGGCGTCGGCTGTTCACGCTAGAAGACGTGCAATTTAACATGCATGCCCTTCTCTAGACTGTCGTTGTTAAATCATGTCACAGTGTTCATATACTGAAATACACAGTTTTGGCGACAGGGTCGGTTGCGTTGGGTCATGCGGTAAGGGAAAGTCCAATCTGATGACACACAAAAGCCCTAAAAATATGTCGAGATGGGCACGGTTTCACAAGAGACATTAATTTTACCATCAAACACACCAGTTAACCAACCACCCGATCCACTGTTATCAACAGACAAAGAAACAGACAAACAAGAGTAGCAAACCACAGGAGGGGGAGGGGGAGGGGGAGGGGGAGAGCTAAATTTCCGTTAACTGTACTGATGCCTGCAGGCTGCGTGTTAAGGCCTACTGTTTTCATCACAGACTACGACTGTCAGTTTATAAGTTTGTGCAATCCAATCACTTCGATTTTCAATAAACGGGGAAAGCATAGTCCTGAGATCAAAAGGACACAACCAGAAGTGGCACTAAGCCAACAGAAGGTTTTTAGGGACGAGAGTATGAGTGAATCAGCTATAGTGTTACTGGCAAAAGAGAAGTTAAAGAATTGAAAGTTTCCCTCGCACAGCCTGTAACGGCAGTATGTTGCATGTCTACTCATCATTAGTATAAACAAGTTCCAGCGTATACACGCAGGAGCACTCACAGGCAAAACTGTTTCAGAATTTCACCCGGCTTTTGTGAAGACTAGTAAGCATGGTACAATTATGAACGTTTTATTACCTGTGATCTTGTGCCACTCTGTGCTCAGCACTACCTCATCCTCACCCACTGTGTACTCCCAAGGGAAGGTAACCTTGTCTCCGATACAAGCTGTGATGTTGGCACCATCTTCAGGACTGGATGATTTCCATTCAAATCCAAGCGAAGCTGAAAATACACAGATAAGCAAGTTAAGAGAAACTTGGGTGACGTGTTGATGTAAAGCGAAAGCGTATGCAGTTAATTCAGTCAAAGTTGTCGTTAATGTATTGATTTTATTGGATATCGATACAAGTTTCGTCTACCCCTTTTGCCCCCTTCGCTACGGAGGCTGACGCTAGCAGCCACTTACGCACAGACACATGAATTTTGCACAAGAATCTGGGCACGCTGATGGTAAACGTTGAAATTATTCTTTCATGGTTGAATTTACTGTGGTGGCAATTTGTTTCAACAGTGTCATCTTCACATTTAATGTTGTTCATCGCACTCATAAAACAAGACAGAACGCAATGGTTTTGAATGGAACTACTTCTTTTCGCGGTGTCGGTGGGAACGGTCTATGAACACTTGGATCACTGAATTGGATTTTCCAAGAGAAAAGAAAATGCTCGTGGTTTAAAACAAACAATCGAACCATCTCGTAGTTAGTCTTTCGCCGCAAACCACCTGAACTAATCATGTAAGCTCTATATATCATTATCTACTCACGTTGAAAGAGTACGGCCGATCCAACAAAGACGAGTAGAAAAAGCGGGATGGCCATGGTTGACACACCCCCTGTCTGCAATGTCTTTCCTCGTCTGCCCTTACTTCACGTAACGACGTCAGTTGACAAACCGAATGCTTTACTCCCGCAATCACACTGAAACACTGCTATTTAGCGAAGTTCGGTCTCACCAAACAGGAAGCTTGTGAAGGGCCTGATATTAAACAATGCATTCGGCTGTCGACTCATAAAGCCACTTGAGAGCGGACTGTTTAAGAACAGTCAGCATTAGAAGCACAAATGAACTGCGTTTCGTTTCGTTTCTTTTCAGTTCAGTCACGGTCTGTGATCGCATAATGCGATAGTCGGATTGTTTTCGTGGTCTAGCAACCAGGGAAGTCATAATAATGATGTTCTCATTTGTATGTCTATTTTCTTTTAGCCGCAACACTTGAAGAACAAAAGTGAAATGAAACGAAAACGAAATTAGTTTCGTTGGTGCTTCTTAAGTTTACTAACGTTGCTATTGCTGTGTGGTGAAATTGAGTGGATGTCGCGACTGGCTTCCTGACGACTGGCTTCCTGACGACTGCACAATCATGCTGAACAGGATGCACGCTCAAGTGTTTATACCATGTACATAGTCTGATACGCTGAAGTTTCTTCCGCCTGCTTTGTCCGTACATGACCTAGATAGCAGCAGCTGTGTTCACGGTGTGCATTTAGTATACAACTTATATTTCACAACGTTAGATATTGCCACACGAATCCACACGAAACTCAGGAAAGAAATCACACAAATCTATACATATAAGCCTTGAATGTCTGTCTGACCACATGCAAACATTAACTACGACAACAACAACACACCTGGCCACCACGACCAGCAACGACAACAACAAACGCAACGCAACGCAAATAAATGAACAAAAAGGGAAAACAATCTTCAGTAGTTATTGACTGGTTGTGCACCGTAGTAAGAGTAATGTGAAACTACGTCTGTTGTTAGCTCTGCATGCATCGTCTGCAGTGGTTATCGCGTCACTCTCATGATGTAGTAAAGTTTGTGTTCAGCTAGCTCTGTGTGTTGGTGGCTCACGTCACCTGGTAACTTTGCCCAACACGTCAGTCAAATATCTTGTCAACCCGAAACGATATGTAACAGTACTTTTGCGGTCAAAATCGTTTATTTCCTGCTAAAACGATGCTTATAAAAGGATGCCTCAAAGCGTTTTGTTTTCTGTGATAGATATTCACTCCGGTGTAACGGTCAAAGCGGTTATAGATTGATACACCGATTTCCTTGGTCGATGTGGAAAAGAACTCGGGTTGTACGCCATTAGGGCTTGCAAACAATGTGTTTCACAGGACAGCGTGCAGTAATAGTTGCTGCATATACGGTGAATACTACAGAGTATCATGGCTATAGTATGTTGTGTTTCATGTGGTGAATGTTAGGTGCCTGTGTGTATGAATTCCCACCCTAACTTTGTAAAGCGCTTACCTACAGTTCGTCTTTGTCTTTGGTTTTTGTCTTATCATTACTACACTCCTGTACCGTGGTACATGTTGTTTGCGAGCAGTGATGACATAAAATGTATCTGCACAAACAATGGTCAAACTTCGACATAATTTTCTGTTGAGTACACGCAGGATGGTTTCATCAGTTAGTTCATGGCTTTTAGTGCTGATTGCACACAGTAAATACCTTCGTCTGTTAAAGTCGCTCATTCCATGTTTGCATGCTAAGCCAATTCAGGTTGTGGAATAATTTCGTTCTGGAGTGTGCTTGTACGCTCGAAATATTCTATCTTGATGATTAGTACAGCTCTTAATGGGAGACAAAGTTGTTTACACTGTGGTCGAACATTCAAATTCTACGACTGTTGTTACACTACTGGAGTATGGTCGCTGCGTTTTCGGGTACACTTCTGTTGGCTCAGTTCCAGCATTACAGACGCTACCACTGTCCAGGTGTGTAAGTGGTGTGATGACAGATTGCACGGAAACAGTTCAGAACGATCTGTGAGAATACAAATGGTAGCATTACCCCTCTTTTAACCGAGTGCTCGCACCTGGCCGAGTGTTACTCCCCTTTGTTTCTTATCTAGAGCGTACATATAGTTACTTCACGCAGACCGAGATGACACGTGAATGTAATGACAAACGACTCGGATTTAACACTCTCATGTCCAGTATGTCTAACAAGAATAAGCGCATCAATATAGGGGCTTTACCCCACATATTTGGCTCAACGCGCCTCGAGCTAAACCCAACACGCAAGCTCACGTGAAACACACGCATTCTCTCATACATTGGACATAAACATATTACAATCATATGGTGCTAAAGGCCAGCTCAGCAATTTAAGTTTCGGAATTTTAGAATCGCATTTAAAATTGAATTTCGTGGGGTGAACATTTCGAAAGCAGAGGGGGAGGAAGCCGGAGTACCCGGAGAGAAGCCCCGACGTTCGGTATTGGCGAATGTAACTGCTGCAGGAATACGTGATAATGGTCGATATATTGCCGGTGGTCCTAATGTACCCCATGGCCACGATGCAAAGTAAGACTTGCAAAACCCGGTAAACACTTGCATTAATTTGTAGCGAATTGAGTTTTTATTTTATTTTAGCACCGGCACGTGCAGATAGATTTAGGATGTTTGCTGTAGTTTAGTTTTTGACATTAGTTTGTTATAAGTTTCTAGTTAGTCCCTGTTTTGGTGTAGAGAGTAAGTAGTCACGTTGCTTTGTTTTCCCACTTCCCTCCCCCTCACGTGCGCGCACGCTGGTCAGTTTCAAGGCCGTCCCGCGAGCCAGCCCCGCCAGGCACCACCCTATCACAGACCTCAGTTTCCCGCCGAAAATCAGAGCGCTCCCGATTTTTGGATTACCCCCTTGGGCCGACCAAGTCTATCCTCTAATATTGTGCGGATTAACTCTGTGATTTCTCTTGGACGCTTATCAGATCGGACCGCTAAATGTAAGTGCCCCAGTTCTTTTGGTGGTTTTCTAGTGTTTGTTAGTTAGTGCAATCTCATGCGGTTTTGATATTTTAGCGATTCAGTCAGTTTCCAAGCCCGGTTTTTACGTAGACACTGCAGCCAATAATGCTATTTTCACTAACTTAATTCTCTAGGTCTTTAGTGCATAAGCTGTGTAAACCAGTGCTTTCTTTTGTATTAAGTTTCTGTAAGCGTAATTCGCCAAGAACGACTCTCATTTTATTTAACACCCACCCACCCATCCAACACCCACCCACCCAAAGTCATGGAGTATACTAGTCATGGTAATAACCCTCTTCTGTAATCGAGGGTTAGGGATCCCACCATGGGGAAAAAAAATCTCTGTTGTGGCTGAACAAATATTCATACAATAATAGCACACAACTGACGCTGAATAACGCTCCATGAAAATGTACACTGTACCCTAACAAGCTACAGTGCGTGCGTCTCTCAGGTGGAAATGCTCAAATCTAACACTTCGAGTTGAGGTTCGTCTGCTTTGACAGCCATTTTGCAAGGTGTTGGCGCATGTGCGCCTGAATGGAAACCGCGGGAAAAGGCGGAGATTTCCGAAGGTGGGCAGGACGGACAAAAGTTGACAAAATGACAGGAATGGGTATAGTATCTCTTCTTCAGTCTCGAATATAGTGTGTGTGTGGAGAGAGAGAGAGAGAGAGAGAGAGAGAGAGAGAGAGAGAGAGTTCATATGTGTGTGTGTGTGTGTGTGTGTGTGTGTGTGTGTGTGTGTGTGTGTGTGTGTGTGTGTGTGTGTGTGTCCCCCTCTCTCTCTCTCTCTCTCTCACACACACACACACACACACACACACACTGGGGAGCCGGGGTGGTCGAATGGTAGAGCGTTGGACTTCTAATGCTCGGGTCGTGAGTTCGATCCCGGCTGGGGCCAAATATTTGTGCTGACTTTTTCATCGTTGCCCCGTCTTTGATATCACCCGTATGTGGTGGAAAAAGACGTTAAACCCCCACCCACCCACCCACACCCACACACACCCACACACACACACACAGAGCAACATAACACACACACACACACACACACACACACACACACACACACAAAGTATGCACACACGCATACACGCGTACAAACACACAAACACTGGGGTTTTTTTCATTCTTTTTTTCTATGTTCAGTGAATTTTCAATTGTTATGCTTATATCTGTTATGCTTATTTTTTTTTCTATTTTTGTTTGGTATTTGTTTTGCTGTCGTTGTTTTATTTCTGTCATTTTCTGTGGTTTTGTCTTTATTCCTTTCCACATACCCCAAGGGGTCTTGAGTAAATTTACTTGAGAACAGGACAAAAGCGTGTGTGTGTGTGTGTGTGTGTGTGTGTGTGTGTGTGTGTGTGTGTGTGTGTGTGTGTGTGTGTGTGCGCGCGCGCGCGCAAATAATATGACTGTCAGAATCTATATGTATGCCGTATGCCTGTGTATTGTATGTAAATGTATGCCTTGTATGAAATGCAAAGAAGAAGAAGAACGACTTGAAACAATGAGTGGCTTGAATTATTGAATCGGGCATATTAAAACTTGAATCACTGTGCTCGTGTTATCCAGTCTTGACTCCGTGTTCGACTTATCAAAACTTGATTCCCCGTGCTTAAATCATCCAGTCTTGGCTCAGTTTTCAACTAATCAAACCCAATCACTGGACGAGACTTGCCAAAACCAAAGAGTGTCTTGATTCGACCAGTATGTTCATGTGATTCGACACTGAGCTCGACTTATCAGGCCACGGTTCACTAAATTCGACTTATCCGGCCACGGTTCACTAAATTCGACTTATCCGATGCATCGAGGTCGACTTAACCGTAGTCTGAAATGACCGAGTTCGACGTATCCAAACATCGATGACGTTTCAGTGGGATTTATGACTCAAACACAATCTGCAGATCGTATTTGCCTTCACCGCCCATGCGATAATTGTTGGCTGCTGCGGCGTCCCATTTCACGCGCCACCATCCCGGGTGTTCGGAAACTTCACTAATCACTGTACCAGGTCCAGGCGGGTCACCGTCCTGCACGTGCAAGAAATAATGACAACACACACATCATTAACTCAGGATCCACTCGCAACAACAGAAACAATGATAATATAAACAACGACGATAATAATAATACAAAACAATATAGGCACTCTACCAAACTTCCTGGCTCGAAGCTCCGAGGAATAAACACAACACGCACGCTCACGCGAATCACGAGCAGAGGGGGAGGAAACCGGAGTACCCGGAGCCTCTACATCACCGCCGTCACACCCCCCCCCCTCTCCACACACACACACACACACACACACACACACACACACACACACACACACACACACACACACACACACACCAAAACAAAACAACAACATCAAAAAAACCCACAATCATCAACACACACACACACACACACACACACACACACACACACACACACACACACACACACACACACACTGATTTCTCCATAAAGACTGTTATGCCTCCATGCCTGCTTATGAAAATTTTCTCCTTACACTGCGTAGCCTAATTTAAAAAAAAAAAAGATAATCCATAAATTCAACATAATGTTGACAGATAACTTACCTGATTTGCCCATTTCCAGTCTTTGCCCCTCACCACACGGTCACCGACTTTCACAGCATGGCCTGTTGACAGAGCAAGTAACAAGATCATTGTTTCTAATGTCAAAGACGTACATGGAGGCTAGAAAAGGAGAAGAAGAAAAAAAAAAAAAAAAAAAAAGAGGAGGAGGAAGAGAAGGACATAAAGAACAAGAGGAGGAACGGGAAGGCATAAAGCATGAGAGGAGGAGGAGGAACATAACAGCAAGGGGGGGGGGGGGGGGGCAGAGAGAGAGAGAGGAGGAGGAGGAGGAACATAAGAGAGAGAGAGAGAGGGGGGGGGGGGGGAGGAACATAAGAGCAAGAGAGGGGGGGGGGAGGAGGAGAATGGGACATAAAGAGCAAGAGGAGGAACGGGAAGGCATAAAGCATAAGAGGAGGAGTACGAGCAAAAGAAGAGGGTTGGGGGGGGGGGGGAGGGAGGAGGAGGACATAGAGCGAGAGGAGGAGGAGGAACATAAGAGCAAGAGAGAGAGGGGGGGGGGGAGGCCATAAAGAACAAGAGGAGGAACGGAAAGGCATAATTCATAAGAGGAGGAAGGAAAATAAAAGAGCATGAGAAGGAGGAGTAGAAGGGCAAAGGGAGCAAGAGGAGGAGGAGGGACATATGGACATAAAGAACAAGAGGAGGAGGAACAGGAGGATATAAAGAAAAAGAGGAGGAGGTTAGTTAGTTAGTTAGTTAGTTAGTTAGTTAGTTAGTTAGTTAGTTAGTTAGTTAGTTAGTTAGTTAGTTAGTTAGTTAGTTGGGGCTTAACAACAAGAGAAGGAGGAGGAGGACCGGAACAGAAGGACATAAAGGAAAAGAAGGACTACAGAACAAGAAGAGGAAGAATATAAGGACATTAAGAACAAGAAGAGCAGGAACAGAAGGACATAAAGAACAAGAAGAGAAAGAGGAAACGGGAAGACATAAAGAAGAAAACTTGAGGAGGAGGAGGAGGAACAGATGGACAAGAATAACGAGAGGAGGAGGAGGAGGAACAGAAGGACAAAAATAACGAGAGAAGGAGGAACAAGAGGAGGAGGAGGAGGAACAGATGGACAAAAATAACGAGAGGAGGAGGAACAAGAGGAGGAGGAGGAACAGATGGACAAAAATAACGAGAGGAGGAGGAGGAGGAACAGAAGGACAAAAATAACGAGAGAAGGAGGAACAAGAGGAGGAGGAGGAACAGATGGACAAAAATAACGAGAGAAGGAGGAACAAGAGGAGGAGGAGGAGGAACAGATGGACAAAAATAACGAGAGAAGGAGGAACAAGAGGAGGAGGAGGAGGAACAGATGGACAAAAATAACGAGAGAAGGAGGAACAAGAGGAGGAGGAGGAGGAACAGATGGACAAAAATAACGAGAGAAGGAGGAACAAGAGGAGGAGGAGGAGGAACAGATGGACAAAAATAACGAGAGGAGGAGGAGGAGGAACAGAAGGACAAAATAACGAGAGAAGGAGGAACAAGAGGAGGAGGAGGAACAGATGGACAAAAATAACGAGAGAAGGAGGAACAAGAGGAGGAGGAGGAACAGATGGACAAAAATAACGAGAGAAGGAGGAACAAGAGGAGGAGCAGGAACAGATGGACAAAAATAACGAGAGAAGGAGGAACAAGAGGAGGAGGAGGAGGAACAGATGGACAAAAATAACGAGAGGAGGAGGAGGAGGAACAGAAGGACAAAAATAACGAGAGAAGGAGGAACAAGAGGAGGAGGAGGAACAGATGGACAAAAATAACGAGAGAAGGAGGAACAAGAGGAGGAGCAGGAACAGATGGACAAAAATAACGAGAGAAGGAGGAACAAGAGGAGGAGGAGGAGGAACAGATGGACAAAAATAACGAGAGAAGGAGGAACAAGAGGAGGAGGAGGAACAGAAGGACATAAAGGAACAGAAGAACATTAAGAATAAGAAGAGAAGGAAGAGAACGACACCAAGAACAAGAGGAAGAGGGGAGATGAAACAAAAAGACAAAGAGCAAGAACATAAAGGGGGGAGAGAGACAAAAAAGGAGGAAAGGCGGAGGAGACCGATGAGGGGAACAAAAGGAGAGGCAGAGAACAAAAGCAAGACAGATCAGACCAACACTGGCAAACTTACTGTGTGAACGACTCAGGAACTGGCTGATTTTCGACAGGCTGGCCTGAATCTCAGCTTGTGTCTCTCGGAAACCTTGGAACTCAGCCGCCCTCCCCTCTTCAGCTTTCTTGAGGATACCGAGCTGGGTGTTCATGTCAGACACGCTTGACTGTAGTTCTTCTTGCTTCTCCCTCAACTCTTCGTTCCTGACTCGCTGAAGATCCAGCTCAGAGCGAAGCTTGCTGACGTCATTTTGCAGTTGTTCTGCGAGCCGCCTATCCGAGGAATGCCGGCCTTCGTAGAGTTGCTGCTGTCGGGACATCTCTTCTTGAATATCCGTCAGTTCGGCAGCTAGCTGGGCAGACGTGTTCCCGAGGTTCTCTTGGAGTTTCGACACGTCCGAGATTAATGTTTGTTGAGCTTTCTCTTGAAGGGTTGCACTCGAGAGAAGATTCCTCAAGTCTGAAGCGTGCTTTTGATTCTGCCCTGCCTGCTGCGTTAGCTGTTCCTTCAGGTCGGCTAAGTCTGTCGTTAACTTCGCGTCAGCAGTCTTTAGCAGCGACAGTTCTTCTTCCAGCTGCGTCAGATTCGACATGAGATCGTCTTGGACGTTCTCATGTCGAGATAGTTCCTTTTCCATCTGCGAGACGTCGGCCTTGAGCTTGGCATCAGCTGTCCCGAGAGTTACTTGGTCTTGCAGGTGACTGACGTCTGACGCCAGTTTCTCGTCGACTGTCTGCAGTGAGGATATCGTGTCCTGAAATCTGGTGATATCGGAGGTGAGGTTGGATTTGGCCTGGTCTTGGCGATCCAGCTCAGCGTCTGTCTCCACAACAACAACGATTGGTATGATTATTTTGATCATTATTAATGTTAAGCATACAGTAAAAAAAATATCAATAAATTTACAAGAAATGTAAGAAGAGAAGATAAAGAAAAACAACTGGGAAGAGGATTTATATCAATATCATTATTACACAGACACATCATCAACACAAACAACAATCATAATGATTAGTATGGCTATTATTAAAGTTCAGACTCCTGTAACTGAATACATAATATCGCACGAAGAAGCAGAACAATAAAAACAATAAAAAGACGATTTTTATCATTATCATTATTATTTTCAAATAACAATAACAGCAACAACAAACAAACTTCGAACGGCTAAGGCTAAAGTTTTGACAAGTCTAATGGGAAGTAACTCCTGAAGTGGAACTTGATTACAAGAAACGTTGTCTCCCTTCATTCTACTCACAACATCAAGTTTAAAATGTTATTAATTTAATCTACAGTAGTTCGACACACAGACACTGAGAGAGATGACAGACAGACGAGGGAGGATTATTTCATAGACTCACATTGTTCAAGACGTGAGTCAATAATTCAGGGTAACATTCTGAAACCCGCGAGCCATAGAGTGGTGGAGTCGGCTGACTGCTACTCTGGAGACTGTCTCGTCAACCAAGCGATAAAAACTAGTATTGATGTTTATTTTCAAGTTATTTATTTATTTATTTATTTTAGATGATGCACCCGCCTTCTCTCTACTACTACTAAGACCCTGGCTCCAAGTGGAGCGCAGGCCATCGACGACCCTTCGATCGCCATTGCACTCTGTTCTGGGCTACTCTTGCCACTCCAGTCCAGTTGGTCCCTTGCTTGCCTAGCCCTGCCTCAGTGTCCCGCCTCCAGCTGTTGCGAGGCCGGCCTCTCTTCCTTTACCCCTGCGGGTTCCATGTCAGGGCTTGGCGTGTGGTGCTGGATGCTGGCTTCCCGAGGGTGTGTCCAATCCAGCCCCACTTCCTCCGCAGGATCTGCTTGGCCAGTGGTTCCTGTCCCGCTCGCTCCCACAGCTCTTCGTTCCGGATCGTCTCTGGCCATCGGATGTTGAAGATGCGCCTCAGACAGGTGTTGAAAAATGTCTGGATCTTCTGCCGCACCGTCTTTGTTGTCCTCCATGTTTTGCATCCGTCGGTTTCTCTCGGGCTGATGATGTGATCTGTCTCGTGAGTGTTTTCTTGTCTCCGTGCTTGGTGATACGTGGCGAAAAAGGAGAGGACGTTTCAGTAACTCCGTCCGATGTTCCGAAATTTATTTCCCGCCAGAATGTTTCTGGGGTCCCCTTGAGTACAGCCCCGAATTTTGATGGCGATGTGAGAACTCTAAACTGTGTGTTTTGGTCTCCCTGTTTGGCGATACGTGGTGGAAAAGGACGTATCTGGCATACCGTTTGTGGGGTTACTCCCCTGAGTACAGCCACCAATTTTGATCGCGATGTGAGAACTCTAAATTATTGTGTTTTCTGGTCTCCCTGTTTGGCGCTAACGTGTCGGAAAAGTACGTTAAACTCCGATATTCTGATGTATCCTTCTGCCAGAAAGAGCCCGGGGTTCCCCTGAGTTCACCCTCCAATTCTGATCGCGACGTGAGAATTCAAAGTAAGGTTTTATCGCGCGCGCGCACACACATACACTCTTCATTTACATATAGAGAGATTTATTTATCTATTGTTGGGTCTCACTAACCTTTGATACTTTCTTCAAGTAACATGAGGCGGGTTTGAACTTCGTCCACCTGCACATAGGCGCCACGTGTGAGGGAAGCCACGTTCTGGATACATCTTCCCGCCGTTGAGGGGTCGTCCAGACGACAGATGTAGGTGCCTCCGACAACAGGGTTGGGCAGAGTGAAGTGGAACTTTCCTTTTGAGAAGGATGTGCTGGAGCGCACATCGCCGGACGGTGTCTGAAAGAGGAAACAGATAAGAAGTAGAAGATGCACTCAGTGTGTGTGTGTGTGTGTGGCTGTGTGTGTGTGTGTGTGTGTGTGTGTGTGTGTGTGTGTGTGTGTGTGTGTGTGAGAGAGAGAGAGAGAGAGAGAGAGAGAGAGAGAGAGAGAGAATGACAGTAGCAATGACAATGGCAATGACAATGACAATGGCACTTTATTTTTCAAGGATGGAAGATTAGGTACAGCGTCCTTTCTTCTACCCTGTCCTCGCTACATTCTACAACTACAAATACTATTAAGACTGCAACTAGTAATACTGCTGCCACACACACACACACACACACACACACACACACACACACACACACACACACACACACAGTGACACACACACACACACACACACTCTCTCTCTCTCTCTTACACTTTCTTTCGCCAGTCGTTTTCGATTCAAGGCACTTCACTGGCTCCCTGTGGCCGAAAGACATAAATACACAGGGTCTCAAAATGCCCTCATAGTCACTCCTAAAAATGATTCAATCTAGAAACAATTACTACCATGAAGAGACCATTCAAAAGCACGCACCTGACAGGAGTTTAACCCCCCCCCCCCCCCCAAAAAAAAAAAAAAAAAAAAACCATTGAATGTCTCCTTTCCGCTCAGGCCTTGCTGGAGCACTGGAGTTTTCGATTCAACACAACTTACCCTCCAGACCACGGACACCGGACGTTGGTGCCCGAGACTGAGAAATGTGCCACACTCGAGCTGTACGTGCTTGTCGCCAGTGATGACGTCAGTGACGAGCTTCTGTTGCATGCGAGCTTCCAGACGACTGCCGGTTATGGCTGGTGCGTCTGTGTCACGAAACAAGCGTGAGCAAATTGAACAGAACATGGCGGCCTTTGCTTGTGGTGATTTCATGTGGCGACACTCGATCTGCACGGAGGTGTGATCATGATCTGTGTACGCTCCTGGGCTACATTTCATTTGCTATTGAATTCAGGAAATTAAAAAAGGCATTTTCGCCGCTACTTTCTACGGCAAATGCCGTTTAGATATTACCATCGACGTATAGAGATAGACGCACCGCGGTGCCGGAAAAGTGACGCCGCCGCGCGCCATGTTGCTAGTACCTGGAAGTGCCAGACGCTATCGGCTATTTACATAGCGCGTATAGCATTGGTCCGCTTTATCTTACGTCACATTTCTGATGACGTCTTTCTAAAGAACTTTGTATTTCGAACGAGGCGTCCTATACACAGAGCCTCTGAGTTCTGGTATTAGTAAGATGGCCGCGATAGCGACACTCGCAAGCAGCGGTGGCAGCGTGCGGCGGTGCGTCTATCTCTTTACGTCTGTGGATATTACACGAACCCACTCGGAGAGACCCGAGGACAAAGCCTCACCCCTTTCGTCTGCGTTGTGTTGGCAAAACACACTACGTCCTCGGCGCTCTTTTATGGAAAAAGGGGCGATGTCAAGGTGAAAGACATTATTGTAATGGTCTTTTTCCTCTAATGCCGTCAATGGACTTACTGCATTCTTTCTATGTTTCAGTCATATCAAACTACACGTGCTTCCCACGTTGTAGTGTCTGGCAAAAAGTTTGTCAAACCACGCCACGTGTTGTGCTCATTATGCCGCGGGACGCGATTGGCTGAACTCTGTCGACTCGGCACTTTGACTGACAGGACTGTAATTGTCCATTATAACTTATTTAGCTGTTATTTCCCATCAAGCTGTTGTAAACCGACTCGTATTTTGATCCAAGACTCAATCAACCTTCGCTAAAAGCTCAAAATACTCGTCGGTAAGCAACGGCTTAATGGGGGTGTAAATTGCTTCATCATCCATTTCTGGGCCAATTTATGGTATATTTTGAACGTTTAGCCTACTAAAAACTAACAACCGTGACCGCGGCTGCGCATAGCAGACGAACGAGTTTGTGCGTCGGGAGATCACGACGCCGACAGAATAAAGCAACATGCAACAACATTTCGGAGAAGGTCTCTGCCAAAATCTGTTCCGATGTGATGCTGTTGTCAAAAACAACAACAACAAAAAAAAAAAAACAACAACAAAAAAACCCAAACAAACAAACAAAAAGGACCCCCCCAAAAAACAAAACAACAACAACAACAACAACAAGAACAACAAATAACAAAAAAAAAACAACAACAACAAAACACAACAACAAAAACAAACAAACAAACAGCAAACAAACAAACAAAATTCTGTTGTTATTGTTGTTGTTGTTGGCATACCAGGTGATACCAGAACCACGGAGCGTGACGCTGACTTGAAGACGTTGTTGTGTGTGTACTTGACCGTGACGCGGTACGTGGCGTAATCTGCCCAGGTGTAGTTGGAGATTTGGATCCCGGCATTAGGTAGAAACCTTACGGTCATGTTGACAGCGGGGAACTTGAACAACTGACCCATCACTTGGGTTGCCAAGATCGTCTCCTCATTTCCTGCAGGTACATGATGGTGATTGAGCGAGGTCACAACACAACAGAACACAACACAACACTGACAACGAAACGGGGTAGAGCGTTGGACTTTCAGTGCTCGTGTCGTAAGTTCGAATCCCGGCTGGGGCCAAATATTTGTGCTGGCTTTTTCCCCCCCCCCCTCGTTGCCACGTCCTTGATATCACCCTTACGTGGGGGAAAAGGACGTTAAACCACCACCCACCCACTCAGACAACACACCACAATACTGACAACACGACCCTGGCAGCAAAACACAACACTAACAACACAACACTGAAAACAACACTGACCAAACAACACGAAAAACACAACACGAAAAACACAACACGAAAAACACAACACGAAAAACACAACACAATAAACAACACCATTGATTTTATCAAATCAAGTGTAAGATTTTTTTTTGGGGGGGGGCTGCCCCAACTCTTCGTTCCAGTGGTGTTCCTCCCAGATGATGGGTGGAATCCAAGGAGGGCTCGGAAACTGGGGCAATTTTGCTATGGAGGTCTGTGTGGTTTGGGGCTGCGGTACAGAGCCGCATTCCACGCTTCCTGTCATAAATATCCCGGCATTAACCACGCCCGGGAACTATGGCACCTGCGGTGCCGGCCGTGTAATCATCCACATCACAAGGCGTGTAAAACCAAGGGAAGCACCCCCCAAAGTCACACCCGTGAAGTGGGTGAAACTCGGCTGTGTGGCAACAGCCTCCCCACTGGGCCCATAGCACACCCACTCTGGGTAGGAGCCGACCTATGTAGGAAAAATCCCTCTTGCCTCGGCTGGGACTCGAACCCGGGTCTCCCGGTCCATGGTCCGAAGTGCTAACCACTACACTACGGGGGCCGGTGTGAAAGAATTTCTTGTGCGTGCCATGGCTAATACGCGTGTGCGAATGTCACCGATAAAAACAAGAAAGGCGTGCATGAGGTAAACGCTAGATTAGTATTTCTGAAACGGCCATCGTCAAGAGCAAAGACACAAAACAAACACTTCAGGGGAGAGAGAGAGAGAGAGAGAGAGAGAGGGTGGGTGGGTGTTTGGGGGTTAACGTCCTTTTCCACCACATACGGGTGATATCAAAGAGAGGGGCAACGATGAAAAAGCTAGCACAAATATTTGGCCCCAGCCGGGATGCGAACTCACGACCCGAGCATTAGAAGTCCAACACTCTACCATTCGGCCACCCCGGCTCCCCGAGAGAGAGAGAGAGAGAGAGACACACACACACACACACACACACACACACACACACACACACACACACACACACACACACACACACACACACACACTCGTCAGTGAAGTTGTGAAAATCCACCAAATTGGAAAATGAATAGTTTTACCTGATATTTTGTGCCATTCCGCGTGTACCACTGTCTCATCAGCAGCGGTCACGTATCCCCAAGGAAGGGAAACGTTCTCCCCAAGGCACGCGAGCACTGAAGTTCCGTCCTGAATACTGGACGGTGTCCACTCAAAACAAGAGGAAGCTAAAAAGAAATTTCTGTGAGTACATCGTTTGCTAGCTCTGTGATCACTACTGGTGAAGATTCAAGACCAGAAAAAAGCCTTCTAAATCTTTCGATAGTATTCCCTCACTTCCTCACAGAGAGAGAGAGAGAGAGGCGCGCGCGCGCGCGCACGCACGCGCGCACGCGCGCACGCACGCACGCACGCGCGCACGCACGCACGCACGCGCGCACGCACGCACGCACGCACGCACGCACGCACGCACGCACGCACGCACGCACGCACGCACGCACGCACGCACGCACGCACGCACGCACGCACGCACGCACGCACGCACGCACGCACGCACGCACGCACGCACGCACGCACGCACGCACGCACGCACGCACGCACGCACGCACGCACACACACACACACACACACACACACACACACACACACACACACACACACACACACACACACACACACACACACACACACACACACACACACACACACACACACACACACACATTCACAAATCTCAGTTATAACAAGCTAGTAGTGGTTTCAAGAAGAACTGCACAGAGCATAACGAAATACCCCCCCCCCCCCCTTTTCCCCCATCCAAAACAACAACTACAGAAAAGACAAGAGAGAGATAAAAAGCAACTCAAAACACAAGAACAAAACATACAAACGAACAAAAACAAACTAAACGACAACAAACAACAACAAAACCAACAACAACAACAACAAAACTAACAACAACAACAACAAAACACAACAAGAAACCAAGAATCAAATAAACAGAAAACCGACGAACATACTTTACTCACCAGGAAACATCGCCAGCATTGTCGTAACGACAAGCGGCACACAACGGTAAAGTTTGGCCATGGCGGATCACGCAGAAAATCGCGTGCATGTATGATTACAACTGTTGTGTTTATCCCACCAGGAAAACCAAGACACCTTTCGCTGAGACTGTGAGAAAAAGAGACGTCGATAGTCCTACACCTCAGTGTCTACTTCCCTGCAGTTCTGACGCAAGATTAATCCTACACCTCCAAATGTGTTTCGCTGTAATTCTGAAGCTTTTTGTAGTAAGTATTATATTTTGGTAGAACTGATTCGCAAGACTGAGGAGCTCAAAAACTGACAGCTTCTGTGTTGAGATCCCTGTACAGTTTCAAGGGAGTGCTAGTGTTGTTTGAAATGAGGGCCGCTTTTCTGAAAAAAAAAGCAGGATGCTCTGGCAGCAAGACGGATAAGCAATGATAAGGACGCGGATGCAAGTGTTTATGCCAGACAGATATATATATACACACGCTAGTGGCATACAGAGGTGAAGGTTGTAGTTCTGAGCTGTGTGTGTGTGTGTGTGTGTGTGTGTGTGTGTGTGTGTGTGTGTGTGTGTGTGTGTGTGTGTGTGTGTGTGTGTGTGTGTGTGTGTGCCCGCAGAGTTTTCTTCCTGAAAAACTAGATATCTGCTGGCTACTGGTAACGCTGGCATTTGCTCTAGCTGCAATCAAGAGTTAACATCTGTGATAAATTGTGGGCAGATCTTATACACAGCCGTTTCTTTCAAGTATAGTGTTTCCTCGCTGTAGGAAATAAGATTTTTTCTTTCCACAGGACAAGAGTCCTAAGGGAAACAGGTACTGGAAGGGGAAAGGGGGTAACTGTGTGTGTGTGTGTGTGTGTGTGTGTGTGTGTGTGTGTGTGTGTGTGTGTGTGTGTGTGTGTGTGCGTGTGTGTGTGTGTGTGTGTGTGTGTGCACAGCATTGCTTTCGTGATTTTTTGTTTTTTAAATCATTTTGTTACATCAACAACAACAATAAACACTAACATAACTTGACAATCAGAAGAAGTGTCACGGCCAGAAATCGGTCTACCGGACCATCGGGAATACCCCGTCTTTAGTTTGGGAGGCCCATTGTACCCGGCCATTGTCCAGTTTACCCGTGCCCGGCGTGCCTTCCGTGCGCACGTGCGTCCCGCCCCATGGTGGGGGTTGTTGTTTTGCTGGCTTTTTATGAGCCAAATAACATTGTCAGCCAATGGAATTTAAATATTTTCAGCACCTGTTTTCGAGGTACCCGAAACACTTGCGAAAACCGTGTGGTTCCGCGAAGCTAGCACAAAAACGTTGAGTAAGACAATTCCACTCTCTTTTCACCCTTTGCTGCCGAGGGGAGCTGCTAATCAGGCTGATAGTCAAGCTGTAACTCTTGAGTGTGGAGGGGTGCCTGTTGTTGGCCGTTGGCCCCTGTGTTCCCTGACGTCACAAGTTCTTCTCACGTTGCTACTATTTAACCACCTAGACCACGACTCCATACGAGGCCGTCACCAAGGGGCGTGAGTCAAGCCGCCCTATGGTTAGAGGTCGGTGTAGTGGGACGCTCGGCGACGGTGGGCAAGATGTGCGGGGAGGGACAGGGTGATGTGCGAGAGTGTGAGTGAACATGACTACTAGGCTATGTCCATTGTAAATTAATCTATGAGTGTGTAAATAAGTATACTCACGGAATAAAGTAATCTACCATTATTTATACCTAAATATCTCAAAACCGGAATATTCTCGGTTTCTTTGTTTACTAGCAGTCCGACTGCAAAGACGCGTGGTGCCATTTTGAAGTTTGCAAGAGTGTCAGTGTGTGTTCGGCACGAACGTCACAAACATCAATGCTGCGGCTGTTGGATTTGCACATTGACCTGCCAACTTCGAAGGTTGTGCTGCTGACCCACGAGGACTGACATTATGCATGTTTTTTTTAGCCTGACCATCAGCGATGTTGCAAGACGATATGGGGTAGACAGACACACGACCTCCAGGTGGAGGCTGCGTTATCAGCAGAACGACGTACGCGACCGTCCTCGTTCGGGCCGCAACCTCATCACAAATGCACAACAAGACCAATTCTTACGGGTCCAGCAGCTGAGGAACCGGTTCCACCCAGCCACACTCACTGCCAGAGCCATCCCAGGACTACGGCCGATCTGCCCACGCGTCGTTCGTAACCGACTGCGGGAGCACGGGATACAACCAATGCTCCCTGCTATCTGTCCAGTACTGCAGCAAAGACATCGAGTAGCGCGCTTGGCTTGGTGCCGACAGCACATGAGACGTAACCGGGGACAATCAGTGGGGCCGAGTTCTCTTTTCGGATGAGAGCCGTTTCCAGCTTTTTCACCACGACGGCCGAAGGCGGGTTTATCGACGCCGTAGGGAACGCTTTGCTGATGCATGCATAGCTCAGAGAAATCATTTCCGTCATGGCTCGGTGATGGTGTGGGGCGGCATCACAACAACTGGCCGCACTGATCGTGTCTTTATCATCGACAACCTGAACGCTGTGGGCGACCGGGACAACATTGTTCAGCAGCATGTGGTGCCTTACATACAGCGTCACCCCAACACCACTCTCCAGCATGACAATGCCCGAGCGCATGTAGCCCGTATTGTGACTGCTCGTCTCAAACAGAACAATATTCCAGTTCTGCCATGGCCTGCGAACTAACCAGACCTCAACCCAGTCGAACATGTTTGGGACGAAATGAAAAGAAGAGGCTTGGGCCTGGCAAACCCACCACAGAATCGTCAGCAGCTCCAGCAGACCCTGGTCAGTATCTGGAATGCCATCCCACAGGCATCATGGAATGGTTCATGGATTGCGCAGAAGGATCACCGCCTGTATCGCCACTCATGGCGGACACACCAGATATTGACTCGAGTGTGATTCTGATTTGTACAGATTTCGAATTAAATTTTCCTTTCAGTGCACAGATACGTGATGGAAAAGGACGTAAAGCTCCCAAACACCACCACCCCCCTCCCCCGTGCAAAGTGACTCACTAGACCTCAGCCTGTCCTGGACCCTTCCGGTCGCTCGCCATCGTTCTTGCAGCCTCCATATGACTGACGGGGACACCCCAAGTCGACGTGCAACGACTCGGAACGTGGAGCCATCTTGGAGCCAGGCAAGGGCTCGACCTCTGTCGACATCAGGCAGTGAGCGTCGTTGGGCCATCGTGTTGAAATGAAACGGCTGAAAAAAACGCTGGCTTATAAAGGGTTGCAAGTGCGCGATATTCACAGCCGACATCCGTTTAGCACCTGCCAAGCTCAGTTTTGGCCACCAGTCCCTATGCCAATGTTGCTGAGGCCGAGAAATTTAGCCCATTTTTCATGCTTTTTGGCTGTGTTTCGGCATGCCCTGAGCCGTCGCTGTGAATCTTGTGCGGGTAGATTTGCAGGCAAACTGTGTCTAGTCGTCAGTGCGTGTGCCAAGTTTGGTTGACTGAGCTTAACGGGTTTGCCAGATTAAATGAGATGAATTTGGAAGGTGAAAACACAAGTTGTTCCTTGACTTTTTGGGGCGAGTTTATTACCGATTTTGAGATATTCAGGTATAAATGATAGATTTCTTTATTCCGTGAGTATATTTTTCATTTGCTGGCCTCCCATTGCGGACCTCTGTCTTTCCTCTTAAGTGTTGGTGTGTTTGTCATTTCGTTCTCTCTATCCCTCCCTGTAGGTGACAAAAAGCAAAAGACACAAATCGAACAACAAACACCAGCGAAAGTAACAACACAACCAGCCAGCCACTACAACCACACACCACACGCTCACACCACACACTCACACCACACACACTCGAGACACACACACACACACACACAGAGGCCACCCACAGTTGTAGTCCAGATTGATTACATAATATATATGTATTCATCATGCTGTTTACCGGTATATACCATACAAAACATGATAAAAAAAAGTTTCCTCCGACCAGCCCTGAAAAAAAAAAAAAAAAAAAAAAAAAAAAGCCCAAAAATTAGTCTGTCATTTGGTAACAGATGTACAGTTTCCCCTGACAGAATCGCCCATGACAAATGTCCCAAAATATTTTCTGGCTTCTTGAATTGTCACGTTAGAGGCCTGATTAGTATGGCTCTGAATGCAACACATTGACGTTTGATGGCTGTGCCAATGCGGAACAGTCAACCATCATATACAACATCGGCCATGTTTGATGATTGTCGTCAGCAACACTGCCACCAGATGGGTAGGTGGGTGTTTGAGAGCTTTGCCACCAAGCAAGGGTGATATATCAAAGACGGGGTAAAGAGAAAAATTTAAATGCCAGCACAAATATTTGGCACGAATCGGGATTCAAACTCGCGGCCAGAGCATTTAGAGTCCAACGCTCCTCCATTCGGCTGTCCCGGCTCTCACTGCCAACGGCCACAGTGTTTTGGCTCCAAGCAGCTGAATGCAAGCCTATCTGTCCATGTATAATTTGTATATTTGTGTATATGCCTCAGTGGTGTTACAATAGACATCATCAAAACAGCTCAGAATGATCCTCCAGCCTAAAAAAAAAAAAAAAACCTTTATGGTAGCAATAGACCTTTCCATGACTTCCAGCAAGTACAAGTCTTACAAGTCTGGGGCGGTCGGTGGTCTAGTGGTTAAGAGACCTGTCACCAATGCGAGAGGTCAGGGGTTCGAGTCCCACTCGGGGCAAAGAATTTTTCCTTCTCGTATGTGGCACCGTTCATTCGGGCCGATCGTCGGGGGTTCTCTCCGGGTACTCCGGCTTCCTCCCCCTCTGCTTTGGAAATGTTCAGCCCACCAAATTTGAAAAATAAATGCAATTATAAATCCCGAAATTTAAATAGCTGAGCTGACCCTTCGCACCACGTGATTGTTATGTGTTTATGTCAAGTGTGTGAGAGAATGCGTGTGATTCATGTGAGCGTGTGTGTTGGGTTCAGTTCGCAGTGCTTTGAGCCAATTTATGAAATTGGATAAAGCGCCTTTACAATACTCATTATTATTATTATTAAAAAAGATTAACAGAATGTTTCAAAAGGCTTGAAACATACCTCGATGACAATGAACAAAACAAATTTACCCCCACAGTTTTGGTTTATCATTTCGGAAATTTGTTTTGCCTGTTTGCCCTCAATGCATGGAGTTTTCTTTATTTCCCTTGGTTAGGTGCCTTGCTGGCCCCTATGGCCTCCAACATCCGTCCGCCTCTGAAGGCAGCGACGTCAAGTATGGCTGTTTCCGCGTGCGAGCTCAAATGGAGTTTCAGCGCATTCTCATCAGAAAAGCCAGCTTTGCATAAACCACAGTTGAATGCTTTGGTTTTATTGTGGACCTGCAGAAAGTGTGACCTGACGTACTTGGGGGACGAGTAGCCATGTCCGCAAATCTCACATTTAAAGGGTTTCTCACCTGTATGTGCTCTGTAATGAGCTGTGAGGTTGCTCTTGTGGGCGAATGCGTGGCCACATATATGACAACCGAAAGGTTTCTCCCCAGAGTGAGTCCTCAAGTGCACTTTGAGCGAGTGGGGGTGCGAGAACACCATCCCACACTCTCGGCACATGTTCTCTTTGGGAGACGAATTGGGGTGCTTGTGGCGCACATGCGATGCAAACTCGTATGACCGTTTGAAGACAAGCCCGCACTCCTCACACTTGTAGGTGTCCTTGACCTCTGACTCCTCACACTTGACCTCTGAACACCTGTTTGTCCCCTCCATGACTTCAGGCTGAGGTGGAAGTGTTATCCCATCACTGTTACATGATTTGCTCACGATATTGTCCACAGTCTTTGATCCTTTCCTCGTATCACTTTGACCTCCTTCCCCCTTGCTCACTGTTCTGTACTTGCGATACCGAATCTTAGTGTGGGTCTTCGTGTGTTTCTTTAGCTGGCTGGATGCCACGAAAGCTCTGTCGCACTGGTCACAGGCAAACGGTTTCTCACCTGTGTGCGACCGTGTGTGAACTTTGAGGGAGCTCGACGTCGAGAACGCAGCCCCACATTCAACACAGGTAAATGGTTTTTCTCCTGTGTGTATCCGCATGTGAGTTTCCAAGTGACCTGCACGGAAAAACGCCGCCGAACACTCTGTGCATTCGTAGGGTCTGTCGTCTGGGTGAACCTTCACCCTGTGTTGCCCGAGCTTCTTCCCGCTAGTGAAGTTGATGCCGCAGTCGACGCACCTGAACGCTCCCTCGTCTATGTGCCGCTGACGATGTTCCCTCAGCAGGTGTGGCATATGGAAAGCTTTGTCGCAAAGCGTGCACGGAAAAGGAGCGTTCCCGATGTGCGTTCTCATGTGGGCTTTCAGGTAGGATGAGGTCCTGAAGTCGTCCCCACACTCTCTGCACATGAACGGTTTTTCACCAGTGTGGGTCCGAACGTGCTCGGTGTACCGTGACTGCCAGCGGAACGTCCTGTTGCAGAATCTGCACTCAAAGGGTGGAGACTGGGGCTTGGAACTTTTCCTTCGTCTTCTGGGTGCTGGAGGCTGTGAAAAATGGAGAAACATTTTTGTACTGTACAGTTCACTACACATAAGAGGAAAATAAGAAACAGTGCCACACATGGTCATAAGACACCGACACAATACAGAGTTTCAGATCCATAAAATGACTAGGAGTTTTCATACCTCCACCAGATATTCAAGGGAGTTTTCATACCCCCGTAGAAAAAGTTGGGGGTTTTCAGACCCCCAAACATTTTTCCTGGGGGTAAATACTCCTTGAAGAGAAGCCGAACCTCAGCTAAGTCGCCATTTTCCCGGAGGATAAGCGTTCGAGCTCCTTATAAGCGGGTCTGTGGTGTTGTGGTACGGGTTTCTTTCTTTTTCACACAAAGTATTCGTTTGTTTGAAATATATATATATATATATTCTTCACAAAAAGTTAAGGACCAGTCAACATAATTGGTGACAGTTTCAAATTGAAATTCAATAAATCAGAAAAAAATGAACGAATAAGATTTTTCCCGCAAAATTCGGTAAGGGGTAATTGGTGAACACGGCGACCACTGTGTGGATGGCACGTGCGCGTCACACAGCATGCTTGGTGCATGTGAAAATATGCAATTTCCACAAAACTAGACCGAGTTTTCAGTGTTCAGTGAGCGATACCTGGGGCTTTCTGCACGGCCAAAATGAGATGCACGTCAAAGAATGCATCCTTGGTTATGAACTGTGCTCATTTGTTTGCCTACATAAGCCGCCGTTTCAGCGATGTTCAGCACTACACAAGCATGCCACCACGACAAAAGTTGAATGATTTCGACCGGACCCGAGCAACTGCCTGGCTTCAGGATGGAGTTGGCGTGCGCCAAGTGGCCCGCAGACTGCAGGTATCACACTCCATCATCACACAGCTGAGGCATCGGTTCCATGCGACAGGAAGAGTCCAGGAGTTTGTGTGTGTGTGTGTGTGTGTGTGTGTGTGTGTGTGTGTGTGTGCGCGCGCGCGTATTTGCAAGTGGTCCTTAACTTTTTGTGAAGGCTGTATTTTAATATAAACCACTGATTCTTGACAAAAACCTTAAATACCTTCCCCATTTCTGAAGTGGATGGTCCATCACCAGTGAAAGAAACAGCACTGCGATCATCCGCCTCAGGGACTTCGTGAAATATCTCCACTTTCTCTGCCATACGGTGTGATGACAGGTCCTCACTAATACCCTGTTCACCTACAGCATTAATGTCGTCGTCCTCACAAGAGACCCCTAGTAGCCGGTTTTCTGCAGCTTTCTCTTCATTGTGACTGTGTTCTGGTGGCTGCATCTCAGTTTCCATTTTGATGCTACACGTACTTGATGTTGAACTGGCTGTAAGGTCCATGTTTCGGTACCTGACAAACAAGATTCAATTCAATTCAATTCAATTTATATTACTTTATTAATCCCAGAAGGGAAATTATAGGCTACCATTAAAAAAAAAAAAAGACATACATGTATGTAATAATAACAAATGAAACTTGCCCTAACAGAAGCCGCAGTCCCCAACACAAGTAAATCTCGCGCACACATGCACACGCACACACAGACACACACACACACACACACACACACACACACACACACACACACACACACGCACGCACACACACGCACGCACACACACGCGTGCGCGCACACACACGCACACACTCACACAGAGACACACATCCGTATGAGTCCAAAGCACTTACGCTCTTAAAATATAAAGCCACCCACAAACATAATTATATATATCTCGCACACACACACAAATGAAAGTCTTGTGTACTCGCACACACCTAAGAAAAAATAAATTCACTCACACACACACACACACACACACACACACACACACACACACACACACACACACACACAGAGGAGCAATAAAGCAAAAACAGCGGGCACAGCAGTGCACAAAACGGCAAGAAGACCATCACAAGTACCAGGAGAATATATAACTAACATAATGATAAACATCACCATAACACTCAGAATCACAGTCCCCGGAGACTGACACCATCCATCCCCTACTGATCATACATATTATGTTGTACAAATACACAAGACCCTGTGTCAGCAATTATCACTGGCTAGCAGATGTACTCAGCTCTGCGGATTGGGGCGGTCGGTGGTCTAGTGGTTAAGAGACCTGTCACCAATGCGAGAGGTCAGGGGTTCGAGTCCCACTCGGGGCAAAGAATTTTTCCTTCTCGTATGTGGCACCGTTCATTTGGGCCGATCGTCGGGGGTTCTCTCCGGGTACTCCGGCTTCCTCCCCCTCTGCTTTGGAAATGTTCAGCCCACCAAATGTGAAAAATAAATGCAATTCTATATTCCGAAATTTAAATGGCTGAGCTGACCCTTCGCACCACGTGATTGTAATGTGTTTATGTCCGGTGTGTGAGAGAATGTGTGTGATTCACGTGAGCGTGCGTGTTGGGTTCAGTTCGCGGCGCTTTGAGCCGATTCATGAAATTGGGTAAAGCGCCTATACAATACTTATTATTATTATCATTATCATTTCGGCAATGGGAGGTAACAAGAATTTGTGATGCAAAGTTGTGGAACCGAAGGATGCAGTTACTTCCCATGGACCAGTAGCCAGTGAGATTAGAGTAAGTACTAAGTGCTGTGAAAATAAGGGGAAAAGGTGTACATAACTATATATAGATTTGATGATTTTCTGAGAATTTTTCAACCAGATTTTCTCACTCTCAGAGTACGTGTGACTGCAGCCACCAATGTTGATATGTGAGAACACTAAATTATGTTTCATGCCGGCAGACAGGCAGACACTGTTTATACATACATGTAATATAACATGTGTATTGTATGTGTATTTAGATTATAAGCAAACTGGATGGCTCTGCTAACAACAACAACAACAACAAAATTCTTATCCATGTCACTGTTAATTTTCAAAGAAAATTTCTGGCAATTGTTACTGAAGGCATACAGCTACGCCAAAAGTGTGTGTGTGTGGGGGGGGGGGGGGGGGGGGGGGGGGGGGTGGGGGGGGGGTGAGGGGGGAGCAATTGTATGTTTTCCCAGTTAGTACACTGGGTTTTAAAAATGTGACAAATCCAGTACATGAATGAGCAAACCGGCTTGCCTGATGCACTCAGTTGTACAGGTGGGTGGGGTGGGCGGGGGGGGGGGGGGGGGGGGGAGGGAATGAGCAATAATGAACACTTTTGATATCATCGTACATAAAACATACCCGACAATAACCACTCCTGAAGGAAAGATATAATCATTAATGTAAATGTGGCTGCTCTCTACGGATATAATCCTCTGCGACGCACCTTTCAATCCGTCAACAGTGCACGTCACCACAGCGCCACCGGGGCTGCGTTGTTGGTGTCTTCGATGTCACCGGGCATGCAATGTGAAGATGTGGCTGCTGACAGCCCAAACGGCAAATGACAATAAAGCAATCATTTGCAGCAGCAGTCAAAAGTGTGAGTACAATCAATAAGTACCTAGCAAGCGATTGTAGTCGCCGCGATTAACTTAATTGGAATTATGGCCGACTTATGTGACAACAGCAGACAGAGGTGTTAAGAGAAAGAAAAAGCCATCTGAAAATACGTATCCAAAGAGCGCAGTCATCTTCTGTGCAGAAAATTGCATAGTACAAGCAGGAAGTCACGACAGTTTCTAGACACCGAACATACTTTGCAATAATTTAAACATAAACGAGACAGTGCTATGATATACATTATTGCATTCGAAAACAAACCTGTGTTACATCGGTAGCTCCGTATTCCTCGATTCACGTTTCCGGCAACAACTTCACATCACATGCCTTGACTTTTTTTCTGTAGTGCACGAAGTTTGAGTACAAGCATGGACCCAAACACCTTAGGGAATGCAGCGCAGGAAGAAAATGTTCGCTTCAGGAGGGGCGTAATCACAAACGGGTTAAATAAAAACACAGAAAGCCGAGGGGAAATGAAGATGGAGATGCCTGAAGCTGTTTCTTGCTCAAAAGCAGAAACTGAGTCTGAGGATCAATGTACGGAATTTATCGTAAGTGCTTACTTCGTTTTTGTGATGGTAACCTTGCACGTGTACTGTACAAGCGTGTCTCATGATCATTCAGTTACCGAGCAAGCTAGTTTTCATAAGTGGTAGTGATTGAAACCAACGAAAGTTGTCTAAGCAAGGGACTTACTTTTGTCTGAGTTCAGCTACTGAACTAGTGTAGTAGTGACCCTCTGCCCCCCCCCCCCCCCCTTTTTTTTTTTTTTAAAGTAATTAGTGTTTGTTGGCACATATTCAGCAGTTTCAATTTCTTTGGATATTCTTCAGATTCAGCATTTATTCTAAGGAAAGATGGAGGGGTGGGGGGGAGGGCACATAGATAGATCTATGTCCCCCCACCTCTAGTTCAGCAGCTGTTCTGTGGCATTGGAGATGTACATAGCATGTTATGTACGTCTCTGATGGCATCAATGCATACCACCATCTTGGTTACTATTTCTAATATTGAATACCCACACATGAGATGCATGCATGCATTGTTAATTGTTCAGTTCAAATCTCCATCTCACTTTATCTGACATGTTTGTTCTCTGCCAATAGCCGGTGTACAAAAGAACAAGGCTGTCTCGAGCAGCACGTCAAGGCCACCAGGTTTGTCATTTGGCAATTGGTGGAAAGACCCTGGATCGCTGGCGTAACATTGGAACAACACAAAACCTGAGGAGCGACCTGCAAATTGTGAAGTTTTTGATTCAGCTGTGAGTTGCTGCACATTTCAACAACAGTACCCCCACCCCCACCCCCACCCCTACCCCCTTAAACCCCCCCCCCCCCCAAGAAAAAAAACAACAACAAACAAACAATGAAACAGAACAAAAACAAAAAAGCACCCCTGAATAAAACAAATGAAAAACAAATACATTTTTAAAAACAAGAACAAACAACAACAGAAACTAGCAACAATGAAAAACAGACAAACAAAACAATAACAACAAACAGACAAAAATGGTCAAGAAAACCCATGGCAACCCATGTAATTTGCCTCCTCCTACTATCCTTGCCCTTTAACAAATGCTCATTAACAACAACAAAAAAAACCCCAAGAAAATGCCACATATATATATATACACAAAACCATAAATGATACGGGTAAGCACACAACACGAAAACAGTGTTGAATTTTCAAAGCATAGGCCAATTTCTGGTTTATGAGTTAATGCTGGACAGAACCTGCCATTGCCTTAATATTTTTGCTCGCATTTTGATGACTGTATGAGAGCTTGTGATAGGTTAATTCATTCGTTTATTCAATTTCGTGGACTTTTTTTTTTGCTTCCAGATATGAAAGCACAATTGTCGACAAACAGCCTGACAGTCTGTGTTGTAAGTGCCAATCACCATTTCTTCTGTTTTGCACCAAGTGTAAAGCCACCGCATCGCAACTCCAGCTGTCTGAAGTGTCAACATTCACTGAAGTTGCGGACATCAGGCAGTTGAACAAAAAAGAACACATATCACCAAGGGGCAGGTTGGCAAAAGGAAGAAAACCCAACACCCACGGGACGAAACTCCACACTCGGCAGAGGAAACGAGTGCAGAATGAACGCAGTCAAGAAGATGGAACTGCGGTGACGACTGACTTGAATATGCTGAAGGAAGAAACTGAGGCTGATGGAGAAACGATTGAGACTGCTGACCTGGGTGTGAGGGAAGTAACCAGTGTTGCTTCAGTGAAAGCAGAGGTATACAACTTTTGCACGCTAAATGACTTCTGTGAAGCTTGCCTGTGTAACACAATGACGTGTAAAGCCAAAATTTTTTTTTTTTTTTAATTTCATTTACAGGTATCAGTTTTTGCTTTTGTCATTTTCCAAGCTCTTTGTTGTCACCGTTCTTTTAAAAAAAAAAAAAAAATGGGTTGCCCCTGCTGATAAAAGCTAGGATTTTTAAACTGTGTATAAATGGTAGTTGCTCGCATTTGCTGGCATTAAATTAACATTTGAAAACTCTTCTTTTTTCTTTTTTTTCGGGGGAGGGGTCATTTCTTTTAATTTGTACACTTCAGCTTGTGTCCTAATTTGTGACATAATTAATAATGTCACGCCAGTCGCGGTTGACCGGGGCATCCCTTTGCATTTCTCTTCTCACCCCATCTCAGTGTAGGGGAAGCAACTGCTCCTTCGAGTTCCACACTAGTTCTCTGTTTCACTGTCACTTATAATGCTTAAAAATCCATCAGCTTCAGTGTTGGTCTGTGGAACCATCATTGTTGGTGGGATGTCTCGCGGAAATACACTGCTCAAGAAAAGTCAAATACCACTAATTCTACGCGCTGTTATGAAATGAAATGAAATTTCATAAGCGTGTTAGGACAGATGAAGTAAACACCACAGCTGTGTGGACAAGAAGTCAGATGATGCTGTGAAAAAAAATCTTGCACTTTGACTTCTGATACACCACTGGCACACACACGCTCGCCTACGCGCACACCACGCGCACACGCTACGTGTAATCTGAGCCTAGACTAAAAATCGACTAAGGTCCCCTGTGGCGACCGAACAGCATGTTGACTAAAGTCACCTGTGTCAGCGAAAGAGTTAATTAATTAGTCTGTTAAGATTTGTAGTACAGACACTCTAACAAGTTATTCATTGTGTCTTTCTTTTTTTTTCTTTTTTTTTTAATATATCAGGTGCTTGACACAGAGTTTGTGGATCCGTCACTTGTGGTAAAAATGGAGGTACCGCAGACATCGGAGAGAAAATATATTTGCCCTGAGTGTGGGTCATGTTTCGCCCGTCCCAGTCGGCTTGAGGTGCACATGCGGAAACACAGCGGTGTGAAGCCGTTTATGTGCAAGCAGTGTCACGCAGCTTTCTCTGAAGCTAACAGCCTGAAACTTCACATGCGACGGCACTCGGGTAGGTAGTTCTTGCTGTTGTCTGTGATGGTGGTATTTGTAAAGTGTTGTGCTTGTTCATTGAAAATAGAGTTCTTGTTGTCGTTAATAATGATAGTAAGTGCATTAATGTAGGCGCTTTATCCATTTATATTTGGCTCAAAGCACCGTGACATGCACGCTCACGTGAATCACACGCATTCTCTCACACACTGGACATGAGCACATTACAATCACCTGGTGCGAAGGGACCATTCACCTATGTAAGTTTCGGAATTTTAGAATTGCATTTATTTTTAATTTTGTGGGCTGCACATTTCCAAAGCAGAGGGGGAGAAGCCAGAGTACCTGGAGAGAACCCCTGACAGTCGGCCCGATTGAATGGTGCTGCATACGAGGAAGAAAAATTCTTTGCTCTGAGTGGGACTCGAACCTGACCTCTTGCATTGGTGACACCAACCACCATAACCATAACTACTAGATCACCAACCGTTCTGGCAGATTGTCAGATTCTGGTTTGTGTGCTTGTGCATCGAATGTACATGTGCAGCATTCCCCTAATGACTTGTTGAACATTGCTTCTGCTGCCGTATGACAGATGACAACCTCAAAGAATTATTTTTCCACTCCAGAAACTTGGGTTTGGCTGTAATCATTACATTGAACTTGAAGTGTTCCTGTCATTCCATGTATCGTCATTCCTCTTCTTCCCATCAGGTGACAAGCCGTTCAAATGTACCATGTGCGAGGCTGCTTTCTACCAGTCGTCGGAGATGACAGTTCACATGAGGAAGCACACGGGAGAGAAACCATTTCAGTGCTCACTCTGCAACAAGCGCTTCACTCAGTCTTCTCATCTGAAGGATCACATGCGATCCCACACAGGTACAAGGCAGCAGTTTTAGTGCAGATGAACGGTGGTGCATAATGCCACCGTCGTGTTGAGCCTTGGTTTGTCTGGTGGTCTTCTACCGAGCATAGACTGACAGTGTGACGTGGTATGCGACAAACCAACTTAAATGCTGATAATTATTTGTTAATTTATAGTCTCCACTTTTCACCCAGTTTCCTCCTTTTCGTTTTTGTAGACCTCACCCCAAAGATGCATTTGGTTTAAACAGATCTATTTATTTTGTTGCATATTGTGGAGGCACAAGGAGACAGTTTTTAGCATTAAGAAGAGAACCTTTGTTATAGTATAATAATAATAATAATAATAATGAGTATTGTATAGGCACTTTACCCAGTTTCATAAATCAGCTCGAAGCGCCGCGAACCGAACCCAACACGCACGCTCACGTGAATCACACGCATTCTCTCACACACTGGACATAACCATATTACAATCACTTGGTGCGAAGGGTCAGCTCATCCATTTAAATTTTGGAATTTAGAATTGCATTTATTTTTCAAATTTGGTGGGCTGAACATATCCAAAGCAGAGGAGAAGGGAGCCAGAGTACCCGGAGAGAACCCCCGACGATCGGCCCGAATGAACGGTGCCACATACGAGAAGGAAAAATTCTTTGCCCCGAATGGGACTCGAACCCCTGACCTCTCGCATTGGTGACAAGTCTCTTAACCACTAGACCACTGCTCAGTAAACATTCATCAATAGAAGCCTTGCAATGGCACCAAAATTATGAGAGAGAAATGAAATGAAACTTTACTTGTCAACGGTAAAAGACAATGGTCTAGTAGTCCAGTTTTCAGTCTTGTTGCTGCTAATGCTACACACACACACACACACACACACACACACACACACACACACACACACACACACACAAGTTGTCTAACTATAGACGGACGCAGGCACAACACACAAACAGTACATAGGTATCAACGCAAACACATGAGAATAGAAAGGTACAGTTCATAGGTATCAGTGCAAAACACATAAGAATTAAAAGGTACTGTATATATAGGTGACACACACACGTTACAATATATAGTATAGATAAAGTGGGGGGGGGGGGGGTCTCGCTGGGCACTCTCTTTTCAACAGAGATGCATCTCATACCTTACACTTGTTTAACATCAGTCTCTGCTACTGCGTCCAACAGGCGCGAAACCATACCTTTGCCAGCAGTGCGGCCAAGGGTTCTCTCGTCCCAACGCTCTGAAGCTCCACATGCGTCGCCACACAGGGGAGAAGCCTTTTGTGTGTGTTCAGTGCGGCAAGGCGTACTCAAGGTCAGAGTACCTGACTGCACACATGAGGACTCACAGCGGGGACAAGCCATATCTGTGCCAGGAGTGTGGCAGCGCCTTTTCAACCCTCGGGGTGCTGGCCCATCATATGCAGGTACTTGTATACAGTATACAAAGGACCCACCCTTTGGAACACCCTTCCAAAAGGCATATGGATGCAGTCCCCACCTTTAAAACTGCGGCCATAACTCACTAGCTCTCAACCCAGCAGCAGTAATGAGGGACTGCCAGAACTGTGTGTGTGTGTGTGTGTGTGTGTGTGTGTGTGTGTGTGTGTGTGTGTGGTGTGTGTGTGTGCCACAGTTCCTGTGTCTTTTATTGTTCTCTCTGGCATTACATGTATTTTAACCTTCCGGCTACGTCGCTAAAAAACTTCTTAGTCCTACATCGTGTGAAACAACTTACTCATGGTTTTTAAATAGGTAATTTTCGACTTATTCCTAGTCCTACGTCGTGGGAAACAAATTACCCATGGTTTTTATATAGGCAGATTGCAGCTTATTCCTAGTCCTACATCGTGGGAAACAAATTACCCATGGTTTTTAGAAAGGTAAATTTCAATTTATTCCTAGTCCTACTTCGTGGGAAACAAATTACCCATGGTTTTTATATAGGCAATTCACAACTTATTCTTATTTATTGTTTAATTACTTTGCTAATTACAAGTTAAACAACACAATTTTTGGCCTGAACATAGTCAAACTATTTATTGACAAAGTCATGAAGTTTCAAAGGCGTGACGTAAATATTGACCGAGATACGTTCATCTAAAGCAATGTGTGTGCAACTTTTTACCCACGACGTCGTCCGAAGGTTAATTCCATTTTATTTTTCTTAACTTTGTAAGCGCATAGAGCTCACAGAGTATAAGCCTGATATAATTATCCATTATTATTATCATCATTACTTTTGTTAACAATTCGTGTGCAAAAGTCATACGTAAAGCTATTTCCTCGCCCAGCAGTGGTCAGGGTTTTTTTGGTTTTTTTTTTGCTGCTCCAACTCTTTGCCAGCTCCAGTGGTGTTCCTCCCAGGTCATGGGTGGAACCCACGGAGGACTCGGAGGCTGGGACAATTTTTTTTTTTATTATGCATGATGATGGAGATGAGGATGATAGTAAGATGA